>VXBU01005725.1:665124-814956 GCA_013400315.1 Bombycilla garrulus
TTTTTTAAGTTTAGTAGTGGGCTGCAGTTAAGGCATGTTTGTCCACACAGGAATGAGAAATGTTTCTACAGCGGCATTCATGTCTCACCATCTAAAGGTACTTTGCAAGTGATACACTAGGACACAGTAGTTGATAATTTGCATCAAAACTTACTTTGATGCACAGAATGACAAAGGCTGCCTCCATGTTGAGTAGATGACTGGGAATACTTTAATTACAGTTGTAGACCTCTTCAAAGCTAACCACGTCAAACATAGGTAATGGAGGGTAAGGTTGAAGGCAGATGGCATATGATCTACTTTAATAACTTATGTAGCAATAAGTGGGAGCGAGTCATTGGGGAAAAGATGTGAAAATAATATTGAAGAAAGAAAATGGTTGTGCTTCAATTATCAGTTAGTGCATAATCCCACTAGCTTTGTGGAGCTATGTTAATTCATTAGTGTTGAAAGCATGGTCTTTAGGAGATAATGTTTAGACCTGGTGCTGGAAATAGAGTTTTGTCAGGATTCAACTAAATCTGGATTCTCTTTACCTTACCCTTTGTCAGGCCTCTGTAGACTGTGGTTACTAAAGATGAGTGTTCGTATAACATTAGCAACTAATTGAGATCAAGGCATCAGTTTGCTACTTGCTGTACAAATAAACTGAATTTCGCCCCAGAGCAAAGATAAGCTTGAGATTTACCAGGAGTCAGTAATATACCAGCTGAGATAATGATTTAGTGTTCAAATTTTGCAATGCTGGGCTTAGATTTGCTCTAAAAGGATGTATGAATTGAATTCCACTAGGTCTGGGCTCGTCTTCCTGTATTCCTCAGAGAAGCAAACCAAGCCCCCTGCATTCCAGAGGTGCTCTGCATCACACTACTGAATGTGACGTCCAGGTGCAGCCCTTGGCTGGATTTGGGGGTCTGGGGTGTAATACTCCTCTTCCCCGTCTTTCTCACCCCTGTGAGCAATCCAAGTACATAACTTTAGGTAATGCCTATTACCCCATCTATTTTCAGTTCTTTGCAGTCCAATATAAACCAGCTAAACCTGAAAGAAATAATGTACAATATATTAAATAGACTTGTACTGGCAACCAACTTGCTCTAAAGGCCACCCCCCACAGGGGCAGTCGGGTTTAATTATCCACTTGAAGATGTGTCTAAGCTTTTGAGCACAATTTTTTCAACCTTTAGTTGAAAAATAAATTTCACCAGAGGACCAATCTTGTTCTGATCCATCAGGAGAGTGCTTAGGATAGGTTTCAAAGTAGAAATATAGTCCTAATATTTTAACCAAGAAAAATGAGATTGCACTTAAAAAAAACAAAAACCCTCTGAAGCTCCAGTCTTGGAATGCTTGCCTTCAGGCTCTTCTTTCCATGAGATGCCATTAGTGTAGGCGAAGTGAAGCACAAGGAGGATTTAGATTTCAATGGACAAGGCATAGACAGCTCCTATTCACTTTATACCTGGAAAATAATTTCAGTGAGATGTGGCTGTGGACGAGTTAAAGAGATCTCTAGTTTTCTTCCTTCTCATACTTCTCAAGAAAAAAGATCATTGTCCTTTCCCCAGCCCCGGTTTAAAGAAGGATGGATATGAGGAAGGGAGAGTGAGAGAGATTTAAAAATGTGTCAGCTTTATCCTGGGAATTGCTGTGCTGAAGTAAATTATTGCCCAGCAGTGAATTATCATTTTTGTGAGATCTTAAAAACCAACAGCTGTGAAATTGACTTCTAACTGATTTTAATTGAGATGGACCAAAACTTAAAATACCAGAAATAAAAATCCTGGATGCTGTACTGGCTGGAATGGAGATACTTTTCTTCCTAGCAGCCCTTAGAGTGCTGCACCTTGGTAGCTAGAAAGGTATTGATAATGTGCCATTGCTTTAACTGCTGCTGAGCTGTGCTCCAGGCTGTCTCCAGTATTCCCCCTCCCCCCGCCCCGCAGCAAGGGTGGGCTCTTGGAAGGGGACACAGCTGGAATAGCTGACCCAAACTGACCAAAGTGATATTCCTTATCACATGAGCTCTGTTCAACAATCAAAACTAAGATAAAGGAGGAGGAAGGGGGAACAAAGTTTTTGTCTGTCTTATAAGCTTCTTTAAGTGCTGAAAGACTGCAATAAGGTCTCTCCCAGAGCACACCTTTCTTGTGAAGAGAATTGGCTGAACACCCCCAACTTTCTCAGCCCGTGGTCGGAAGAGAGTTGTTCCATCTCTCAGATACCTCTGTGACCCCCCTCTGCACCTGGTTGAACAGGTCCATGGCTGTCTTGGAGTGGAGGCCCCAGAGCTAACAGAACAAAAGTATCAAAACATGGACTATTTCCCAAAACCAAACCCTTGTCTTGCTGGAAAAAAAAAAGTTAAGGAGATGTTGCAAAGAACATCGCTTTTCATGAGCTATGTCAGATAACTGTGGTCTTTCAAAGCCTTGGAGGGGACCACTGATGATGGTGGACATCCCTGGAGCTTTGGCAGTAGATGCGATCCTAGCAAGATACTATCATAGCTCTGCTGCTTTGTAGGAAGAAATATTTTCAAACCCAAGAGGGTTAAAGGATGATTTGTCTTTATTAACATCCTGAATAAAGCTCTTTTTTGGTGAAAAAATTGTACAGATTAAACAATACTTTTTTCTGAAATCTGTAATATTTCAGATCACGGAGTTAATCTTAGCACAGTTATTAGGACGCCTGTATGGTATTTATTGAGTGCAAGTATGAAACAAGAATGATAAAAGCAGGGTAATAAGTATAATAGGTTAGGGACACAGTGTGACTCCTTCAAGCAAACGTATTCCAATTACTTTGTTTACTATTGTCTTTTCAGAAGACTTGGTTTTAAAAAATCAGATTTTCCTAAAATTAGGTTTCTATTTTCTTTTGAGTGTCTTTTTCAACACTACTGCAAATCCCACACTAACTCAGAAGCACACAAAGCTGATTGTGCACAAAGACACCTTGTTGGATGACATTGTTTAGGAGTTAGTTTGTGAATTCAGCCTAAGTTTGGATGGCATCCTCCACGGAGCTGTAGGCTTCTGTGCAATCACTTCAGTTTTGTCGTTGCATTCAGACTGAGTTAGCCATTCTTTCTGCCATAATGACTCCCCCAGGGATCCAGATGTCTCCTGCCACTCTCTGTGAGACACTTTCTGGTTTGGTCTCATAATCAGAACAAATGATGAGAGTGTAATAGAACACAGACGGCAATTCAGAAATTACGAGCAATCTATTAATCTTTGGGGGCTAGTATCACAAAGTAAGGAGTGTAACACTACTCCCAATTTAATTGAAAACTCTCTGCATAAAGGACAATTAATGAGAAATGAACAATTTTGTATTTCAGGAGAGATGAAGTGATGGAACCTTGGGGTATATCAAAGATTTAAGAATTGTATTTGACTCTCTCCTGTGACAGGTGTGAAATTACTTAGTCAGAAAGACATGTGCAAATGTTTTATACTCTGTGGTGCTGTTCTGGCAAACAGGCCAGACTTTGCCCACTTTTTGCTCTCTTCCTCACACCTCTTCAGTATACACTTAGGTCAGTGGAAAAACAGCAAGGTTGTTCAACCCATTGGAACTGATGCCATGAAGAAATTTGTGTTTTGCAAGTTCATTATTCTAGCTAACAATGTCATTGCTGTTGTGTTACAGCTCACCAGATGTAATGGGCTCCATCTCATACCAAAAGGGGCATATATATGGCCTCCTTTATAAAAGTGCCTTGGAAGAAATAGATCACAAAAATTAGTGACTGGAGAAATTTTTTCTGGTTTTTGCAGTTTTGTTTGCAGGAACTCTTGAGATTTTGTCTCTCCTTTCAATTACTGCATTTGTTCCCAGTCTGTGTAACCATAGTATGGGGCTCATAGGAGCTACTTCTACCAAAACAAGGAGGTGTAGGGATTTATTATTTAGCTTTGATTGCTACACAAAGTTTGGTACATCTCAAAAATTCAAGTGTCAATAAAATGGGCAGTTTGGGGCCAAATTTTGGCCCTTTCTATCTTCTGTAAAAATGCTGCTTTTGATTCCACATAATCAATAACATAATGCATTGGCCCAGAGACTTTACAGAAATAAACAATTTAATTGAGCATAATGCTTCCTTGTTAGCACTTTGTCCAAGGACAGAATAAGCTTTTATGAAAAATAAAGACAATTTCCATTCATTTCCTCCTGGTGTACTGTTCTAGACAAGGTCAAGCAATCTGTTTGGACATAATATGCTCTCACTTCAGATTTTTCTGATTCAAGGTGAGGACTGATGAAAAACTGTGAGTGCAGGTTATTTTGAATAATATCTGTTTTGCAGCAGTTTGCTGCTTTTTGTTCTTTACGAAGAGATCTCTTTGGAAAAGAAAAAGACAACTGCATAAAATAACCCTTAACATAAAATAAATAGGGTTTAGATTGTTATAAAATGGGTTTTATTGATTGTGTTACATGTTTACAACAAATTTTGGAGAGGTACTTGTATTTCAGTATTCCACTTCCATTGCACTGGCCTTGGTTTACTATCTCAGCTCTGTATGTCTGTAAGAGGAATTTCATTAAAGTACGATAAGCTGGAAGATGAGTATGAAGGAGAGATTGAGCATTAGCAGAATTAGGGGAATGTAGAAATGCATGAAATGTTTTCCAGTTTGGGAAAAAATGTATTCCTTATTATCTTCTTGAAAGTCTACAGTTGCACAGCAGTCAAGGTAGTGTGCAGTTTTTGGCTGCCTTGTAATATTGACAGAGGCACCTGTAATATCACAGCGAGAATGCTGGTTTAGGTAAACCATAAAATCCTAGAATGGTTTGGGTTGGAAGGAACTTTAAAGACTATCTTGTTCCAACCACTCTGTCATAGGCAGGGAAATCTTCACTATACCAGGTTGCTCAGAGCTCCATCCAAACTAACCTTGAACAACTCCAGGGATGGGGCATCCACAGCTTCTCTGGGCAACCTGTGCCAGTGCCTCATGACCCTCATAGTGAAGAATTTCTTCCTAATGTCTAATCTAAACCTACTCTAAAGCTGCCCTTTGTAAATTTAAAGCCACTAAGTCATGTTCTGTCCCTCTATGTGCTTGTCAGAAGTTCCTCTCCAGCTTTCTTGTAGTCCCTTCAGGTGCTGTATGGTCTCAGATATGCCTGGGCTGTTTCACTGCTTCATCTTAATACAGGCATGCACATGACCTGGGAAGTGCCACATCAAAATTAATAAAGATATAAAAAAATAAGCATTGGGCACAATTTATCAGCACATTCAAGCAGATGAATTTTAGTGTCTTGTGAATCGAATTGTGGGCTAGATGGCAAAGTTCCTTTTAAATTTGATCTATTCAATGCAGACAATGAAGCCTAGAGGGTTATTTATCTGACCCTGAGATAGACACCTGCATTTGACCAGCCAAATGGCTTTCTAGACTCCACTGACTGTGCTGATTAGGTCTCCTCTGACTGTAATTGAAGTGTAGAAAGACACCTGCCTCTCCTGTGGAGGTCTAATTTCAGGGGTCTGAATCTGGCCCTTTATCCACCCTTCCTCTACCAGAGCTGATATGAAAGCTACACACTTCAGAAGAAAACAAAATGCTTTATACTTCAGTATCGCTCGTGCTGTTTTTTTCTGGCTCCACCTCATGGTCAGTGTCCCACTCAAATCATAAGGATGGGGGATTTTTAGCACTGTTCCAGTTGCTGGTTTATCTGAGAATTTACCTGTGATGCTGTTAACCATTCCTTGCTGCCTTTGCTCACATTCAGATTACCTGTAATCTACCAGGCTTCTCTACAGCATCAGCAGATTTGCCAATAGGATTAGAGTACAGGCTGGAACTGGTCCAGCTATTAGCAGCTAAAATATATGATGAAACTTTGATCACTGCCAGTGATTGCCATAGCTCTCCTAGTAGCAGCTTTACAACAGACCCAAACATTTTGCTTTATTTCTTCCTTTTCGTTTTTGTGCATTTGTGCACGTAGATATTTACTGTCATCATTATTCAGGTTTCTGCATAGTGGGCAGAACAGAACATGAACCATTAAGCTGTTTTTTGAAACCTTATCTCTTTCTCCTATACTTTTTGCTTGGAGTCTCAAACCCTATCTACAGCTTAGTATGTTAAGCAAAAATGTTACTGTCTGTTGCTTCTGCAGTGCATCTGTTCTCTACATCATTAATCCTAGATTTGCACAGGAAGACAATTGACATTTTTCTTCTGGTAGGGTAGAGTTACTAAAAGACAAGAAACATGGAAATGATACAGACAACAGGGTTTTAGAAAGCTGTTACTTTTAAGCCAGCGTAGAGTTGTTATTTGCATTTCTTACTTGACAGCTGCAGTCAGGAGCTTTCTAAAATGTGGCTGCTAATACAGACTGCGTATTGTTTAAAAAAATACAAAACAAATTTTTTTTCCCATGTCTTTCTGTAAGTCTGTGCACAGACTGTCTAATTTCTTATGTTGGGGTGGGAAAGATATGCCAGATAACAAAAACAGTATTTACTGGGCTGACCTAGGCTCATCCTGATAGCACCTTAGAAACGTTTGGGTTGGATAGGACTTTAAAGATCATCCCAAATTCATTTTACTGGTCTTGAATCACTTTAAAACATAATATTACCGTGCTGGACACATGATTTGTGTACCCACAGATCCCCATGTCAAAACATGGTTAAAAATTAGGTCATCTAATTAACTGAAACTAAGAAGGTGTTGACTAGTGCCCTTCTGCCACCCCAATAGAGTGCAACAAACTTGGGAAATGACGTGTAAGACTCAGTAACAGGTATTAAGCTCCTTTTGCTCTGGCAAGCAAGCAGATGTATGTTCTTGCAGTCTCCAAACACTTCCAAATGCAAAATTTGAATTTGCATCCCAAAAGATACAAGAATGCTTTATCTTCTCAGCATGATATCTTGTTTTCAGCTAACTGAGCAGTTGGATGGAGACAGGAAATTTAGAAGAGCTGTCTTGGAAAGAGTCCATTTAAAGAGCTTTTCCAGAGAGTAAACCCCCTTTTCCATGCATATACAGGTTTTTCTGAGTGCTATATTTGATAGTCATCTGCTGTATATTAATATCAACAAATGTGACTTATGTGCTTGAAAAGGGAGTGGAGATGCTCACATGAGCTGCATGATGCTGTGGGTTGAAGCTTCTTGTAGTCTGTTGTTGTCTGTACTAGGTGCTGCTGAGTTGTCAGCATAGCTTGCAGCAGGATTCAGGTTATTTGCATGTACTCCTTAACAAAGTTTAGCCTGTTAGCTCCAAGTAAGCTCTCATTACCTCAAATGGATTCTTAGTCATCAAGAGCCTTCCCCTCTTTTAGGAATCATAACATATGAAAGTTAACCAAATGCGATGCACTCTTGGCTGTGAATAAAGCTGATGTATAAAGCTTTTAGCTGTAACCTGATTCACATCTGCTCTCAGCACTTAAGCTGATGAAAAGTGACAAGCCTGAACCACTGCCACTGACCCAGGCTCTTTCTGTCTTTTTTCTAAGTAAATGGCAAAAAAAATTCACAGTAATTATTGATAACAATCTGTAATTTCCTAACCCTTTGTAGCATTATGCAGATCATTTTCTGTGTGTTTCTAAGCACAAAGTACTGGCTTCAAGGGTCACAGTCCAGTTAGTCAATAAAAAGCACCAGGACTTGTTAGGAGGACGCATGCCAGTTCGGAGGAAGTCATACTTGTTCTCTGCTGGCAGCCTAAAAAGCCGAAAACAATCCCTAACCTTCTGCTCAGGCTTGAGATGGTTATCTGTATAATGTACTAACTGATCTTTGAAGAAGTTTGGGTTACTTGAAATGTGCACACAAACAGCCTTCCAACTGCACGGGTAAAATCTTGCAATGAAATCTGCATTCAGCAGCCAATGCTCAGTGTTTAGGGAAGTGCCAGTTGGACATGCTGCAATGTAGCACCATTTACACCCTACAGGAAGGGAATAAACCCAAACATATTCCTCTGGACTGTGAAGCTGTAAAATCCTTCTTGCTTTTGCACTTCTCTTGGTGTTTTTTCTCTTGAGTTTCTTTGATTTTGGAAACAGTTCTTGTTCACCTTCCCAAAGGGATGAGTACCCATCATTGTGTGTTATCATGTGCCTCCTGGTGTTCTCTGTATGTAGGAGAGACAGCTTCTTTAATGCCATTAGGGAAGCACAAAGCTTCCAAATAGACTTTGGTGCCAGTTCCACTCACAGGTGGAGAAGGCAGTAATTCTCTCTGCATTATGGAATGCTGTGATGTGTGCTGCTGGGGCCTGCATTTCCAAGCAGCAAGCACATAGCCTGTGGCCAAACCCATGCTAATAGGCTCAGTATTAGCAGGATATAAGAGCTCAGACTTGTAGCCTTATTAACACAGTCACACTTTCTGACCTAGAGCTGAGCTGAGTCCTGTAGACACAGCAGTGTCATTTCTGCTCACAATATATACTGCCTAGACCTATAAGCACTATCTGAGTGACTGAAAGGTGAGAAAGAATCTTCTGTTATCTGCATCCTCACTTTCTCACATATGTGCAAAAATTAAAAGAAAAACAATGAAAACATTCTGCTGGAGAATATCAAGGAGCAATTTCCAAAGGTAATCCCTTTAACTATCCTGGCTCTAAAAGTGAAAAACACAGGATGCTTCAAGGCAAACCTTAACTAACCAGCTGCCATGACTTACATAGCTACAAATCAGGGCAGATTTAGGTTAAATATGAAGAAGAAATTCTTTACTGGGAGGGTGGCGAGATATTGATGCAGTGCCCAGAGAAGTCATGGCTACCCCATCCCTGGAAGTGTTCGAGGCCAGGCTGGATGGGGCTCTGAGTAACATGGTCTAGTGGAGGAAGTCCCTGCCCATGGGGGAGTTGCAATTAGATGGTCATTAAGGTTCCTTCCAGCCCAAGCCATTGTATGATTACATTAATTCATTGTCACTGTGTATTCTAATAGAGAGTGAATATGGTACTGAGACAATGATTTTCAAGCCACTTGAGATATTTGAGGACCTTTTTCATGCTTTTTAGATGATCAGACTTCAGAGGATGGTAGAGTTTTGTTAGCAACCAGTTTCATTTAAGTCAACAAAGTTGCCAACATTTTTGGTATACTCTGTTTGAAGCCTTTTGGACTCCTGCAGCAGACTTTCACAAGGCATTCAAGGCTCCTGGATCAAGTGATATGTGAGATGAGTACTGGAAATCATTCTGAGGCTCTTTGTTTTGTTGCTAGGTCTTATCTTTCTAATAGCCTACTGACTAAAGCTAACAGGATGGGAAAATTAGGAATATTTTTTTAAGAGCTTGTGATATACCTTAGCATTAACAAGGGAGTGTTTAACTACTGCCATGTGGCTGTGCATTCAGCTCTCTGTGAGCACAGACAGCAATTAAATATGAACAAAAGTGGGGGGAAAGAAAGGAAATCTTTGTGAACCCACTTGGATGCCATAGCTGAAAACATTCTCTGAGTTAAAGCTAGAAAGGTGAACTCCCATAACAGATATAACTTTTCATTCTAACTAAATGTAGCCTGAGCAGTTGAATCTACTGATGAGGCACGTACTTTGGATAAACCATTTTATCATCAATATTTTGATGTCTTCCTAACCCTAGTATTTCCGTTTCTTAAATACATCCCCATAGTCCAAGTGTTTTGTACTATTTTAAGCAGCTTACTTATCTCCAAGATGCTGACATCTCACAAAGTCTCTGTGCTATTTAGATGCCTTCTTTGTCATCATATATCTGTATTTTGTATGTTTACTTTTGGAAGTCATTCCTCATTAGTGAATCCTTCTACATTCCTGTGAACAAATTGCTATGACAGTGACCACATTTAATGAACCCCTGCTGTTTTGACATACCTTAGGCTTCATGAGACTTGTGGCTGTGAATGCAGCAAGAGTCCCAGAAAGCTGTGTTCCTCATGATCTTGTGTGGATCATCAGAGCAGGACTGAAAATGGACAATGAAACTTTTGACAAATGCGGTCTTGAGAGAAGAGCCTTCCTTCCTGTAGGAAATCTTTCGAGCTTTTCTTCCCTTACTCATTCAGATGTCAAGGATGAATGAATTCCTGCCATAGCTTGAACCAGTTATTCACTGATCCGGAAGACAAAGATGCACAACCGGTAAACTATCACACTCATAGTATGAAAAATGATTGCACTTTAATCTTAGACAAGGAGCATTTTCAGGGTAATCCCAACAGGTTTATCATTCCAATTAAAAAATAATGGCAACTTTCATTATGATGAGGGTTTTCCAAATAATCCTTTTATTATTATTATTTCTTAGATTAGCATTTAATAGGCAGAGGTTTCCATTGTGATCTGTCCTGCGGTTCTCAGGTCTGTGGCACACAATCTTTTGCCAGCCAGCACCAGAGAAGCTGTGAGTGGAATAGAATATCTGCACGCTGCAGAAAATTAAGTGGGGAGGAGAGGTGTGCAGTGAAAACACATTTCACAAGAAATAATATTGCCTCAAAACCAAGAATAATATAAAGAACTTCCCTACCTCTGTGATTGAGTTTTTAGTGTTGTAACATACATCTCTTACACTCAGACTGTAAAAAAGTAAAGGGTCTCAAAGTGCTTTATGTATAAATAAGGAATACTTGTCCATTTTATATAATGGGAAAGAGGTGATGGTAAGGTAAAATAATTAGGTAGGTGAGTGGCAGAGACTGCACAGCCAAGCTCAGCATAAAACCTTTTCCTCCAACACTTGAAATATATTTTTGGACTGTGTAAAGGTGGTTTGGGAGGAGGAATAAAACTCTGTCACTTTTCAGAAAAAATATGTTAGCATTTTTTTCTTCACTGCATTTGTGGTAGGCAGAATGTTGGCTTTTGTAATGGTGAATGCTCTCATGAGTTTGTGTGGTATTTGAGATTAAATTAGTTTCTCTTAGTGGCTACGCCAGTCAGGAGAGAGAAGTTTTGATTTTCTTCATAAAAGCAGGACAGAAAATAGCTAATTTTTAGTCTATTTAAAATAAAACTCTAAAAAATGTGAGTTTTGTGAAGACTTCCCCACAGGACCTTCAAGTCAGATATACAGAAGGCGTTGCTAAATATATAAGGTTAGAAAAGATGTGTTCTGGTTGTTTCTACCTGCTTTTGGATAAGTCATTGGACTCAGTATTTGGATCAGTTACAGTGGATTATTATACATTTCTTTCTCCAAGCAGCATGCTGATTGCACCCAGGCGCTGTGCCCTGCCCATTAAACGCCTCCTTTTGCTTTGTGTCTCTAGAAATACTTGACACTCCCTGGCTGAATGAGGCACATGACTACATGACAAATGTCATTCTCCTGCAAGTTCAGAATAACTTCAGAATTGTTTGGCTTTGCATCGTTAGTTCCAGTCTTACATAACTGAACAAACAAGAGCCAAGGCAAGATATTGGCAAGAGCAGCAACATCTTTGCAATGTAATCCAGCTTTTAGATCTAAGTCAGTAATAGCTTGCTTTCTCTTCAGGCACAATTGCACGGGCCTGCATCTTCATTTACATTTATAATGTAAACATGTATGTGCAGATCTTTGTGTGATAACAATTGATTTTTAAAGGGAAGTAAGATCCCGTGAGGGAGAAAATGAAGGTGCTTGGAGTGTATGGCACAGTGCTAGAGGTGCCACAGGAGAGCTCTCCCTATGAGATTGCAGGCAGCACTAGAAGACAGAGTTCCAGATAACCCATGATGGCTTGAAAAGAGGAACCAAATCTCTCCACTGTTTTTTTCCGTAGTAAATGGATAAAACATTTTTACATAGTGTGATGTAGGGCAAAGGCTAATTTTGAAGCAGGAGCTTCTTTTCAAAGATTTCAGTGTTGGTAATATTATCAGTCTTATTTCTAGTCAAACCACATTTGGGATTCTTCAACTTTCACAGTCATATAATTAGACCAGAGTCTCACCCTTCATTTAAAAAGGAAGAGTTTCTCAGATTTTCCAGTCAGAAGGAATGAACTTGAAAGCATGTCCTAATTCCGCAATGAATTGTTAAGATCCAGGAGAAAAACTTTTACCCCTTTTCTTTGCTTTACCCCCCACACCTTCTTAATGAAACTACTATTGGCACATAAATATGTGTGGACTCAGGAAGACAGTGATGTGTAAGAAAAGACAACATTTTTTTGGCTAATAATTGGGGTTAGGGAATGTGTCAACCCTATCTGATGGCAACACCGCCACAAATGGTCTCTTCATCTACTTGTTGGGTTTTCTCACCCTACATCTTCAGCTCCACTGTCCATTTTTCTAAGCAGACTACAGCAGGTTATCCTTAATGGATAATAACAAAGTATTGCCTACTGGGTTTCAGACTGGCATGACAGCCTTGCTTCTTTGCTGCCTGTTTGGCAAGTTACTTCCCTTCTCTCCAGTTTTATTTCTTCACCTGTAAAATGGCCTCCTTCCTAAAACACTTTTGAGTTACACAGGTTTCTGAAAAAGCAGAATATGAAGAGTGGAGCTGATATGTTAGAAAGGGAGGGTAGCCACTTTGGCATGGAAAAAAGGGAAAGCAGAGAGTTGTTATATATAACATAAGAAAAATAGAGTGAGCAACAAGCTAGGGAAGGAGGGAAGTTGGAAGCAAAGAAAATGTATGGAAGGATGTGAGAGAGCAATTTAATGTGGGGGCTTTTAGGGGGTAATAGCTAAGTGACAGAGGAACCTGCATTGGTCAGCTTTGAGGCTACAGAGGAATCATAGGATCATAAGTCTGAAAGAAGTTAAAAAACCCCCAGGGCAGGATCAGCTGTATCTCTGTCATTTCTGGTGCATGTTTCTGTAATAAATTTCGAAGACTTCCTTTGATGAAGACTCCACAAACTTCTTAGACTATTTATCTCTGTGTTTACCTTACCCTTAGGAAGTTCCTCTCATGGAAATAGTCATGTAGGGAGAAAATTAATGTCATTTAGGACTGAAGGAATTTAAACATTCTGGTGCCCTGCATATTGACATATGATAGATCAGGGAGCAGAGTCAACATATATCAGCCTTTAAAATGGCTTTAAAACATATTCCTTTCCTTCCCTTCCTTCCCTTCCTTCCCTTCCTTCCCTTCCTTCCCTTCCTTCCCTTCCTTCCCTTCCCTCCCTTCCTCCCTCCCTCCCCTCTCTCCTTCCTTCCCTCCCTTTTTGTACTTCATGAGTGCTTTATAGGAAACAAAGGGCAAGAAGCTGTTGTGGCACTTCCTACTTTTATGGTGACTATGCAGGACTGAACAAAACCCTCAAGAACAGTCATGTCCGGAGGAGACCAGTTCATTCATCCTGCTCATACATCCCTTTGTTTTTCCAGACACTGAATTGTTATGATTAAAGGCATCAGTACAAAACAAATACCATTCACACCAGCATCTACTGCAGAGCAATCTCACCTGCTCTCACTGTGGCTTTAAAGTACTGCATGCTTCATGCTAGCAGGCTCTAACCACAAAGGACCAGTAAAAAAGCTCTTTCTGTCCGACATGAATTAGGACGCTCAGTTAAAAATTCATAGGAAGATTACATAAAACCATATGCTGCCTTTATTTTTCCCCTTTTGCATTAAAAATGTACAGCTGCTCTGCATTAGACATTCCATTAGCCTGTGAGTCTCACAATCTGGACTTTGTAGTTAATGATGGGGGAGGACTAACTGAGATGGGAGAAGGGAGAGAATGAAAGTGTTTTCGGCCAATATTCAAGGCTTCCTTAAAAAAGATAGCATATAAGGTGGATGGAGAGATTAAATGTGGGAGTAGAAGGCTTGCTGAAGAAGAACTACATAAAAGAAGAGACCTGTTTTCGGAATTATTGGCTTGCTCTCAGAACCCCTGAGCAGCATCAGCAATAATTAAAATTATATAACCTGTTTCCTGTGGTCATTTGGGAAGAAAATAAAAAATCTATATTCCAAATGTAGTCAGGAAATGTTTAGACTCCTCTAACAGTGTTAAGTCACAGAGAGTTTTATGGCCACTCTGTTTCTTCTGTAAGAGACCCTTTAATTTAGTTGGAAGTCTTGAAGGGTCCAGGTTTATTATTAGATAATTGACTGTGTTGGTCAGTTAATTGCCTGGGATTGAATATATGGCCACTTAATGTACTAACAAAGTGAATCATTTAGCAATAACCTTTCTATACATTGTAATGAGATGCATTCTAAAGAGTCTTCTTGATGATGTTACGTCAGTAAGTGTCCTAGAAGTCTCCACAGGGAATCTTGGGAAGATGCTGGTGGGTATGGGTGTACACAGCATGATGATGACAGGCTCAACAGCAAGCAAGCAACCTGCAGATCAGTCCTCTTACACAAACCAGGCCTGAGTCTGTCTTTGCTCATGGGGCAGAAGCAAAGAGAAAAAAGTATTTAGATTGTGGACTCAGCTATGTGTGTTCAGCCTTTCCAGCTGGCATGGGCCAATTCCATACAAAAAAACGCCCAAAACCAAACACATCTGGAAACTCAAACAGTATTTAAAATATTTTCATCAAAATAAGAAAAGAAGTATTTTGTTCATCACTTACAAATTTTGAAGGTGTTGTTTCATTTCCAACAGAAGGTGTATTTCAACCTTTTCATTTATTTATTTTACATTAAATACAATGATGAGATACAGCACCAGAGTCTATTCTCTCCCTATATGGCTGATCCCCAAAGAGTCATCTTGTATTTTCTTAATATGTTTATTTCTTCTTGGTCTTACCCAGTATTAAAAATCATAAACATTGAGCCTTCTTGGATTGATTATGGTTCTTTGCACTTAAACAATATGAGAAAACTGAGCAAATAATTTTTCGGGAGTTGAGTCACAGATAAAATTTTAATACAAAGCATTGTGAAATGTGTGGTGCAGTCACCATTGTTAAGCTGCACATTTAATTAACTGTTGCCTGAATGCAGGTACTAAGCAACAAGAACACAGGAGCACATTAAAGTGTCTTAATTAAATTATATGCAGTATGGTCATATTTAATTGTGCACAGAACATGCTTTATCCTTTTTTTTATTCCTCTGTGTCTTTTGTTTCTACATCATCAAGTATATGGACTACATTCAAGGTACTGTATTCACAAGAAAGTAAGGCGGTTTTCCACTCAATTTTTTTTTGGGATGAGTAAAATTTCTTCTGGTGCTTTGTTTCTTTAAGCATAATGCAGGATGAGCCTCTGATAAAGAGCATCACAGTGAGTCACAGGAATGAATCCTCAGTTCAGACCATACTGTCTTGAAATTTAAACTGTGTATCATGCATTAAACACAGCTTTCTGCATTGTCTTCTTGGTCTAGGAAATAATTTTATATGTGAGTGTATGTAATGCCTATGAATTTGTGGCTGATAACCAGCTCTTTTGGAATATTACACAGACTGTTTGGTTTCTAATAGTTTAGACAAGTATGGGGGTTTTTTTAATTAGAAGCACAGGAATCGATCACTGAAATAAACACTGTGGATAAAACAAATAAAAACAAAGCAGATATTTCAAAGTTTGCTCTAATAAAAGAGCAGAATGAAAAGAACCAGTTTTGAAAACTGAGAGCTTGGTTACAACCCAGAGCAGATGTCACGGCCAGACATAATCTCTGCTCTCCTAGGGAGCACAGCTGATGTGCTGCAAAGCCTACAGCTACAAGAGCTGTGAAAATGGACTTGTTTCTGCAGGTTTTAAGGAAGCATCTTGACTGTTGTGTCTGGGAGTGCAGCTTCATGTGACTGTGAATCACCTTGAGCAAGTTGCTGTGTGCCAGAGAGATGCAGCACATCCACAGTTCTCCAGGTCAGTGCACTGAGTGGGAGAAATGCTGATGTGAATTTTGGATGAACTAAAGTGAGGTGTTACAGTAGTGTCAAGCTTGAACTTGGCTACATTCTTAAAACTGAGTCTGATGCAGCTGGATTTGGTAATACTATTTTTAGCCAGATTTTCCCTTTATGCTGTAGGGAATCCTTTGCTTTGCTGCCAAAGCTGGTTCCTTCCAATGGGGATATCACAGTCCGCACCTCAGCCTTGTCTTGGAAGTAGCATCTTAGTTTCTTTGTAGTGACAGAGAAGATTTTAAATATTTAAATTCATTCTTCACTGCAAATTCCACTTTGGATGCTGATCAGAGGGCTTCTCAGAAGCTCTTCAAGCAGAGCAGTCTTGGAAATAGCATGTTTTAGACCTTCCCTATGCTGTATCAGATTTAGCTTCTTCCAGCTAACCTCTCCCATGCTGGACCTTGACTTGGCAAATAATGGCTTCAGTAGCCTTCTCCAGAGGCAAGGCATGTCCAGCAGTGCAGGGCTGAAGGCTTCTCTTCACTGGTGACTTCACATACAGCCAGGTTGTGGCTGATGATCTTGCCAAAAGTTTGGGGTACAGGAAGTGGGAAGGAGGACGGCACAGTGAGTTGTGGACGCCTGCAGGAAAAGTGTTGGGGCAGTGATGGAAGCAAGCGAGGTGGTATCAGATCGTCATTCTCAGTGCATGAGATTTCCCATGCTCCTGGACTTTTCCTCATGCAGACTTTCTCAGGCTGGGATTCTGGGGGGGCAATGCTACCCTTTTAAACTCTGCAAAGCAGAGAAGATGCAAAGTAATAATTATTCTAAGGGGAACTTTGCCCATAGAGACCTCAGTCTCTGTCGTGGCCTCGAGATGTCGATATAGGCATGAAAACCTGCATCCTTAACAAAGTTTAAGGAAATGTAACGTTGTACCAATGCTTCAAAAAGGGTAAATGGAACAACCCAGGTAATTACAGTCATCTCAGTTTGACATTGATCCCAGGCAAAATAATGGCTTGGCTGATGCAGCTCTCAAATAGTAAAGACATACAGGAGAGTAATGCAATTAATGCCAATCAATGTAGTTTTCTGAAGAAACTATATTTCTTGTCAAATAATCTTGATGTCTTTTTTAGGAGATTACAAGTTTGGTGTAGAAAGGTACTAGTTTTGATGTAATAGATGTCTATAGCACTTGACTTTGTGCTGCATGGCATGTTGATTAGGAAATGAGAATGATAGATGCTCAAACCAGAACTTATTAAAATGATAAAACCTGGATGAATACTAGGTGTTAAAATGTGTTTGTGAATGGGAACATTAAGCTGGGCTGTTTCTAGTGGGTCAGGCACATATGATTTGCTGAGTTTCAGCTGTTTGATAGTTCTAGGAACAACGTGGAAGAAGATGTACTCATTACTGATAAAATTTTCAGATTTCACATTTTGAGGGAGTGATAAATCATGAATAGGACTGATCAGTGACACAGAACAATCTAGATTGCTTGATAGCAGGGTATGAGACAAAAGTGAAGTCAAATGTGTGGGAACAAAGGCCACAAATAGATTCTAGTTTTAGAGTCAAGATTCAAAGATATGCTGGGATCCTAGTTTATCACTCACTGAACATTGATGCCAAAAATATGTGACATAGGTTTTGGAGACCTTGAGTAAAATTACCTGGATAACCTTTGTGATTTTTGCTGATGAGACTGTTATCAGAACATTGCCTGTGGCTTTTACAGAGATGTTAAAAAACTGGGGGTGATTCAGGCAAAATTCCCAAGAATGATTAAGCAGTTGAGAGTCATGCACATAATGGAAGATTTCAGAATACCATAAATACAGTTTGAATTAAAGAAGCAGAATGAAGCTTGATTAGGTTCTTACATATACTTTTTTAAGAAAATAAACATTGCAAATGGCTCTTCAATCTGTTGAAATGTGCTGAGAGGATCTTGATGCAGCCTGAACCTAGACAACCTCAAACTTGAAATTAGGCACCGATTTCTCAAGGGTTGCATTTTATTCTGCAAATAACTGGGGATTTTAGAATCAAGATAGGATATCTTCTTAAAAGATAAGATCTAGTTAAAAGCCATTATGCGGGAATGAATAATGGTGATTTTGAAGATTCTTTAAAATACATGAATCTCTGAATATCGGTGTAAAATAACTATGTGTGGTTTTTTCAGAGTCTGTGGCAAAGTTTGGATTAGCTCCATGGCTGAAAGATCCATGCCCTCCTTATGTTAGCTCATCCTGCTCCTCACACTGAGACCTCTGGCCACCTTTGCAGTAACACATCACTGCCTGCTTTTCTACTGGGGAAAAAATTTACCTGTTCAACAATGGCAGGACTTTGAAAAAGCTCATTTTCTGGGAAGACTGGCATATATAAAGTATTATATCAAAGCACTGTTAGATGCTTTTTGCTCTGGGCAAGAGCCTTGCCTTTGGCTGCTGGAACTTTATTCTAGCCTCAAGTGGCTCTCCCTTTGGACCCTCTCTTGTTCCTCCCTTTATGGCCCAACTTCCATCACATTTGGTCTGAACTTCCAGTTTCTGACTGTGCCATATAGAAAGCAGTAGAATAAGAAGTGCTCAGAACTAGAGTCTTTTGCCCATATTTAACAATGTTTCTTTAGCTGTCCACCAAAGAGTGCTCTTGAGAGGACACAGAGATAGAAAACCCTAATTCCTCACAGTGATGTCTACACCTAAATAATTGGTTAAATATATGCATGCCCCTACTGACAGTGAAAGCTATTTTGGAGAAGATTGCAGCTCATGTCATATCCCTAAACCTTGCTAGATACTGAGCATTTAGCAGGAATCCTTTTAACCCTGAGGAAAACAATCACTTGGCTACTGGGAAAGAGCTTCAGAATGAATGACACTGAGTATTTTTCTATAAGAGCATTCTTTTCTTCCCACCCTTGATGTTTCTCTTTCTGGAAACCTTTACCCATATGTATGAATCTGAGTTCAGTAATAATATTCATCTCTCATGACATCAAGAGTTGCACACTTAATCTCCAAAGCACTTTCTGAGCATTAATTAATTAGGTTTCTCCTACCTGACATGTGGTAAGGATTTGCGATCATTGCCTTCTCACTTAGAAGGCACAGAAAATTTGTGCTTTGCTAGGGGTCTCCTCAGTAACCAGTGTCAGAACCATAATTAATGTTGTGGCTCCCAGTTCACCGTCGTTTGCTCTGATCCTTTAATGTCTGAGTCATGTCACTCAGGAAAAGTGCTTTAGAAGAAACAATTATCAAGGCAATTTGCTAAGAAAGTGAAGCCAGGCTCTCTATAGTCTACTGTGCATTTTGTCATCTCATATTATTACTGGCTCTATTTGCCTGGTTCACATATCCCCCAAAATATGCCTGGGCTTTGTCTAAGAGATTGGTTGGTATTATGGACCAAACCCAAACCAGACATAGTGCTGAAATCAAACAATGTTGTAAGTCACACTCGAGTTCTCCAGCCCAAAACCCGTCCCTGTTTAAATTGGTGGAATAGTTGTAGCTTTTGTGTCTGAGTTGACCATTTATTAACCTGAGGAATATTTTAGGCCCCATGTGATTTCATACCATAAGAAAACAAGGATCAGGGTACTAAATGTGCT
Organism: Bombycilla garrulus; assembly: GCA_013400315.1. Lineage (NCBI taxonomy): Eukaryota > Metazoa > Chordata > Aves > Passeriformes > Bombycillidae > Bombycilla > Bombycilla garrulus. The sequence continues at coordinate 684,544 of VXBU01005725.1, forward strand.
GGATGGTGAATATAAGAAAGTATGTGCTTTTCTTTTTTTTTTTTTTTTGCCTGCATCTGCTCTTACGAACCACATTGTCCCTCCTTGGTGCCACAGTGCTTGCCCCTGTTATGACTTTGAGGCTGGATAGCAGTAGTGTGCATGATAGTATCAAAGCCCAGGGACAGCTTTGGTAATTTGAGACTCATTTTCCTTCATCTGTTACCAGGAGCAGACTATTATCAGCTTGATCCAGGGCTGTCTGTGTTCACCATGCTGCCCATCAGCAGCAGGAAGGGATTCCATGTGGATATTTCCATTCATTTCTGGTTTGAATATCATAAACACTTGTTTTGGGTGCTGGTCACCCTTGAAAAGAGCAAAGCTGCCTTTGCTACTGCTGGTCCCAGGGGGCTTCGCTAAGCAAGAAGAGGTCATGACTCAGATTTCCTTTTAGACTGCCTTTCTGCAGACAGGGAAGTCTGGGAAAGTGAGAGGAACATTTCTAATTCTGGTTCTTTTGTGTCTTTCCTGTTGCCAGAGATGATACAGCGGATTCAATGACCTTTTTCATGAAAGAGAAGCTGAGGCTAATAGCATGTGATGTGGGCTGTGATGGAGCCCGCTTGCTTCTCCTCTGCAAAGGTGGATGCGAACAGGTGTCCCACTAACACACCACCACATCTCTTCACCAAAGCTGCACGAAATGAGGTAGTTCAGTATCTCAGCGTTGAGCTCTCACTGCTCTTATCGCTGCTTTTATCACCAAGGTTCAAGCTTCTGTCCCTCCCATATTGCTGCTGATTTCTTTGGTAGCAGAGAGTGGTCCATAGGGCCAAGGATAAGTGGCAGCATTATGCGGTCCATGAAAAGCTCATTGTGTGTCCAGACAGTTTCACAGCTCTTTGTGGCCTTTGAGCTGGATTGTTTTCCTTAAATCTACTTGTATCCAGGAGCTTTCGAACAGGGTAAAAGTGAAACAAGCAGTTGATAAAGATCTCTTCCGTTTTCTGGGAGGCCTAAAGGTCATTATCCAGACTGAAGGCTTGACTTTTGTGCTCAAAGATACAAGATGCTGTTTTCTTCTGGACAATCAAATTATTTTTATGCTTTCTTTGCCTATTATCCATGTGAGGGGTGTATGATAGATGTATGTAAGCACCTGGACTTGGACTGAGACCATCAATCCATATCTCAGGCAGCAGAGAGTGGGAATTAACTAATAAAACAATGGTCCTGGATTGAGTTTGAACTTTGCATCACCTATAAACCCCAGAGTATCATGGTTCCCTGCTGCAATTATTCTAATGAGCTGAAAAAATGGTTTTGGACATAATTTTAGAGTGTCGTTGCGTCATAAATACATTCTAAGTGAAGAATACACAATGTTTTCCTGTTTGTCCATTAAATATAATAGAGCAGTAAGCCAGTTACCCAGAGGTGAAGGCCTGTGCTTTCCATATTGCCAATTTTTATGCATACAAAATGTAAGCATATAACTTAATTCCAGTGCAATTATAGAGCTTTGTTGTGATTCTTCTAATCTGTTTTTCAGTAATTGAGATTCTAAGCACTCCCTGCTCAGGTCAGTAGCTTGCCATAGAACAGCCATCCCTGCTTCTTACTATTGCTGGTAACTTCTTGCTCTATAATCACTGGTGAACAGTCGTTCTCACCTCTTTGTCCTGGCAGGCAGGATGTAATCAGCCTGCCCTGGTGGTTGGGCACTGCATGGATGTTTCTGCAGAGCCAGAATTGTGACTGAGGCCAGATTACTAGAGTTTGCAGTTCTGGGTCCTTGAGCTATTCTTACAGACATCAGTCATCAGTTTTAAGGGCCAGATGGAAATCCATCAGCAGCTTAGTTTTATTTGCATCAGGGAGTAAAGGAAAGCAGAAATTGAGCTGCAGTATTTTTTCCTGCTGTTCCTGTCCTGGCAGGAATGTCTGTATGTGACTGTAAAGTACACATGCAATAAGCCAAGTGCTTCCTGACCACCTTGGACTTCCAATGCACACACCAAAAAGCATCCCATGTGAGTCCTGTGTGTTCCTGGGGTTTGCAGCAAGAATCAGCATTGTGACTTATGCAGCCAGAAATTATGGAACATGTGTAAGTCTGGCATTTCCAGAGGGAAATACTTGCTTTCCATGCCTGCACCACGGAGCTGATATGTTCAAGAACAATCTGTAATTTCCAGACCTGAGGCAGGCAGCTGGATCCCGCTTCTGACAGGCTGACACACATCAGAAATCTAGGAGAAATGCAAAAATCCTTAAACTTTTTTCCAGAAAAAATCCAATTTACTCTAGACAGACTTTATCTCCAGCAGAGAGAGCATCTAGGAGACCATAGCCTTTACTTTGCTCCCAGTCAGCAACATGTTTTTGCTGTGACCCAGCAATAGAAGGCCATGCAGCTTTCTCTAAGTTACTCATCTTTGCTTTTCATTCTCTGGCAGATTTGTCCCACTGCAGACTAGGACACATAGACTTGGTGGTACTGAACGAAAAACTGCTGCAGGCTTTGGACTGAGGCAAATTTGCCTTCAGGGCTCAGGAAATAGCATCACAGATGGACCTGGGGATGGGTTCGCTGGACGAACTGAGAACTAGGTCAGTCTGTCTCCATATGAAAGACACCAGTCTGTTTCTATAGTTTCTGTTCTTGAACTACAATAGTAGAACCGAATTAATATCTCTGCTAAAAAGTACCAATTCAAGAAAAAAATCCCCAAAACCTGTAGTTTTATAGGTACTTCAAACATGCCACCTCTCCAGGATAAAGAATTCATTTATTTATTTAATTCTTTTGCATTTCCAACTTTTGGAACCCTACCTTCCTTGCAAGATTGAAGGATAATAGAAGAGGCAAGAAAGCAGATCTCTCATGAATTAGCTACTAGTTTCTTTTGTGTGGGTTTGCAAGGAGTACTCTGTAATCAAAGAGCCCCTTGAGCAGCTTTTTGTTGTGGTTGGTGCAGCATTGGAGTGTGTACCTCAGTGAAAATGATGTCTCCTAGGTATTCAGAGTTAGGTTTTATGTGGTCCAAGCACTGTTGCTGTAAACAGCATTACTTTAGTTGCTGTTAATAAAACACTCTAATGTAATCATTACTTACCTGTTCCAGGTCCTCCCAGCAGCAGGTCTGGGTAGACATGTCTATACAATTAGAATTAATGCAAACCACTTAAAACTTGAATGCCTAGTTTATTTTCGAATGGGAAGGTCAGCATCATTATCCTTGGTGGATTCAATTACCAAATCCTGCATAATCACAGACCGTGCTTCCTGTCTGCTAATCACAACTTGCTCTGCATACATTATGTGCAAATATAACCAAAACAAGAGATGGCATTTCCATATGTTTTGTGCCTGTAATTACTTCTCACAGGTTGTATTTAACTTTCCTAGTATAATGTAAAATCCTTTTATTGGCTTTGTTTTAAAAAAAACCCACAAAAGAATAATAAAAAACAGTGGCAAGCAGAAACAGGAAAGCATCTGTATGCAATTAATCCTTCTGCTTCATTTAGGCCCCACAGAATCTGTGAACGTAAGTCACAGCAGTAGAACAAAGTTTTTAGAGACATCACGTTTTGAAACGCCTCTTGTCAATAACAGCACGTGTAATTAGTTTTGTTGGATTTGGTTTAGTTTTGCTTAAGGAAGAGAATTCTGGTAAACTTGTATTCAGCTTTTTTATTATTAAAGCATTTACTGTTACTGTAAATATGCTAATGACAAGAACAGGGAGAACTAATATATAATATAAATACAGTTACCTAATTAAATGTAAACATCATCTAATGAGAGATATTGCATTGTTGTAAGGTGAGCTTGATCTATAACCATTGTGAAATCAACAGGTGTCTTTCCCAGAGCTCAGTCACTTTTTGAGTCAGAGTTTCTAAATATGTGTCTTCTCCGTGCAATATTTAGGGCTTTGGAGGATTAGAAATCGGTAATTTTTTGTATTTTTTGAAAATACCATTTTCCCTGTGCCTTTTTTGGGTATTGGTGTGTGTGTCTGTGCCCACACATACCATGGGTACTTTTCGTTGAGCTCAGGACTCTGAAGTGCAGAAGTTGGCTTCATTTTCTGCTCTAAATTTTGTTCCTCTGACATCTTCAGGGCATGTGAACATCCTCCATCATGTAACACTGTGGTAATATGCCATCTGGATAGAAACATTATGTATTAATATGAGGCAACAGAAGATCTCTAGTTTCTACCTTGCCATGACAAGTATTGTGAAGCTGCCATCACACCTGGTTCTGTTCTTCCCATGATGTGTGGAAGACTCATCACCCACAAGTGCTGTGTTTGACTAGCACAGAGAGGTGCTGCATCAGCACCGTCCAGTGGTCCTGTCTCCCCAAAAAGTTGCTGTTGTCTGAGGGCTGCTCTGAAGCCACTCAGGAAATAAGTCTCTGTCTGTGGGTGCTGCAGAGCTGCAAGCGAGGTTGCAGCACTGCCACCACAGCAGCCCCCATGTGCCCTCCAGCACAGCAGGGCAAACAGGTTTTTGAACTTCCTGCAAGAAGTGCATTCACTGTCACAAATGTGCTGCTCTGATACGTTGGGAAGATGGGTGGGCTGAGAAACAGGCTGTGCTCAGGGTTGCTCTTCTGATTGTACATCAAAAAACCCTGATTTAGGGACTGAAATGCAGAACCAGAGAGCTTAGAAATGCTCTTATGGAGTTGCATCATGGAAGAGCAAAGAAATGTGGTGGTTCACTCTAGGCAATGCAGCTGTATGTGCAAAAACAACTTAAAGAACTCTTATAAATTTACTTAGATTTTCTTACCTTTTAAAATGCTTTGGAAGGTTTTGTTCTGAGACAAAAAGGTGCAACCCCACTAAAAGAATGGAAACTCCTCAAACAAAAGAAACATAGAATTTTTTACTGAAAGTATTTTAAACATTTAAATATTTGCATGCATTTAAGTTTTATTAAATTATCTCTCTTCATTTACCTAAATATTTTTATTTATATTTTCTTTGAATAAGGTTTTGAGTATAAGCTAACACCAATGATTGGATCTCTTTTGGCAAGAGAATTTTGCTGGAGGGGAATTGAGTATGTTTAAAATGTACAAATAAGAGGTGGAGGGTAACAAGTCACAATTAGCATCATTAAATGAATATCAAAGTGACATTTTGTAGAATTTCACTCCTGCATGTCATCAATATTTGAGCTATTTTGAGAGCTGAACATAGGGAAAACTTAGAAATCAATGTGGAACAGACTAGACCTGATTCTGGCTTTGCTTTATCTCAGATTTAAACCAATATAATTGGATATAATTGAATTTTGGTGGTGCCCTTTCTCATTGCATTAGGGTAATTTAGATGAGAATCCAACTCATTAGCTATGGGATTTTGCATATTGGAGAGTGGGACCGTGTTTAGCAACAAGCAGCAGATCATACTCCTTTTTCATTTAAACAGGAATTGTGTGGAACTCCCACCAGGTAGTATCACTACAGTGTGCAAAGACTTTCCTTGAAACTGAGTTTCCAATATGTCAATAACTTTTCAAGCCTACAGTAAAAGACCCCCTAAAGCTTTGCAGTCTAAATAACTCCTTTCCTCATGGAGTTTCAGAGAAGAGCTTTGGTGGCTCTTGGGAGAAATATTCTCAGGTGGGATTTACCTCCTCCAGCTTCAGACATTCCAGTGTAATTTTCTGCATGTGAGCCCCTCAACTAAACTCCTGCAGTCAACGGAGGGGCAAAATAGACACTCTTCAGGTGCAATTTCTCTGACCTGTTTTAGATGTCTACCTTGGGATGGGATGGAATTCCACCCTAGAAACACCTTTCCTTGCTCTAAAGTGAACATCAAAGGATCAGATCAGATGTGAAGTTGTACTTTGTATCTAAAGATAGCAGAGATTAATCTTGTCAAAATCCAAAAAGCTCGTAGTCTTCAGAACAAAATTGAGATGGATAATGTCCTTTAAAACCTATACTTTGAAACAGTCAGAAGCCGCCTCTAGGAGGGTGGTGTGAGTTCCTGTAGCAAATGAAAGAAAAAAATAGAACTTTGCTGCTCTGTTGATGCTGAGCTGTGATTTTTCAAGCTGGAGTAATATAGAATCATGTAATGCTTTGGGTTGGAAGAGACATGAAAGAGCATCTAGTTCCAACACTTGTGCCATGCACAGGGACACCTTCCACTAGACCAGATTGCTCAGAGCCACATCCAGCCTGGTCTTGAATGCTGCCAGGAATGGGGCATCCACAGCTTCTCTGGGCAACCTGTGTTCATGCCTCATCACCTTCACAGGAAAGAATTTCATTCTAATATCTAATTTAAATCTCTCCTCTTTTAGTTTATAACCATTCCTCTTGTCCTGTCACTACATGCCCTTGCCAGAAGTCTCTCCAGCTCACTTGGAGCCCATTTAGGTGCTGGAAGGTGCTGTGAGGTCTCCCTAGAGCCTTCTCTTCTCCAGGCTGAGCACTTGCAACTTTCTCAGACTGTCTTCACAGAAAAGGTTCTTTAGTCCTCTGAGCATCTTCATGGCCTCCTCTGGACTTGCTCCAACAGGTCCATGTCCTCCTTATGTTGGGGACCCCAGAGCTGGACACAGCAGTCTGGGATGGCTCTCACCAGAGCGGAGTAGAGGGGAACAGCCACCTCCCTTGACTGCTGACTACTGCTGGCATTACTTTCACACTGATTCCTGGTGGGGCCACCTAATTCAGGCATGACCAAGGAGCTTCTGTATTAAATTTGGTGACAAGCAGATGTTGGTAGAGTGCCTCAGAAGGTGAAAAATTCCCTGCAGTTACTCCATGGTGAGATCAGCAAAGCTCTCCTTCTTCTGGTGTCATTCTCCTCCCTCCAGCCCTCATTGATCAATGTAGTGTTGGGGCTCCATCTGGCCTTACTGATCTCTCTCTCACAGTGGGGTCAGCCTGTTTCTTCTCAGCAGGAGGTTACTCCTGATCCTGCACTGTTGTGAAAGGCAGGCAGGATGGAGCTTGCTTACAACACAGTGTGTTTTCCACTTGTAAGCAGAAGTCTAAAGAGACTGAGATTGTTGTGGGAAGGTCAGGTCATACAACTTCCTGCAGTGGGGTTAAAAAAAGTGTAGTTCAGCTGCTTTGTAAAAGAAGCTTATGAATTAATTACAATTCTTATTTTGGATTATAATTAATACTATAATTAATAATATAATTTATAAAGTTTTATCCTATATAAATCCAAGAATCGGTATTCCTCTGCAGATTTTAGGTACCTACCTGGTACCCTTGCCTCACTAAGGACACGTCTAGTTAACGACTAAGCTTCAACTCCTGGTTTTCTGGTTGCCAATAGTTTAATGACATGTCTCTTCACCACAGAAATTTCTTGAGGCAGTAACCCTCCATTTCTATATATCTCTTTTCAAGCTGCCTTCTATAACCCATCTCTTTAAATAAAGGTTTGCACATAATTTTTTTTAATATGCATGATTTAGTGCAATGCTGAATATTGTTATGCAGCACAAAACAAGCTGGTGACCAAATCGTGCTGAAAATTCAGACTTGATGTCCGACCCTCTACCAACTTTATGAACATATATTTAAATATACTCCACCAGTCTAATGTGCCAGAGAACTGCGTTGATTGGACCTTGCTATCTAAATTAGGGAGATTGTTTCTGCATGTATTAATTGACCTGTGGGATTTAGTTGTTTCTCTGACTTTAAAATCTGGGGCCTGTATGGTTCATTTTAAGCTACACAGAGCACAGAGGAATCATTCCAGCAAAAATGCACTGGCAACAGAGCATCTGCTCAATCCATTCATAACCTCTTTTATGCCAGGCAGAAGTTGATGGCCCTAATACTGATAGTACACATGATCAGAAACATTCAAGAGTTTGGGTTCTAAAGTTCTTCTGGGAGATTGTGTATTCATCAGCAGTGTCCATAAACATTGTGCTTGGATATCTTCTTCTGCTTCACTAGGGAGGAAAAATGCTATCAGCTAGATAAACCTGCTGTCAAAAACCTGAGGGCAGACTTTTTTAGTAGGGCCTGTGGTGATAGGTCAAGCGGTAATGATTTTAAACTAAAAGACGGTATAGATTAGATAGAAGTAAGAATTTTATTGCCATGAGGATAGTGAAACACTGACACAGGTTGCTCAGAGAGGTGCCCCATACATCAAAATGTTTAAGGCCAGGCTGGATGGGGCTTTGAGCAACTTTATTTAATTGAAGATGCCCCTGCTTATTACAGGGAGTTGGACTAGACGAGCTTTAATGGTCCCTTCCAACCCAAACCATTCTATGATTTTATGGAAATGCAGCAGATTTCCTCTTGAGGTTTTGCTCCTGCCATTTCTTGAGATACTGAGTGTTTGGTTTTTTTTTTCCTGACAATAAATTCCAGAGTCTAAGCTGTTTTCTTGACATGTATTCCTGGAATGATCAGAACAGAAGCATGGGCTAGTTTTGCTTCATTTGGTTTTTGTCTGTATACAACATTCTTATTTTTTTAATTGAGCCATCTTCACTGGTTCTCCTGCTCTCACAACACTACAGAGAAGCTGCTGAGTTCCCTTAACATTAATTTGCTTGTACAAGGCAAAAAAAGGCAAAAAGATTCCCCTTTTTTTTTAATGCACACTGTGCTGTCTTTCTGGTCTGCACCAATAGGAAAGCATTTGCAAATGTTCCTGTCTCAGTTGCTGAAAACTGCCTCCACATATGTTTTCCTGATTAAGAAATTCAGTCCACCAAATGGCAGAGTTTGCTCAGCTGGAGTTTACTGTTTGGTTGGGATTAATAAGCAGTTCTCCTCTTCCCATACATCTTCCTGTTTAGCATAAAAGAAAACAAATAACTTTGGGGCTTTCCTGCTTATTTGTACTTACACACAAAATATATTCTGGGAGCTGTTGCAGTGTGTCGGCCTCCTCAAAATGCAGCACCAGGCTGTCTCTGTCAGCCACTGGTGCCTGACAAGGTCTGTGCCTGGGCAGTGTGAGAGCCAGCTGGTTAAGCCATGAATGCTGAGGGAGAGAGAAATAACTGACTGATCTGGGTTACACAAACTCTTACGGGGATTTATTGGTAGATTTTCTTTAACAAAGACAAGAAGCGGCAAATTTAGTGCTTGGATTGATTGCTCAGGTAGCTGAAAATCCTCCAAGGAGAGGACAAACACTGCCCAGGTCAAGCAGAGCCATCATTTCTCATGCTGTCTTATATGTGTGCCTGTTTCTTTTTTAACTTTTCCCATATGGCAGCTGCTTTATAGACTCCAAAATCTGTTGTTCTGATTCTGTTCAACTTTGAAAATGTCACTGAGTTTGACAAAAGAGTCACAAAGCTTTCTAGAAGAGCAGCAAGAGCTAAAGATTCTTAAAGAGACAGATATTTTAGGTACTGATACTTGCATTTGGACATTAAAATGTTTTATAGCTCTCCCACACCCAGCCTAAACTCAACAAGCTTGGGGTGCCTAACACTAACAGGCCTCCTGTCAGGTTATGAACTTCCTAAAATTCTGTCTTTTGTGACCACTGATCTGACCAAGTCCATCAACAAGCGCAGTGGCACATGATGACTGTTTGGAGAGATAATAGCTAGATGGTACACTGATAGCATTTCTGATTTTTTCTTCCACTACTTTAGAATGAAGTTCCTTGTTTTCAACTTTATACATTGATCATTTCAATTTCTGAGTAACTCTGACATGTTTTTACATACATGTATGTATGTACATTTGCAAATATCTAAGTGTTGGAGCCCACTATCACATTTTATATTACAGATGCTGCTTCTTTATAATTCCTTACTTTTTCCTGCTGATAAAGTTTCTGAAAAGATCATTGCATCAGATGAAATATTCTGGTGTTTACTTCTGCTCAGATGTGGAGTTTTTCTTCGCCAGGTTGGAAAGCAAATTATTTTCAGGCTTTTTCTGACGTCTAGAAGAGCAGGAAAAGGAAATAGTGCTCTGTTGTCTAAATAATCTAGAAGTTTTTCATTTTCTTTAGTTTTCTGAACATACTACAGGGACTTGGCTAAATGGATTATTAAATGTAGGCTTTGAGATGAGAACTGAGCCCTGAATCCTTACAGCAAAATAGATGGGTAACTTGTTAGCAGAGACTGACCTGAAGCAGATTTCTTTTCCTGACATCCAAATACCTTTGCACTTTAAAAGATTTATTTTAAGATCTGAATTTTTTCAGTGGAATACAACCTATGACTCTCTAACCGTGTGTGATGGGGATTTGTTGTGTTACAAGAGACAGCAGCCTGTCTGTAAACCTTTGCAAAGAGTAAATTTCACTGCATGTGTAGGTATCTTTTCCTGAAAGCCCCTTTAATTGGCCCAGGATCATTCATGAAAGCATCTTTGGGAAGCATGTGTTTCGAGAAGTGCCCGTCGAATGAAATGTTGCAAAGTGCTCACTTGACAGCAGAGCTTACAGAGCTGTCCTGGGTGAGGGCGGAAGTTGCCGTTCGTGGCACCGAATCTCTGTCCTGCAGAGATGTGAGTGCGAGATGGACTCGTGGCACAATTCCGCCGGAGCACCTCCCTGCAATCTGCCGTTCTGGGATTACTGGAGCCAGAGGTATAGTGTCTTTGTGTTTAACAGCCCTTGATGGATTTCTCAGCAGCTGTCTGCTCCTACCTTTGGCATGTATTTATGCAGAACAGGCACAGAAAGCGGTTGTAGTGTCTCGTTACACACCAGCCAGGAGAAACAGAAAATGGGTCTCAACCTCTGAAGTTAGAATGTTTCCAGACTTTTCCATTTCCAATCCCCATTATAATTCTAGCATTTAACCAGCCGCTTTAGAGCACTTGAAGTCTTTGCCGAGCAGCCATGCAAAGTTGCCAAATTCCATTCTTTTGTCTTGAGAAATGCGTTTTGTTGTGCCTCTTTACTGAAGGTAGTGTTACATGGGTGTTTCCTAATATCAGCTGTGTTCGGGAATCTCTGTTGTACAATCAAAGGATAATTTCCCTCCAGGAGTTACACTGGTCCTTTGAAAGGCTATAGTATTTCCTGTTTCATCCGTCTGTAGCCTGTGGCATTCTGCAGGAGGAGGAAAAGCAGCAGCAGCAGCAGAGCCTGGTAAACTCTGATATATGGGCTGCTTGGCAGACAGCGTGGGCTTCATGCTGTTACCCATATGCAGAAGTGAGCAGCAAAACCCTGCTGAAGCGCTGGTGAATGACCTGGAACTGTCTTGTGAAGGATATTTTGATACAGGACACAACTGAACAGTAGGAATGTTTTCAATGAAGTGCAATACAAGCCTTAAACTAGTTCCTTGGATAACTAAGTGAATGGCTGTTTCTGTTCCATGGAGGCAAACTATCTCTTTTGAAGAGAAGCTCCCTCTGCTCCAAACCCACCAGCAATATTTTTTTCTCTCAGATTTTCTAATTGAATAACACATTAATTAAACTTAAATGTGTAATAATTTTGGCAGTAAAGCCACTTAAAAATTCTCATTCTCATATTTTTGCTTCTTTTGCAGAATCTGATCTTACAGTCAAACAACTCAGATTTAAAGAAAGGAAAGAACACTCTTTAAATCAGCATCATTTAATACACTTATTTAAATTTCAGTGATTCAGATGGTGGTATTGCCCCACCTCAGTGAGGGTAGTGGGGATCCAGCTGGACTGAGTGCCTGGGAGTACAAGGTCATGCGCCAACTTTTCTGCCAAAGACAAAATGTTGTAGGATGAAAAATTTGGATTAAATATTTTCATATTTGATTTATCTTGGATTTTTCTGCTTCAAACCTGAGCTTGTGCCTGAAATCGTATTCATTTTCTCCACGCTAATCTCTTGGACTAATAACATAAAATCTCCCCCCAAAAATGTTGCCTCTTCCAAAGCATGTTTTCACTTGAGTTCAATGTTTGTTATTTTTCTCATAATAAGTAGAAAAACCTGAAGGAACATGACTATGAACTTTTCAAGAGCGGAGTCTTAAGCTCCAGTACTGAGCACCATTAGCACTGGATGAAGATTAATTTGTGAAAATCTGAACTGAAGTTGCTTTAGAAGTGTAAGATCTTCAGTTCCTGGTGTTAGAAGTGACTCACTCAAGGCTGACTCGAATCCTGTTTCATGGCAATGAATGCTTTGCATTATCAACCCCCTTTGGAGGCATCTCAGCTGGAGTGGCTGAACCCTGAGGCCCTATAAACAACCACAGTTTTGCAAATCTTGCATTTCCTTTGGATCCTTCCTCATGACAGCTTTTTCCTTTCTGCTCAGTTCCATACCACAGATGCATCTTCTCCCTATTTCTGTTTGCCTTCAGGGTAAACATGGTCTGTTATGTGGGTTTGTATGGTGGGCACCATTAATGCTGTTTGGAGTCTCCAGACCCTACTGGAATGTGCATAAATGAAGTCAGGAACTACAGATTACCAAAACAAAACCATTTCAAGAATGAAACAACTTGTGGGAAGCTGGAGATTTTCAAAATCACCTGTAAAAACATAAATAAGTGCATTTCCAAGGTCTTTAGAGTACTGTTTACTTTGGTAGTTAGAATTTCCTGTGCTGTTTCTTCACAGGACTATTTTTTCTTGCCCTGGAGTTATAGAAATAGAAGTTGAAAGACCTACATAAAATCCCCAGCATTTATGTATTCTGCCTGCTTTGTAAATATGCTTATAGCAGCGCAGCAAGCACCTCCATGCTTTCTTCCTCTGTTGACAGTCATGCTTGGAGGAGACTTTGGCCCTTAATAGAAGTACAACTGCACTATTGTCCTACCTGAATTAATTTTAGAAGCTGTCTTCACTGGATTGCTGAAGAACTCCCAGCCATCAGCCAGCTGTGGCAGGAGCACCGTGCTAAGGTTTCATCATCTCTTTGTGCTCTGCCGTCTTCTCTCTATTCATGATCTAGAGGGTGGCTCTCCTCCTCGCGACGGGTGGGTTGGAAATAGATGACATGTAAGGTCTCTTCCCAGATTTTTATGATTTTTATGATTCCTACCTCTTGAACTGTAATTTGTCAGGGGCAGGATTCCTCTCTGGAAGGGATCCTTGCCTTTGCAGATGTACCAGGTGGGATGCAGGTACTACAAGGTAGATCTGCAGCCTTTGTAGAAGTCCACCATTATCTGAGCTTTCCCCCTTGGAACGATAACTGTGATGTAAAATCCAAGCAGGATAGTATATGAGTAACCAAAATCCACCTGCATGTCCTACCTGGGAGCCTAAGACCATTAGTGATATAAGTAATAGGTAATAATCATGTCATGGCAATATTGGTAAGGTACTTTTTTGTATTTTCACACAGCTTTTTGGCAGATTCACCATATGTATTGTAGCACTTGCTTCCTTCCTCACACAAAGTTATAGTCTCTGGAGCAATCTTTTTGTTTATAACAGTGCTTATGCTTGAATAGGTGATTACAGAAATTTAGACTTGCCCAAAGGGCATGAGGTCTCAAAGGAAGTGTCCATGTCCTCCCTGTTTGACTAAACAGCTATGAATTTTTTTTCCAGAATTACTTACTCTGTGTGAGGTCTGACAAGAGCAGTAGGTGATGCTGTGTAAGGAGAGATGACCTGAGCAAAAGTCTGAGGCAAGTATTTCTAAGAATTGGCAGGAATTCCACGTGGGATCTGTATTTTGCATGGATGCAGGGTAATCTCTCCAGCAATTCAAACTTGGACAAAGGACCGCCAGTATTACAGCCCTCAGGCTCACAAGGGGGGAGGGTTTGTGGAGAAAACAAAACAAAAGCCAAGTTTTTGGGTTTTATGTTTGGTTGTTTTGTTTTTGTTTGGATTTTTTTTTTTTGGCTGGTTGGGTTTTTTGGTGGTTTTTTTTGTTTGTTTGTTTTATGTGTGGGTGTTCTAAAAAAGGCTTGGGAATGGACAGGGAAGGTGGAGGCAATTCAGATGCATGCAAAATGGATTCTACCATCAGTGCAGCTACATAGCAGAACATACAGTTTCCAGCTCTGCTCCCAGCTCAGCAGCCACTAGGTACATTGATTCAATTTGCAGTGGAAAATGATGCAATTGTTTTATTAGTTCCACAAAGATAAATGTCTGTATTTCATCAGAACAAGCACATAAATGAGAAGCAGCTCTATAATCTATCCTTCTTGATGACACTGGCACTGAGCACATTTGGCTCTGAAATTATCAGCTTAGCTATGCTGGCAAGTCTCTTGCTTGAACAGAAACAACTTTGAAAAGGAAAGTTTAATAAGCCAATGGAAAGTTTCACATTCTTCTTCCTTCTCCCCTTGTTCTTCCTAAATCAAATACATATTTTTGGTCCATTTATTTTCCTGGAGCATGTTGCATTTCTGTAGGTTAAGGATGAGCATTGTAAGCCTCCTTGGGGCCAAACACATCTGCATGAGTTGGCTTTCAGATGGTTTTTGGTCATAAGGCAGTTCCAGATGTTGCCATTCCCCCTGTTCACAGTGTGGTGTGCACTTTCTGCTCAAGTTGCAGCTTTGGTGGCTGTTTTTTTTTTTCTTTATGCTTCTTGTTTGCCATAGGCCAGAGTGGTTTAGGAAGCTGAGGCTGGTTTATAAACTGATATGTCTAAGTACATAACATCAAGAGGGATGGACATAAATATTATTAATACATCAATACTTGGCCAGAGTTTGTCATCAACTAAAAACAATCAGTAGCTTATCTTTGCAAAGTGAGGAAACTTTCATAATGATGACTGCTAATCTTCTTTTAGTCCAAAATCTCCACCAAGGTAAGGTTGTGGCAGAGAAACAGCTGCAAGAAAGTCAGAGCTTGCAGGAGAAAATTTGAGCAAGTACTTCTCTCGTGCTTCTTCAGGAAATGTATTTCTAGAAGGGAAATCAACATCATCTAGCTTATCAACAGAAAGTTAGATGATTGCAGAGCAGCAAAGGAACAAGAAGGTCAGGGCATGTCTTTCCTTCTGAAAAGAGAACCAGGAAAAGCTTTTGGAGGTCTGCAGTCCCTATTGCTCCCCAGATAAGTCTGCTAAATTTGCACGCTCAGCATGTCTTCTTTGTAATTTGTGTGTATACTGAATGACAACAGATTGTATCAAACTAGGCTCACAGGAGAAACAGAGGCTATATTTTACTTTCTTATTGCTGCCACTTTTATTCAAGTCTTTAGATTATTGCTGAGTCTCTGGCTGCGTGGGCAGCTGCCTTCTCTGACACGCTGTGTCTTTTTCAGAAGAGAACTAGTGTTAAAACAAGAGCCAATGTTTCTGTTACATATGTACATGTAGCAATTAGGGCACCACAAATGGGTTGGTTCACTGTGCTTTGACACAGAACTCATCAAACTATACTTCTGAAATTGTTGGTAAGCTGAATATTTACAACAGCAGCGGTATATTTGATTTTCCCAGGAATGAATATGGTGGTGATAGCTGAGGCAGTGAGAGCAAGGAGGGATTACTCCCAAAGCAGGTTCCTTAGGAAGAATGCACAAGGACAGGCTCTGAGGAGACAACTTCTCTGGGCAGCACCATCAGGTCTGCATAGTGCAGAAACCCCTGCGCATGCCAGGTGTCTGCTTTGTCACTAATCTTAGTAGAAAAGCCAAGGACTTTATAAAAAATGGCACTTCCCTGGAGCTATATTTTGAAGCATTCCGCTCCCCCAGACTCCTGAATTAATCCCCCATCAGCGCCTAAATAGAAACACACTGACCATCATGTTCAAAGTCACTGATTTGCAGTGTGAACTCATCACAAGACTTTCAAAGGAGTTAATGAGCAGAGGGAATTTTTGGCCTGTATTTGTTTTAAAATCTTGTTCCAAATGGGTGTACTGCTTTAGAATGGAATTTTCAAAAATTAAAAAAGTAAGAAGGCTAAGAACCAGTCACTGAATTGTGTGAGCACCTGCTGAAATGTCTCCAGTAATGGAGTTTTAAATGCAGGAAATGCTGGTGAAGCTCCAGCTTGCTGCACCTCTATCCTGATCCATGCTGTAGATGAGCAGAGGCCATCCTTCCGCAAACCTTTCACACTCCAGTCCTTCACTTGATTTTTCTTCCATTTGGGATGGAGGACAGGCTGTCGTTTCCTATCCCTTCAGATGCCATCCTGCACAGCATGGCCTGCAGACAGCACAGTGGTGTGGTGCCAATCACCAAAAACACTCCAGGAGAAATGGATGGGAAGAGTAGAGAAGATGGCATAAAGGGTAAATCTCAGTGCAGCAGTTAAGGTTAATTACTGGGGGCATCATGGTAAAGTTGTGTAACTGCAGTAGTTATTTATTAAATGAATACACAATGCTTCCTTCATTCTTAAGATGGGATGGAGGTCTTTTTACTCCGGAGATCTGGAAGAAGCCTGTCTTGACCTTAACTGACAGCATCTGGATCTGTTCTGACTGTATTGATGAATAAGACAACAGCAGCATGATGGTGTGGAGAGCCCTGGGGAATACATATAAGGCACATTAGTATGGCAATGCAAACTAAAACAGCTATTGACGGGCATGAAGTTCAGAAGCTGTGATTTTGCCTGTAGCCGTGACTGCTCCCCCTGCCTTGAAAACCCTTGTCAAGACTGATCATTACTGTGTAAGGAGTCAAGAACAAGGTGCCATTTCCATGAAGCAAACCCGGAGGCATAGGGAAGGACGCAAAAGGGCTTTGGTAGCCTTCATGCTAATTCATTGGGAATGAAGGCAACAGGGAAGAGAGGTTTCATGTATGGATCCCTTCTCATGGAAGAGATTAGGAATAAGGTCTCCTTAATTTTTGGCAATCCATCACATCTAGGAAATTTCAGTTGAATTTAATAGGATGTTACTTGCTTGTTGTGCTGTGATTTCTGTAGATTATACTATGGTCTTTTCTGGAGTAAATAGATAGTAAGTATTCATTTATGGAATCTTATGTGATGTTTTAAAAAGTCCTGTATTATGGATTTCTTTATTAAAATAGTAGATAGCATAATTTTTATAGAAAGCAAATCACATTTCCATAGAATTTCAATATGGGAATATTAGACTTCTAATCAAGACAGAAATACAGAAATTGGTCCTTTTGTTTAGGATCCTTTTGTCCAACATACAAGAGTCACACATCCTACTGAAAAATAGTCCAGGGCACAAAGCTGAAGGAACAGAATTTAGGTTTTGTTTCTAGATTTGAAAATCACCATTTTTTCTTTCTGGAATAGGGATTAACATTTAATTTTTCTATTCCTCAGTTTCCTCGGTAAAATGAAGGTAGCATTCAAGCACACCACAAGGATATATTCTCAGTCACATTCAATTACTTGTTCAGTGATTCATATGAAATTTTATTTTGTTGAAGCAGAAGCCCCTGAGTGAGAACCACCACAGCACATTAAAGTAAATCTTTATTTGTGTCTTACAAAGTGTGCAAGTTAGCATGTGAGCACATAGACCTAAAAGAGTCCCTTTGCTCGGCAAAATGTAGAGTGTCAAGCATGACTCACTTTTAGTTGTTTAGGGTAATTCCCCACTGGCTGTTTGTATATTTTCTCTGGTATTTTTTTAAGAAAGAGGATCTTGTATTATAAAGAACAAGACTGAGCATAAGGCATTTAAATTCACCACCAAGTTCCCTATATAACTCTGGCTAAATCACTTAATCTTTGCATTTTCTCCCTGTATTAAAAAAAAAAAACTAAAGTCAAATTATTGTAATCTTTAGTCCCAGTGATACAATTTGCATGTTAGAAAATTAGTAACTCCAAAGCAGCAGAAATTAGGTCTGTCCTTCACCTTACACTTGGAATTTCACTTAGACTTCTGGCATTTCCAATTTAAGGTACTAACTAGAGTTTTCAGTGTGGCAACCATCAGAGCACAAAGATTTTCATGCTTGTTAATAACATCTTTTCACATTAGTAAAAGGAAAAGTAAATTGAAGCTCCTTGTGCCAGATAATTTTCTCATTTTGTGATCCACTCCCTCATTTTTACCCTTTTTCTTCCTGCATTTATTTAATATCTTTGCAGATCCAGACAGTTCATATTGTTTGCAGAGTATTTTCTTGAAATATTTGCCTGTCCAGAATATAGAGTAAGAAAACCTTGATTCCAGATTGCTTTTCCTGGAGACTACTGGAGGATGTGGAATAGCAAATAACAACAAATAAATCTTAGAATCTGAAAAAAAGAGTGAGGATGACTTTTAAAACTTCATACCAGGAAACACTATCTAAAAATAGAAGAAAATTGTTTGGAAAAGGAAATTAATCTTACCAAATTCTAAGTCCCTATAGAATTTTTACTCCTCTCCAACAAAAAATATGGTGTATTTGAGGGCCAGCTTTGTCATTCTTACAATATATTATGAGACCCATTAATCCTCTAGAAGACAACAAGCATCCCAGTCTGCCCATTTCTCTGGATTTCTTTTGGCAGGAATCAGATCTATTTTTACTCCATATTCGAACACTGTCTGTGCATTGTGGCCATAAATTCATGTCTTTTTGAGTCAAACTCCCTTTGGCTTCAGTAGGAACTCATTGGGCCACCAGTGAGGAAGGATTAACAAAGGATTTGTCAGAGATTAGTAATAGATCAGTGCATGTTGACTAGAGGTTTTGAAAGGTTTAAGTTACCAAGAATGGGGGAGGATGGTGGAGAGTGACACTGAGAACATGGGCAGCATGCTGTCAGAGCATATCCACAGCAGCAGATAGTGTAATCTCATTTGCTGCATTAACTAACACAGGGAAAGTTGCTGAGAGATACATCTGAGAAGAGGAACAGGAAAACAAAACGGTGTTACCAGTGGATTCTACTGAAATTACAGTGGTGCTTTTTCCCACACAAGAGCACATCTCTGAGTTGTGGACTCAGACACGGACACAGTGTCCCCAGAAGAGTCCTCAGCCTAACGTTAAGAGATGGAAGAGAGCAGATGCATAAATGTTGTCTCAAGTTCTAACAAATAGTGTGAGTGAGCAGGAGCTCTCTGCATCATAGACTTGAGCAGGTTAAAGAACTCACAGTCAAGAAAGAGAATCGCAACGCCACTGGCATCTGTTTCATTACAAGGACTGTCACATTTCCCCGAGCAGTGCCCTTTCTGAGTTGCAACATATTAGGTATTTGTGTGGTTGGGAATTTCTCAATCAATGTCAAAATATGGTATATTGGTCACTCTGCTGGAGCTTTTGGCAAGTTTATAATTATTCTCACTGTTCTAGGAGTTTAAACAATTTTAGTCTGAATTTAATTAGCTTCTGCTTTCAGACAGTAAATTTTGCTGTCTCTTCCTTTGACAATTCCTCTGTTAGCAGA
This sequence comes from Bombycilla garrulus, assembly GCA_013400315.1. NCBI lineage: Eukaryota > Metazoa > Chordata > Aves > Passeriformes > Bombycillidae > Bombycilla > Bombycilla garrulus. Next base: position 703,788 of record VXBU01005725.1, read on the forward strand.
TGTATTTCGCTTAGTACCATGGGTATTTCTTTGTGATACAAGTTAACCCATAGTGAAGGAACAGACCTCTGAAGTTGAAACTGAAAGAGGAAGGAACTGTTTATCAAGGACTCTTCCAGTCTTCTTTTCTTTGATACTGATGGAAATTTGTTGCCTTAAGAGTGTCTTAGAACATGACAAAGAAGATGGTCTTTTTTAGCCTGTTTGGTGCAGTTTCTTCAGTAATTCAGATGGCCATACCTGCAGCTTCCTTGAAAGAGTCGATGGGTCCAGATTCTTCCAAACTAACTTGCAGTTAAGTGCCTGTATCGGTGTTCATTTTGGCTAAGTCTTCCAGTGGATGTAGCTAATAACTGTATATTATGATGGATGCAAGTTTGGGTCCAGGTGTTTACATGTTAACTCAAAAATAAAATTCTCAAAATGTGATTATGGAAGGTGAGAAAGACAGAGTTTCTTCAGCAGTTGTTCGAACCTTAATCCTATTTTCTCCTTCTTCGCTCAGGTTTTTTCAGGTAAGTTGAATTCTGTTGAAGTCCCTTCAGTTTAGTAAACTGCCTTGGGAACTTTTGATACAAACGTGCCAAACCATTCACTCTCTCATCTTGTGGTTCTTTAGCTGGTGAAAGCTTGTGGACTCTGCCCAAATGAAAATACTGAGATTGATTTAGTGCATTTGGACACATAGAAGAATTTGCCTTTCCTAGAGGTGATTTACATTTGTATTTATTTTTCTTCTCAGAACTATGGAACATGTTTGACAGACTTTATATGAACCCCCTAAGAAATTGTTTTGTTTGGCTATTATGATGCTTAATCCTTCCCACACTGGGAATCTGTGAATTCTTTACTGGAGGGTATGTGTTCAAGTTTTTTGTATTCTGTCAGGATAATGCAAACTGACAAGTAAGCGGGGACATGATAAATCTAGACTTGAGGTCTTTTTCATGGTAGGTGAAGAATGAGCTAGAACTGTTTTTGTGGAGAGGAGTAAATCTCAGTGGTAATTTGTTCAAGTAAAGCATCAGACAGCATTGCAGTCATGTGGTAGCCATGAAAAAAAGTATAAAAGGCTTATGTGCCTAAAAACTTTTACTCTATAGCTCTTCAAAAATGTACCTGTGGTTCAGTGGTCTAAGGATATGGGTTCCTAGAAAATAGAAAGGCTTAGGGCTTGCATTTCCTACAATTGTGCTAATTTTTTCAGTTGTTTAAGGGGAATTCGGGCAATCCAGAGGCATGCAAGTAAGATCTTAGGACAAAATCCCAATAAAAAGGTATTATCAAAGTTTCATTCAGCCATGTGCTCAGAATAAGTTTATTGTGAGCTTGATAATTTAAAGAAAGTTGCCATGAAGCTTCACTATCTCTTTTTTTGATTGCAGTAACCCCTTCCCTGCCATATCATTTCCCTGTCTTCTCTGCCTGCTCTAGAAATTTTTCTTTAGTGTTGTTTGGCTGTAAAACATTTCTTTCCCATTCTCCTTCATCCACCTTTAATGTCTTTTGACAGCTCTCTTTCACATCATCTTATGTTCAAACCTCTTGTGGTGTTCAAAACCTCCGCCCTCCTCCCTCAAATATCTGTCCTTCTCCAACCTCTCCCTGAAAACCCACTTCTGTCACTGTGCCTATAAGAAATGGATTGAGATCAGCCATGAGATGGCAAACAGGATCTGCTGATGTGACTGCCATGCAGAGATTTAGCTTAGATAAACCCCTGCTTTTATGACTGTGATGTTCTCCACAAAGCTCCCTTGAAATCTGCTTGAAAAAGTTATGATTCTGTTTTCCTATGGAAAAAAAAAAATCTCTGAAATTGAGACACAGCCTGCTTTAAATTTTTCTACTCTGGAAGAAAAAACTTATTTTACCTCACCAGAATGTTCTGTGTGGCTGTGACACTAAATGAACAACTTTGATATATATGAACAATGTGTATATATATATATATATATGTATATATATGTATATATGTATATATATATGTGTGTATATATATATGTGTGTATATATATACATATGTGTATATATATATATAGTAGTATGCTGTCATACATTGTATCAGCCTCAAAAGCCTCTGATTTTTTTCCTTTTACATTTCCTTTCTGTGTACCATGTCCCTGACCAAAGTGTGCTTGCAGAGCCACACTCTGGAGACTCCAGCAGCTGTTGTGTTTTCACAACACCAAGAGTAGAGCTCCCCTTGATGTCATGGGAGTTTGGTGTGGGATTCCAGCAGAGGATGCACAGGAGGAGAGATAAGAAGGCACCTGATAAGAGTTCACACGCCTGATAAGAATTCTGCAGTGTAGACAGGACAGCAGCATTTTCACCTTAATTATCAGTCACCTTTTTTTGTGGCTCAAGGAAAGATGCTCCATTTTAATAGAACATCAACACAGGCATCTAGGAACTGCCTGAAGTCCCATGGAAAATGGTACTGATACCATCTTTCAAGTATGCATCTCCCCTCTGCTGTGAATTTTAAATAAAGCACTCAGCAAGCAAGTGAATATTGAAAAACACGGTGATCAAACACAGTCTTTGGTGATAATCTCCAGCAAACTACTTCAGTGCTGAGCAAGAAACCAAGAAGAATCTTTGGAAAGGATTTACTTTTTTAGTACGTGCCTTAAAAATAAATTGCAATATTTCAGTTTGCATGACAGAAATGTGGAGGTTTTTTCGAAAGGCAGCGGTGATAACAATAGGCTTATTAATACTAAAACCCGAACAATATAATTATAATAAAACCGTTGAGTCTCATTTCTTTTATATAGATGGCAGTATGCAAATAGGGAGCCATCCACCTTGATAGCTGCAAAAGCTATGAAATCCTTATTTGAAGAATTTCAATCCGTTTTTCCTATAGCATTCAGTGCTCAGAATCAGAAAAGAAGCTTCCCCCCTCCTCCCCTCTTCTTTCTCAATATAACAATGCATTTTAAACTGCTCCAAAATTGCAAAGCTATTTCACAGTTTCACAGAGAGAAAATGGCTTGAGGGAACCATTTGCTTTTTTTGCCTGGAACATCAAAATAAAATACCAAATGGGAAAATGAATTCTGTTGTATAAAGGATGGGAGCAAGTCAGAAAGGGCTTTGTGATAGAGGGTGAGTTGTCTCGGGAGCCTGAGTAGGACTGCAGAGCCTAGCAAGGGACCTCAGAAGTAGGCACAGGTACATTGAGGCTGCCTGAGCATGGCAGGAAATCTTACAGGAGCCCACAACTCTTTCTTCCCTGTTCATGTAGGGACATGTCTTTCGTGCTTCCCATCACAAGAGAAAAGAAGGTTATGTTGGATGTTAGAGACCTCAGTGATTCAAGAACCAGTAGATTTTTGTGGTATCTTGTGCTTGTTAAATAGAGGATTCTAGATAAATCCAGTCTCTTTAAGGCTTTGTTACACCTTTGTGTTTTCTTGTGAGTGATGATCCCTGCTTCAAGCAACAAACCATCAAGAAATGCTAAACTTCGTTGAGAATTTTGAGAGGTTTATTGCTCCAAATTAAAAAGTAGATAATAAGCTTTTCTCTCAGTCTTCAGTGATAATCAGGATATGTTTAAATGCCTCAAAAATGGGTACATTCTCAGTAAAGTGGAAATGAAATCAAAGTGGAAATTAATTTCAGGATTAATGAAAAATTTGACAAAGCATTCACTGATGACCTGTTAATCATGCATTAACCAGTAGGGAAGGCTCAGAGCTTGGCTGCATCTTTGAATTCAGCTGCTGTACTTTGGCCAGGCTGAGATCTGTTCTTGTATTCTCTTGCTTATCCAGAGGCTTCTTCAGTAAAATTTGAATGCTGTTATTCTCTCCAGGGTACAGCACATGTAGTTCAGCACTCTGTTTTTGAGCTTCAACCTGTAGAGTGATCTTCGGCAAAGTACTTTGTGTTTCTACTTTTTCTTGCTCTGCTGTGCAGATTGCAGGAAAACCTGAGCGCTGGAATCAAGGGTACTACATAACTTTGAGTACCGTGGACTGTAACATGTAAATGCCCTCTTTCCTGGCAGCTGAGGAGAGTTGTTCAAAGACTTACAGCATTTTCCTAGTGATCTTAATTCACCCCTTGATAGCCAAAGCCATCCTGGACAAGGGAGGGAAATGTTCCCACTAAGGCCCAGCACTTCTTAACCTGCAGGGTTCTTTGCTTTGTTCCAAAGGTCTCGAAGTGCCTTTCCCGGGCTGCTTTATGATTTATCCTAAGGGACAAGGCTGATTTACTTTATAGTAAACGCGCAATGCTTTGGGAATACAAGATAGAATTCTAGAACTGGAATCTTAAAGGTGATTGAAGTGAAAGGGAATTGGTTACATACAACCTGAAGCAGCTCTGAAAAGCTGTGACTGCATTATTCCTATGTAGCTCCTCAGGTAGTAAGTAGGGCAAAAAAATACTCTTGTACCTGAAAGAAATTTAGAGACATTCATAGCGCCTGTTCTTCCTTTGAGGGCATAAACCTGGTGTACACAGGGACAGATTTTGTGGTGTAGCTCAGCCTACAGGCCTGATTTATGAAAATTTATGTTTTTACTGGCAAGAGATTTTGACTAACAGTCAAAATTAACTCCCTGAATGCTGTTTTCTAATGCTAGTGACAAAAGTGGTTTGAGGTGATTTAACCAGATTATGGCAACAGGTCTTGGTGGTATAGATAAATAACATCAAATCATACTATATACATATATACTGAAATATATACAATTGCATATCGACAACTGCTTGTACATGCAGTATTATATGTAAAACTTTCTATGCCTTTCATTCTATATGTGTGGATACATATTTATATGAATCTATGCCAACATGCGTTAGAGAAAGAAATACCCAGTGTTCAGTGCTGTCCTTGACATTAGAACTCCCTACCCAATATCTATATTTTTTTAAAAAATCCAGTTAGAAATAAAATGGCTTTTTCACTCATGCAACAAGAAATGTCCTTCAGATGTGCTTGAATTTAGGCCACCAGATCTTCAAAAGCCCCAGACAGGAGCACTGTGTCCCAGAACAAAATGATTGTCACAGTTTGGTTCCCCTAAACAGAACAGACCTTCTCACACCACGTAGCACAGAGGGTGGAAGACACATGAAAACGGACAAATTGTAACTGTTTCTCTGCTGCAAATGACATTCTCTCTAAAGAATTATTTTTTTTTCCTTAAGGAAAAAAAATTAATTGAAAGAAACTTAGAAAACCCTACAGAAAAAAATAAGCCAAACCAAATAAACAAAACAAACAATCAGCCCACAAAAACAAACAAAAACCCAAAACAAACAAACAAACACACATATCAAAAAAATCCCCAATAACCAATCTTACCAAGAAATACATTTCAGTTAAACAGATATTGGTTTAACATATTGAATACTGTAATGCCATTTAAGCTTCCTGTGAATTATTTTTTGGACTACAAGTGAACAGGACAAAAAATATCTGAGGCTACCACTTGTCATGTTTTTTCCCTGGGAGTTCTAGCTCTCATAAGAAAGTCCAGGTTAGGTTTAGTCACTCCTCTTCTTAATGATTCAACAAGGAACCTATCTTCAGAAACCTTGACTTAGTTTGCCATTTGTCAATACAAAAACACATCAGTGATTGAGAAGACTGAAGTAGGTGTATACAGTAGATAATGCAGACCTGGCTCTAATTTGCATTCTGCAGGTAAAACTTTATCCTGCTAGTTTTGGACTGCAGAAGTCAAAAGTCTTCAGGAGTCAAAAATAATCCTTCCAGCTGATGGATTGAATCTGAATTCTTAGAAAACTTTAAGAGATCTGGCAGAAATGCTACTAAATGTTGTGTTTTGACTGAGGGAATTTCTGAGTTTAAAACAGAAGGGACAAGAAGAGAAACAGACAAAGGGGGAGGAGTCATTTTCGAGGGGGAAGAGATCAAGGGAGAAAGTTGGTTGAGTTTCAGGACTGTGGTATCTGATTTGATTGGAAAAAAGGAAATCACTAAGATATAGCTCATTCATATTTTACTCCACATACATGAGGAAAAGGGGAAGTAAAAGACTTGCACTGCAGCATGCATCCTGGCTCCACACTGCCAGTGCAAGACTGACCTTGAAAGCTGCTACTTCATGGTAGAGGGGCTTAATATTGATTATTGCATTCAAGGTGGCAGGATGTTTTTCAGTTTGGTATCAGGATTTCAAATAGCTGAAGTTCTTCACAAGCATTTAGGAGTATCTAATATAGGAAACAGATATGATGGAGTTAAATAAAAGATCACAGCCCACTTCTAGATAGTTTTCATTTTTTTTTCTCCTTTGCATACAGACATTCCTGTGCAGTCCTTCTAAACTACATTCTGATGCTCAAGTTGAGCTGTTCCCCAAAAGTGAATTTCTACATTCATGTGTATTTTACAGCTATATTTTCATTGTTTTACAGAAGACGTGACTGTTACTATAATTTCATGGTCTAGTTCAGAACTGAGCCTGGCTGAAGACATTTTTTTAGAGCCACGAGCTTGCTTTGGTGAAATTCAGCTTCTTAATAGCAAAATGCAAATGAAAAAACGTAATGTTCTGGGATTCATCATATATTCAACATCCCAAATGAGTTACCAGATAGAGTCAGTCTTAGGTCATTATTTAGTTAAAGCAACCAAAGAGGAATGAGGAAAAAAAATGAGTCCATATATCTACTGCAGTTTAGCATTTTTGAATGTAGATTTTGCTAAATCTTCCCAATCCTTTTCTTTGTTTTTTCCATTTCTACACTTCAAAAGAAAACAGATCTAGTTGCCATAGGAAGAGATCATGTATCAGATTTACAAAATAAACCAGAGACAAATTTCCTGTGAGGTATGGCTGAGGAAACTCTATTGAAAACCTGATACCATCACAACTTTAAAGTCTGTATCCAAAATATACACACTAAGGCAGGTGAGGGTTACAGTGCAAATGAGGAACCAGAGGTGGAACATCTTTCATCAAGGCAGCAACAGAGCATAAAGCCAAGGCTTTGTCTGTTCTTGCATTTCTTAAATGGAGTAATGCCACTAACTCATGTTCCTCCACTGGTGGTACCTTTCTCCAAGCTAAAAGGGAGCAGTACAGAAATTCCCAGCTGTATTTTGTCTTCTAAGCCTACTCTGGTGCTTCTCCTTCCCTGCTTAAACCTCTGCATGTATCAAGAAGCAGCAAGCAGACTCTGCTGCCATCAGCAGTGCTGCCTTAAATCTCATCCCACCGTGGTGAATATCAAACTCCACAAGCACGATGTAACGGGAATACATCTGTGAACACATCCCTGCTTGCTCTGAGCAGGTACATGCTGTTCGACTCATTATCCCTGCTAACCAGGCTGGCTTCTGCAGCTAGTCCCTGCCTCTCTGAAATGTCAAATGTAGAGGAGCAGCAGTGCCAGCAGCCCAGGCACTGTCTTTGTCAGTACTCCTGACACAGTCTGGAAGAAATTCCTTCTTAAAGAAGACACGCACAAGTCTTAGGAGACTCTCTGAAAGGAGGAGGACACGTGTCTGGATGAACTGTAGCAGTTCTGGGATTGCAACCCCTGGGCTCTCTGCTCTGCTTGGCTCTTGACCTGGCTCTGGCTAAATCACTTGAGGCCTTAGTACATGGATTTTCTCTTGATGCCCTTAAGCTCACATCAGGCACATCAAAAGCCCACCTCTTCTCCTGTCTGTCTCTGACAGTAGCCACATGTCAGCACTTAGGGAGGTGTTTGAGAACAGGGCACAAATACCATGGCGTTTCTCAAAAACTCTTCCAGCTCTTTGCTTCTACCCTGTGCTTCTACAACAGGATCCTAGTCAATTTTGAGGCCAGATAGTGTTTGTATCATATAGAAAAATATTAATTAGTGGCCTGTGACTGGCAATTTGAGCTGGGTTGACAGCAACATGTTTGTTGCTGCTGCTTTCAGACAGACTGGGAGAGTCATTCCCATGCTCTGAACAGTTTATTGCTCTATCCCCATCGCAGGGATTAACCCAGATTCTGCTGGCAAGGATCCACTGAGGGTCTAAAATTGTTACAGATGATAAGTGTATAACAGGAAAGTCAATTATCAGCTAATAGATCCCAGTGTTACCTTCCAAGGCACTGAATTATAGCCTGCCACTTGCCTTTTGCAGGTCACCTTTCACATTGTTACAGACCTACATTAAAATGACTTGTGACTAACAACAGAGCAGGGCTTAGTGCCTCTTTATCACTCTGCAGTGAAAGGAAGGTCTACTCTTTCATATTGCAGAAAAACCTTTGTGATTGAGACTTCAGCCTGGCTACAGAAGATTTGCATCACTAAAAGGAATTGCTTGGTTAACGTTTTGACACATTTCAGCTCACTGTTTGCATTATTCACAGGCCTGACAAAATCTGTTTTTATAAAGATCTTTGGTCTTGTTTTGGTTTTGTTTCACACACACACTATGGTAAATCCTTGCTCTGCTCTGGTACCTCCTTGGACTACACTTTGCAGTATAAATGCTGTTATTAAAACATCTGAAGAACTTGGGATTTCTAAAGTGCATTTTAAAAAGTAGGTCAGTGGCACAGCTTCCATAGGATGTAAATTTAAAAAAAAGTAAAGAAAATAAATATATGACCACTAAAAGGGAAGAAACTGAGAATTGCATGCTCAGGGAGATTTTCCTTGGAAGTAGGCAGCTTGTTTGGGATCTCTACAGCTGTGTTTATGCTGTTTAAAAAAAAAAACAAACAAACAAAAATAACCCAAAACACAAACCAAAAACATAGAGAAAAAAGACTTCTAGAGACTTAATTATCACCTAAAGGACAAGTATCTATAGCCTATAGGACAAAACCAAGAAGGTCACAGCCTCATTCCTACTTTCTTCAGAGCTGATTTGTTTCGGTGAGTTCCAGCAGGAGTGGTCAAAACCATGTAACACCAAGAGCCAAACAATGTCAGCAGCTGGTGAATCAGCTGGAGTTCAGCCCCTGGCCCCAGCAGTGTAAGCGGGCTGGTGTGATACGTGGGATCAGACTTGCATTCACCTGGAATAGAGGGGCGCTGGGGCATGCTCCATCTCAGAATCACGGAATTGTTTCCATTGGAAAAGATCTTTATGATCCTCAAGTCCATCCATTAACATAGCACTGCCAAGTCCACCATTATACCATGTCCCCAAGTGCCACATTTTCATGTCTTTAAATTACCTCCAGTGGTGTCTTTAAATTACCTCCACTGCTTCCTTGGGTAGCCTGTTTCAGTGCTTTACAAAGCAAAATAATTTTCCTAATAAACAATCTGAACTTCTCCTGGTGCAACTGGAGGCCATTTCCTCTTGTCCTATCATTTGTTTCCTGGGAGAAGAGATGAACCTCCACCTGTCTAAGACCTCCTTTCAGGTAATTGTAGTTAATACTACAATAGCAGTGGAGGGAGAAGGTTACCCTGAGCTCCAGAATTTTCATCAGCTCTGTTGCTCTTCTCTGGACTCGCTCCAGTACCTCCACGTTTTTCTTGTAGTGAGGGACTCAAAACAGCACAGGATTCAAGGTGCAGCCTGACCAGTGATGAGTAAGGGGGGAAAAGCCAGATGCAAGTCATCATCCCCCACTGACTCTGACTCAGTGGAATTGTGCTGATATTCACCAAGTGTGAAAGCATCACTCAGTTTAGTGCACAGCCTTCAGCAAGGGCTGCACACCATGAGTCAGTTCCAGCAGCCCTGAAGAAGCCAAGAAGTACAACAGAGTGTTCCTCTCTGAGTCACAATTTCCTCCATGCCTGCCTCTTTCCTGCAGCTAAAGTTGTGTTATTTGGTAATAATTCATGTGAAGTCTCATGTTCCACATGTACATACCAAGAAGTGTTGAGGGAGAGCTCAGGCTCTGCTCAGGCATGCTTCCCTCAGCCCTCCAAGCAAGTAGGAATGAAGCAGTGCAGTTGTGAAATAAGATTGGGATTCACCTAAGATTCCAAAACATAGAGGGCAGAAATATTGTGTCAATAGAGTTAAAGCAGACATAGAAACAAATGCTCAAGAGAAAAAAACAAAACAAATGCTTGTACTTCAGGTCAGTTAAGTACCTCAATTTTTTTAGAGTTTTTAGACTTTTTTTCAAAATAATATTACAAATAACTAGAGAAAATTTATAATCTAAGACTTCCTTTGCAAGAAAAGCTTGAAATAGTTTTGTTTATAAAGAATAACCAACTTACAGACCTGGTGACCATATACCACCAGATTTGGTTGCTGCATTTTTATTTATCAATTAGGCAGTTAAGGATCACAACTGAAACAGAATTTTTGAATAAAATGGACCAAGTTGTAAAGATTTGACAACTCTACAAAAATATATAAAGTGCAATGGTTTTTTGATCTGCTGAAGAACCGAAAATTGCATCATTGGACAAACTGAATATTTAATATATCGCATATACATTAAAACATTGCATTAATTTTGAGACAGTGGGTGGTTTTGACTCACAGAAAACATTAACCAGGCCTTTTTCTTAGTATTCACTGTCCTGCTGCTAAGTGTTCACACAGGGCTGCTCAAGTAACTCAGATTTCTGTATGACACTTCCCCACAAATTTTAATTTGCAAAGATCTTCAGGATTTTCTGAAATTAAAGGTCCTGCAGTGATGTAAAATGTTAATCTCATTGCATTCACAAAGCTGTGTTCTTAAACTGCTTATTGGTGGTCTTTTGATCCATTGGAAGGTTTACTCTTGTTCCTCAACTAAGTATCAAGTATCAAATTAAAAATGTTCTTGTCTTTTTTTTTTTGTTTTATTTTTTGGGTTTTTTTGTTTGGTTGGTTGTTTTTTGTTAGTTTTTGTTTTGTTTTGTTTTTTTTTGTTGTTGTTTGTTTGTTTGTTTGTTTGTTTGTTTGTTTTCTAGAATGTGGTTATTGTTTCATGTCATCTTGGAAGAATGGCAAGAAAAGAAAAAAAAACCACAAATAATGAAAATCCAAGTCAATTGCCTGGTGCACCATTTATAGCCTGGCCTTAACTCAGATCAGTATGAGCAGTAGATTATTTGGGAAGTGCTTTCTGGACTTACCAGCCTGGGTATTAAATTTTAAAATTGTACCAGTGGCCATGTAGCATGAGTCATGAAGAAAGTGTATCCATAGCAGAACTGAATGCATGCATGTAATCTGTCTGCAGTCTGGAGGTGTTTTATTTATGTGCTTGCTCTTCAATGTCTAATTAATGAGTCTCTAGTGGTGATTAGTGTAACTCATGTCTAGCAGGTAATTTATAGAGCAATCCCATCCTGGTTGATAGAGTTCCCAACCCATGAAGATATCTTCCCCTTCTACCAGCTTGGTATGCAAAACCTTGATCTGGGAAGCATAGCTCTCCTCTTCTCATTATGGTGCTCTGTTGGCACAAACTGCCTTCTGATGTGGAAAAAAAAAGCCATCATTAGCAATGAAGCTTGCTAGCAGTGGATTGGTAATGAATTTAATCAGTGTGATGGTCTTGCCTTCCCTCCATTTTGCCTAATGAAATGTCAGCATGAAGTGAACTCTCCAGTTACAAGTAAGCAGTGGATGGAGACCATCCCTTCATTAGCCTTGGAGGACACATCCCTGAAGCAAATGGTCAGAGTGTTTTGTGACTGAATGAGGAGGTGTCTTTAAAATTAGTCCAAAGCCACTTGTCTTGTGTGCCATTTTTTTCTTCATCTCATATCAGACAAATGTCTCTCTAGACTTCAGGAGGAACAGATGGATCTATCTGACTGCATCTTCATTTCCTCAAAGCAGCATATTTGCAGCCATTTACATCCAAGCCTTATCAGATTTGATGGCAAGAACAAGACTAGCTTTGGTTAATGCCCAAGCTCCCCACCTGGAATATTGCATTGAGTTCTGGGGTCCTCAGCATAAGACAGAGATGGACCTGTCAGGCCAGGTCCAGAGAGGCTGTGAAAATGCTCAGAGGACTGAAGACACCTCTTATGGAGACAGGCTGAGAGAGCTGGGATTGTTCAGCTCGGAGAAGGGAAGGCTCCAGGAAGACCTTAGAGCACCTTCTAGTGCCTAAAAGGGCTACAAGAGAGCTGGAGAGGGGCTATTGATAGGGACACAGAGTGACAGGATGAGGAGTAATGGCACTTTTAGATCAGATAGTGAGAAGCAACTCTTTCCTTTGAAGGTGGCAAAGCACTGGCACAGGTTGCCCAAAGGTGGCTGCCCCATCCCTGGGCAGGTTGGATGGGTCCCTGAGGAACGTGGTCTAGTGGAAGGTGTCCCTGCTCATGGCAGGGTGCTTGGAACTAGATGGTTCACAGGGGTATGGAAGCAAACAGTTACTTCTATGTCTCTATTTCTCTTACTCAAGAGAGGAAGGATTATCATTTGTCACAGCCTGAGGAAGGAAGGTGAGTGAGGTTTCCACTCAGGAATAACATAATTTGAAGAGGGCTTTCAGCCACTTCAGGAGTAGAAGTGGATCCAGTCATCTAGAATAGAGATTTAAGGACCTAAGGAGGCAAAGGGGGCAGAGAACTGCATTGTGGTATGAGCGAAGTCTGCCAAGGGCTGCAGTCTGTTCTGCTATGGAGATGACATGACAAAATAGAAATGGAAGTTGTGCTGTAATTTCTTGTGAAAGCCATTGGGCCACCATTAGGAAAATTCCATGGAAAAAACAGGAAAAGGGTTAGACCAAATTCCTTTCCATTTTCCTGGCTGCCTTCTGAGACTATAATTTTGGAGTTCTGCAACATAGCCCAAATGTCACATCCATCAGACCTGCCCTCTGGCGCTGCGAGTTCACCAAAGACAAAATAACAGTCTCAAGTAGCCTCCACTGTTTTTCCAGCCCTATTATAGTCATTCTTTTGTGTAATGTGCAAAAAAACAGTCCAAATTTCTATTTATCAACTTTACTTGGGTCATATGGCAGCTTCCCTCTTCCCTAGAAAGCACTCCTTGGTAAGTGGTAAACCTTCAAAATGATAAAAAACAAACAAGCCTTCTCATATGCATTGAGACTTGCACTGTGGAGAATCAGGAGAGTCAATTTGCCTTCAGTCATTTATTACCATAACTCATTGCAACACTCAAGTGGGTCAAGCTAATGTTACCACTGAGCATTGTGATGAGGAGGAAAGTTACTGCTGGCTTTGTGTCCTAGAGGCTTTTAGGAGATGAAAAGCAAAGCAGCTAAAGAAATAAAATAATATGCTGATGATTTTTTTTTTTTTTTTAGCTGAGGGTCACTACATCTGGTAGATATTGTGAGGGTTTTGTTTTTTCTTGAGCAGTACAGTGAATTTTGCTTGGAGGAAGCCAAGTGAATCCAGGTCAACTTGATTAGAACAAATGAAATAGGCTTTGCGTATGATGGAAAGGAAATTTGCCCCCATCCTTAGCTGCAAAGAGCACAAAATCTCAGAGGCTTATGCAGGTTAAAGCCTAAAGAGTAAGGCTGCAGCCAATTCAAGTAATTTTAATAACCCATATTATTTACAGTTATTTTGGTTTCTGTTTATGTGGTGAAATTCTGAATCCTTCACTGAAATCACTCAATATTCACAGCAGCATAACAAGGATCCATAGCCTGTCATGTTTGCAGCATGACAGGATGTAAAACACCATTGCCTGTCCAGCTCAAACAAGGTCAGATTATTAAAAAACAAATCAATCTGTTATTGTTTAATGTGCTGCTCACTGTGACTTGCATACGTGACTGACCAAGAGAAGCACGTCATGCTGTGTGCAAGTCATTTTAGGTAAAGATGGCTCATCAGGGATGAGATGGTTAAGGGTTCTGCACATTTTTGGGAGGATGGCAGGAAAAAAAAAATGAAGTTGACCTTCCTGGGAAGAATTGAAATAAAAAATACAACGAGGTAATGAGATATTTATTAAAAATACTCCTTCGCACTTTCATAGGTCTGCTCATATGACAGATGACAGCCAGCTAATCCTCCTATGCACTTTGCAAAGTGGTTATGTAAGTGCTGTCCCCGTTTTGTAGGTGGGGAAAGAAAGGCTGGAAAAAACCCCAGTCATTCTCATAGCAACAGAGGGAATTCATGCAAGAACTGGAGTCTGCAGGAATTTGGTTTTTCCGTTTGCGTTACTCTTATATGTACATGATGTTCCCTTAGTGGTGACTTCTGAGCTTTTTCTTTGTCTCATTCTTTCTTCTCTCTGTCTTAAGTGACCTGATTTTATCTTTTTTAACGTGAGGAGAGGCTCAGCAGCCTTGTTTGTGTGCATACAGAGGCTTAGAGAAGCACTTCAAATGTGGGGCATCTGTTGTTGTAACCCTTCCCTGGCCATGATGACCCCTTCTAAAAAATGCCCAGCTCTCTTTGCCTGGAAAATCATCAAAGGGGTCTGTAAGAAAGGGAAAACACAGATTTGGACAAACTGATAATGTGTACACTCATCCTATTCTGGCAGTTTTCTTAAAGGCTTGAAAGTTCTTCAATTTGTCAAAAATTAGCTCTGTAAGTTCAAGAAAAATCATAGTATCTTTTTCTGTCACATCTACAGTCAGCCTGTTTTCTCTCTCCTCCTTCATGTCATTATTTCACTCTGAAGAAGATTTTCTTGATCAAAATCATGCTGCTCACTGCTCCTTGTAGCAAGATGTAAACACTATGCTGGCATCTTTAAAGGTTTTTTGTGTCTTTGTTCTGGAAGTGTGAGGAGTGAGGCAGAGAAAAGGAGGCTGTTATACACTGCTGTCCTGGTGCAAATGAGGAATTCTCACCCAGCCCACATGCATTTGATTCTCCATCACAACTTCCAGAGAGGGCTCATACTTTGTGCAGGGATTTTACCTGTTTACATAAGGCTTCACCACCTTCTTAAATCCCACCTTCACATATGGGATCATCCAGCTAGATGAACTGTAAGCTCAAAGAGTTTTCTAGGCATAACATGTCTTCTCAGCCAACCCATTTTTGCCACATACCTTCACAAATCCCCTTTTGTTTTACCAAGTCCTATCATAAGCTGTGGTTTAGCTTAGGAAGCTATTTGGAGAGGCATCATGTATAGGAAAGGTGTTGGATACACATTCCCTGCCAAAGTGCTTTTGAACTTATCTGTCCTGTGTAGCTAATGGGATGGAACTCTGGGCTGCTTCACTTTTAAAGATAAAGATACAAACTGGCTCTGTTTTCTTAGAACAAGCATATGTGGCGCTTGGGAAGTTGCCATGTGTTCCACCAAGCCTCAGAGTCAAGTGGCTCCCAGGTGGCTGCACTTGGAACTGGATATGAAAAAAGTTCTCAGCAAAACCTGCCTGCCCAGCCTTCATGAAAAGCACACAAACCTCCTTTTTCTTCCCATATGTGTTAGTTTGGTGTTGAAACAAAAACATGAGACAGGTAGCTTGGAGTTGCTTTGTCTTGATCAAGGATTTGGATGGATCTTCAAACATCCCAGTTCTTGAAAGTGCCTCTGTGCAGCTTGACCTAATGCTTGCAATTAAATTAAGTAGAGCTGGTACTCCAGTGCTGCAAATATGGAAGCCAACACTGTAACACAGGTGTAGAACTGGTATTAGAGCAGAACTCAATGAGCTTTATATGAGGCATAAGGCAAATCCCTATTTAACAAGTTACAGTTTTAAATTTTTAGTATACAAATAAGAAATATTTTTAAGACCTGGCATCCAGAATAAGAGATTTTCTTCTGACACTTGCTGTTTAAAGGCTCTATCTGCTCCCCATGCCAGCTAGAGAGGAAATGATCTTTGTGCTGTTCACTTGCTTTCATTCTGCCTCTGCAGTGTTTTGTTCTCAAAGGACTAATTGCCAATGTGATCCAAGCAAGAAAAGGAAACTTTCTGCAAACTCTGCTATCTCATCACAAACTAGCCTTGGGGTGAAACTGTAGCCTGGAATAGAATGAAGAGCTCAGGTACCTGACACAGGCATTCCCTTCTACATGAGATGCCACAAGGTGTTCTAGAAAGTGGACATGAGATGGGTAACAAGCTGTGGGATACCCCAGGAGATGTCAATCAGAGCTAGAAGCTCCTACTTAGGCAAATGAGTAACTTCTTTGGAGTTTTGCTGCTGAACTCATAAAAGTAAGATACTTTTTTTTCCCTCCAGATGCAGATCCTGTAAATATGTGGCATAAAGTATAAATATATGGTATAAAATCTGTCTTTCAGATAGAAGTGAATTTATTTTAGGGTCTTTATAGTTTTGGAATAATTTCCTCATTATCCTCTGCCACTGTGGGAATAGCAGAGTAGGGTCTGAGTGCATGGAGGGATGTTTTTGTGAAGCTGATGGAGGGTGTTGAGTTAATACTCCCAGTACCCCCAGACTGCTGTCTGGCACCTCATTCATCTGAAGACCTCTGAGCATATAAGGTCTGTGATAAACAAAGAGGGTCTGTCTTGTACCTCTGGGTTTCCAGTGGCTTATTAAAGATTGGATTGTTTAATGTTATCCTTTAACAGAGAGATATTTCTGTGGATAGGGAGACTCCTGTGTCACTGGAAAGGAAAGAACAAGGCTTTCATGTTCCTTGTTTAAACCATTAAGCAGTGATGTTTTGCTGTTTGACATGCCATTGCTTCTTGTGCTTTCTAAGCAGTCCCATTCCTTCATTCCTTGTGGTTAATTATTGCTCTCATTCTCTTTCCAGCACGTTTTCTGCTCTGTTACTGGATCCATAGGGGAAAAGTGACTGAGGGAAATAAGCACAGGACCAAGGAGCAGAGAATTAACTGTCCCCATGGGAAGCTTGAGTTACTGGCTGCCACACATGCACATTTTCATTGCTAACAGTGAAGGAAAAGTTGACAAAGAGCTTGTCACCAAGGGCAGAATACAGAGGAGCAGGAAGAATTTCTGCAAGTCATTTGTATTGCTTACCCATGACAGCCCAGTGCATGCAGTTCACATTCAATTATTACTTTTTATTATTCATTATTTTCATTGCAGTAAAATCCACAGGTACCAGCCAGGATTGCAGCAGCATTGTGGGAGATTCTACTCCAGCACAGACTGGAATTTTTTAGCAGTATAACTATGTCTTCTGAGAATATAAATATTCTACTAAAATAACTGTACTGTTACAAACCATAGTGCTGCATCACAGCAGACTTGCCTTTAACTTATGCAGCTTATTCCCTTTTCCAGACAGAAAATATATTATGTGGGTGTAGATATTTTGCTGTTGTTCTGAGGATTTGTTTTTGAATACAGCCACAGCAGTTAGATGCTGATGCAGTTTCAGGCAACCTCAGTCTGCAGCTAAATGCATGTAAGACAGACCCTGTCCCAGAAGGCATCACAGCTCGGTAGACAAGTGGGAAAGGAATAGGAAGTGTAGACGAGTCATCATTCTGTTGAATGGTGGCAATGGACAAGATGCAGTTGTCATCCTTGAATCTCTATGGCATTTGCCTTTTACAGTAAGAGACAAACTGCTCTTCACACTAATTTCGTATCAGTGTCAATGCATCTCTGCTGAAGTTAATGAAAAGCAGGGGCAATTCTAGGCAGACCCCACCTGTCTAAAGGTCTGGCTTGTATTTTTCAGCTCTGGGGAGTAAATGCACCAGAGGCTTCTCAAAGAGTAGCTGGCTGGAATCTTTAGTTTTGCAGCCTGAAAGAATGCTTCTATTGTGATCCACCTTGTAGAGTGTCTTGGGCATCTTCTTCCCAATCACTAAGTAAAACAGATATAAGAAGGAATTCAGGTCTTGTTACAGTTTGATATAGTTTCTGCCACATTTGGCCCGTTGGCTTTGACTTGTGACCAGAGATGTTCAAAAATTTGTGAGAATAAATGCACCTGCAGGATTTTCTTAAAGGCTAAGTGTGGCAAATACTAAAGTAGACAACTTCTGATGAGTCTTCTTCCAGATTTTAGTGGAATGGCTCTGAAATTGGCTGATGGGCAGCTCAGAAGTTTGTTGCTCCTACAAGTGGGAAGGCAGCTTTTTTGTAGAAGAGATTATTATTCAAGATGGGTAGCATGGTCTATGCAGCATGTAGGCTTTGTTAATGCTTTATACATCCACAAAGCTTTATGCTTGAGATAAATTCTGTTACTATCCATGTTCTCAGAATACCCTTTAGGTTGGCACCTATGGTGTAGCTCTCGTTTGATTGCAGTGAGTGTAAAAACAGAAAAAGACTGAACAAAGCAAATAATCCTATCAATTCCCAGCAATTCCCACTAGGTTGAAACAGCAACCTCTAAATGTTGCTGAATTTTCAGGATGTTTGTTCAAATACAGTTATGAAAGCAGCAAATGCTGGTTTATAAACTTTTGGTGGCTATGTGGAATATTTCTGTGGATCTGTATGTTTTAAACACCCTGTCTGTATGTAAAAATGCATCAAAGCATATGAATTATCTTGTTCTATCACTTCCTGATTGATTGTGATCTCCACAGTCCTAACCAATACAACAGTAGTTTTAAGAAGCATTTTGATTCAAAATGTAACCTAAAGTAGAGATATACATGTCAGAGCTAAAGTGATGTGTTGACTTGGTACCTGGCAGGGAGTGACAAATATGAGTGAGAAAATTGCTGGTATGGATTTAAAGCTGGGAAAACAATGGGTTGAACTACTAAGGCATGGCATTGAGCTAAACTGCTCCACTGGTGAGATGCTTGCATGTGGTGTTTTAAAATATGTCAGGTATGCATGATGAAGACACATCAAGTATAAGCATTTAAAGGACCGAAGAAAGGCAAATCATCAGTGGGAGAACAATTATTATGATGTCAGAAAAATAAGTAAGTGATTGCAAAAAGAACTGGGATCACAACCTTCAAACTGAGCTGCTGGAATACTAGAAACCTCCTGAGATGGCAATATGCCAGCACTGCTCAGTATTATTGTAGCTTGAGAAAGAAAAAAGTTGTTCAGAAACATCTCATAAGCATCAGATTAATCACAAAAGTGTCTGTGCTCATGGGAAAAAGAGAGGAGTGCTGGAACAATTGCTTGTGACGAGTAAATGGTCAACAGCATCCTTTATTAGCTGAACTAGAATGTCAGAAAAGGTCTAGAAAACTGTGGGCTAGCATCCCTGGAAATATTATGTGGTGCTCCTTCCATATAGACAGGAAACAAATCCGTATATCCTGCTTCCCATTTAGTGCTGTCTCTAGGCAAGACTGAGTCCTTGCCTCCTTGTTTTGTCAGCAAAGTGGACAGTTACTGGGCTAACCATGCCATCTGTTAGTTAAATACTAGTTTTAAATGTTACTTTGTCTGTAAATTTTTGCATTAACTAGCAGAAGATTTAGGTTCCTGATTTTAGGTGCTTTGTGTTGCTTGCTAATATGTGCCTGAATACTCTGAAGTGTTTTATATGAATTCTTACTCCCTGTGTTTGTTGTAGTCACATTCTGCATATGACCTAGCTAGGAAAAAGTTGCCTGAAATCTGCACTTAGTGCACATTAAATTGCTTTGTTATGGTGTGAGTAGATTCTAGACTGCTTGCAAAGTTTCTTGGTTGGTGTTTCTTACTGTGTTCTGATAACCATCAGGTAGATAGATTACAAATATATGTATATGTTGTCTTCATCCTGGCTTCCCATTTACTTTCCTAACTGTGGCCTGTGGTGGTACCACAAGCAGCTGTCTATCTTTCTCAGAATACATGATATGACACTGTTAGCAGGACACCACAAAGCTTGTTACCCAGATCCAAATCCTTTCAAAAGATCTAAATCCTCAACTCCTATGGAACAGGAAAGGGAAGAAGAGGACTGGAGATGGGCCCCTGGTGTGTTCAGCAGAAGACATTTTACAAAGTTTTACCTGTGTTTGGCATAATTTCTTGGGTCTGCACTTGGCACAACTGAGATTCAAATTCTCTGCAGACTGGTCTGTCTGTAATCACTGGATGTAAGAGCCCAAACCTTGTTTCAAGTACCAGGGTGCTAGATAAAATAATTTCTTACTTCCAATTTAGTTTTAAAGTTAGTAGTAATAATGCTGTCTTTCTCTTCCATGTATCATCTGGGCTGTACCACAGGTCAGAGCTTATTTTCATTGCATGCTGATTTAACTCAGAAGGTTCCTGCTGGATTAGGTGAGGTACAATGCATGCAGGAGGAGAGGTCCTGTATCTGTAAGTGCTGCTGTTAAGAAATATTTCTGGATTTCACACGCATTTGGGGGCTGCTTAATTTCCAAAATAAGCTTCTCTGATTCTCCATACATAATCTGCGTACTCTACAGGCAGACAGGGATCAGCTATTCACTCCACAGCCTGAAATGCCTGAGGCTCTTGTCTCTGCTTATATCCATTAGAGGTAAACCAAGGCTGATTATAGGGAACACTGTACTTCCGATCATGTCAATGAGCATAGCTAGCAAGTGTTTTGGGGGCAGATTCTCATCTCATTTGCATTGGTACAAATCAAGAGTAATCGAGTTATTCCAGATTCAGAGCAGGCGAACTGCCTTAATAGGATTTTCTGTCTCAATAAAGATAATATTGAATTCAGCCAGTGACTCTGTTTTGACACTGTTTTCCTTTGATTTTATGCTGATATACAGTGTTTAACATTGGTTCAGAGCAAAGTCTACATTGTGTAGACAAGGACACTTGGGAAGGAAGTACATTTGAGTCGCAGTTCTGGGACCACTTATTTGCTGAACAGGGTGTTCAGCAGTTACTCCTAAAAGAGGCTGTTTCCAGCAAGTCACGTACCTGCCTGCTGGCCCCAATCAAGCCCAAGCTCCAAGGAAATCAGTAGCCTCCTGTGCCACGATCACTCGCTGCAGAAATGGGTGAAGAGAAAGGCATCTTATGCAGCAGAATGACATTAAGCTGAGAGATAAAAGGCACTCTTAAAAAAAAAATAAAGGAACGGAAAAAAAAAGAGAGGCGCTTGAAAGATGATTTAAAACCAGAAAATTCTTCACATGACCCTTTAAGACAACATAAGCCTCTTTTTGTTTCCTGCCTATTTCAGCCTGTTCCTGGTCAAGAACACCACAGCTAATAATTGTGTCAGAAAACCTTCCTGTCTGAAAATGATCTCTTCCTAATGGATAGATGATTCCATATGGTTTCATATGTCATAGATGGAGAGAGAACATATTGGATGACTGGCCACAGCTGGCAATTCGTGTTAGTGCCATATGGATAAATGAGCGAGCTCTCCTGCATTGTGTATTTCAAGTAAACCATTTATCTAAGCAGGTGCTGACCCACTGGGAATGCATTTTAATGGTCAAGCTTGCAGCATGCAAGACACGAGCCATTCTGTTCACCCCTCCTACATCTGCAGTGCAAACCCATGATATCTATGTATCATTTGCCTCCATTCTGTGTAGCTCCAGTGTCCATAAAAGCACACCTGGGCAGACTCTTTGTAAATGAGACCTGAGTCTGGCTCACTGAACTGTGTGGATATTATAAGACCAGTCTCCTAAATCCTCTTTGGGAATCAGTCTGTGATATTCACTTCTAAAAGATATTGCTACATCATATGCAGGGGATTAAAATCACCCCATTTATGAGGCTATATAAATAAAGAATCAGACTTTCCACCTCCTTGAGCTACTGTGCTCCATCCCTGATTCCAGATGAAATTTTTACACTCCTTTCCTCTCTGTGTCATAATTGCCTCTTTGTCTAAACATGCTTCATTTTGGAATTCCTCTTGCTTACATTCCTAATATGTGTGGTTCAAGGTACTCGCTGACTGATTTATGCTAGACTTGTGTGGCTCCCTTGGAAATGGAGCAGAACACATTCCATCCACCTGCGTAATAAAACCAGCTGGTGCAGGGTGGGAGCACTCTAACTGCAGCAGAAACAAAATTCATCTAAGTTTTGACTCAGTTATCTGTCTCTCTGTCAACTCTTCTGAATGTCTGTGGTATTAAAATCATGCCTGGGGAGAAAGCCCTTATGACAAAAAGTCTCTAATTATGCTGTTTATTCTAATTATTCTGTTATTTCTGTGTCACTGTCACCACCAGATACTGGGGTGAAGGAAAATGCTTTGTCTGCATTTCTGAGCAGGTATTTTGATAAGAGCACAGCCCTTTTAATATGATCCTAACATTCAGAAAGTTTTAATAGCAATGAAACTCTCTGGGCTCCTTCTGGAATCACGGGATCACAGAATGGTTTGGGTTGGAAGGGACCTTTAATGCTCACCTAATGCCCCTGCCATGGGCAGGGGTGCCTTCCACTGAACTAGGTTGGTCAGAGCCCTGCCATCCTGACCTTGAATTTTTCTAAGAATGGGGCATCCACGCTCTATGTGGGCAACCTGTGTAAGTGTCTCACCACCCTCACTGTAAAAACTTCTTTCTACCTCCTCTGAATCTACCCATTTTTAATTTAGATCCATTACCCCTTGTCTTATCACTACAGGCCTTAGTCAAGTCTGTCCCCATCTTTCTTATAAGCCACTTTTAATCACTGAAAGGCTGAAATAAGGTTTGTTCTTTGCCTCTTTCCATTAGTTTTACAAGCAGTGTAACTCTTGTTTAACATTTTATATGAGAGTAAATTTAGGCAGTTTGGTGGTAAATCTATCTACAATCCAAAGCTCAGGTAAGTAATTTCATTAATGAGATTTTATTTGGATTCCCTATTCACAGCTGTACCAACCCTATGGTGTGCAAAGAGGGAATGAGTTAGTCTGGGTGTAGGAAAATCAGGAATTCTGCAGTGGCTGGAGGAATAAGCCTGACAGTTACCCCATGCTTTTCCCTGCTCAGCAGTTTCACATCACTCACAGTTCACTTGTGCCTCCTTGCAAAATGAGAAAACAGAATAAACCTCAACCTGACACCATCTCTTATCCCCTATCATCTTCTGTGCTGTACCCACATCTAAGATGCCTGCTCCCTTGCATTTGTTCATTTGTGCTCCTCTATTCCAAACAGGAATTAAGCTTTTATAGCGTAACAATAATAAGGCAGCTTAAATAGCAAGTTCTCAGCTGTGTTCGGTGCACACTGTGCTGTGGGAGATTAAAAAGAAAATCAGAAAGTGCGTGATGGAGATTAAGATGGCTCTGAACTGATGCGTGGAAGACTTGAGTCCCCTTTGTGCCTCTCATTTGCTGTTTGAAGTACTGTTACTTAAGCTCAGTGTTAGGGGGGAATGAAAAAAAGTCTTCCTGAGGGGATGTGAGAAGCCATTTCAAAAGATGATGCCTCTCCAGTAAATAAGGCACAAATGTTTTGGGTCAGCACTGAAATGGTGGATGGGATGGAGTTTCACCCGAAAGAAAACTTGTTCAACCAGGAGGCTTTCAAATCTCCTGGCTGAGATAAAGAAGATCAAAGTGTTTAAACACGTTGATCCACTACTGAGGAAAATTTAGTGCTGGCAACAGGCAGCAGCTGCAGTGTAGCTGGCATGTCTAAACTCACAGCGGGGGACTAATTGCTTCTATGGATATAGGTTTGCTGTACAAAACCAGGTCTGAAGTATCGTCATTCTCATTCAAAATGATGGATCTCTATTGATAAGAGGTAAAATGCCAATCTACACTACACACAGCAGCAGGAGGGATATAGTCCTGGAAGCTGACAAGAGGGATGCGTGAGGATCCTCCGCTTTTATTCAACTTCTATTGCGCAGTGAAACATCCCATCAATTTACTCAAGATGATAACATTAGCTTGATACCCTCCTTGCTAATTAAATGAGGAAGAGTAGCTTAAGTTAAAACTTAATGTCATTTGTACAACGTATTGTCCTGAGAGGTAGTTGGGTAGGGAGGCTGTTGCCATTAGAGAATTACAAATTTTCTGTAGAAGCAGAAATGTTGTTTTTATACAAATTATTAACTGGGCAGGGATGGGATAGTAGTAAGACTGATTATAAAAGCTAATTCAGTGAACTATTCCTGAATTCAGTGATTCTTTTCCTGGTACAAACACTACTGTAAAGATACTTGTAACAAGTCAGATGGAGGGACTGTTGTGGCATCTCATTAAACAGGTTCCTTCTTGCTGTCCCAGCACATGACAGAGTGTGTGTTCTTGCTTTATTGAGGTGCTAAACAGATAAAAGGTCTGAAATGAGGGTTAGTGATGGGGCTTTTGTCATGGCAAAGAAGTTGTTTCTGGCAGACTTGGGAACTGAGTGGGATTTTTGCATTTGGGTGTGAATATTGTGAGGTTTGAGTTCTTCTGAGTGCCCATTTTTAATTTATTTTAAGGGAACTTAAGAAAAATGCTGCAATTCTTATCCGCAGTATCTTCCTTACAAGGTATCATCATAGGTACTCAGTAAAAAACAAAGGCAGCTCATCCACCCCAGTCTTTCCAGTTGAGAAGGAGAGAAATCTTGGCTCTAGGAGGAAATCAAATACTTCTGTGCTGAGTCACTGCAGTATATACAGTGTATCAATCTAGGGCTGTTCAGCCCTCATGTGCTATTTGTAGTTCTTCTGATAACAGAAGATTTCACGATGTGCATATATATGTCCGTGTGTCTACATACATATATATATTGCTCCCTTGCAGTGGGGACCCTCGTTAAAGCCAAATGTCAGTACGCTGCCTAAATACAGGAGGTCGATTCTTCCATGGTTCCCAGAGAGGGCATCACAGCATGCCTACATTTGCCTCAGCATGAGGGCCAGCAGGACAGCCTACCAAGCACACAGCAATGGGGTAGACATAACATGCTGTGGGCTGCAGAGATAGGATACAGCTACAAATGTATTCTCTGAGGAATTAAAGGTTTGATTCAATTGGGATGTCGCAGGACATCCAACCTGGCCTTTGCTGATTTGGAAAGGTGCAGGTCCTCCTTAAGTGTTGTGTCCAACCCACCAGCCCAGAAGATGCCTGACATAGGTGGTGACATCTCTCAGGGTCGGGAGCACCCTTGGTTAAGCCCAGGTACCCCTGCCTGTACCCCTTTGGGACTGTCGAGTCTTAGGGCATGATCACATTGGGACCATTGAGGAAGAGGCACAGGAGAGGGAATCAGAGTCCCTGCGTGATCCATGTGGAGTGTTTCCCTTTCTCAGCACCCTCCCCAGGAGTGTTACCCCTACCTGGAAGGGAGGAGACAAGGGCAAGGAGTGCATCCTCCCTACATAGAAGCACTCAGTCAGGAGCAGTGTCCTTGCCCTCTGTTCACATCGTACTGTTCTTATTAATACAACAACCAGTTGATTTAGACCAGTAAATCAATTGCAAATTAAGGAATAGGTTCAGAAGAATATTTCGGGCCCCAAAGTAGTGCAGAACTATTTAACCCAGTCTACCTGTTGGTTCACTGCAACAGCTACATAATTTTTTAATTTCTGAGAAAACAGCTTTTAAAAATATATTCAAATATTATTTAATGTCCATTTCAGCTACCATTAACTTGATGCAATGGTTATACTTAGAGCTTTAACTTTGTGCAGATTATTAATCATTAGTGTCTGGCATTTTGCATTCTACCCTTAAGAAATTTGCCAAGACATATTTTTCAGATTTTTTTGAGGAGAAAGTACTATCAGTGGTGAATGACATAAAAACTTTGCGAGGAAGTCTCACTTCACCTCAACATGTCCAAGCTAGAATATGTCAAAGTGCAGATGTATAAATAACTTACAAAATGACCAGATTGGATCTGTAAGGTGAGATGCAGGAGTATTCATAGTTTACAAGACACGAAGGGTCCATATAGCTTAGTCCACAATTTCCAGTGTTTATTAGGGTCAAGTTTTCCAGTTTTGAGCTCAATAGATAGCTGTGCTCCTCTAAACTTCTCAATGTCAGCTTACCTACCCACTGGCAAAAAAATAGGGACAGCAATTACCCTTCCTTTGAAAGCTTAGGAAGGGTTTTGGATTAGATCAGCAACAGATAAAGGGGAAGACTATTCCTTCCATTTAACAGCTTTAACGAAAAGTGTATTGATGGTCAAATTACATTTTATTGCTGGTCAAGGCTCTGCTGAAAGACCTGAAGCCGCTACAGAATCAAGGAACAATTACAGAAACATCTGTTGTGAACTGGGCAACATAGTGTGATACTTTTCTAGGCAATACAAAAACTCTTTCTTTCACAATGACATTTTAAATACGCAGTTCAAATAGGCCAGAAAAAAATGTTTTTACTTATTAAATGAACTCAAGAGAAAAAATATTTTTTCCCACAGATAAAGGAGTAGCTGAAAAAATGATCCAGAAACAAAAGAAGACTTTTTTTTTTTCCACAGTAGACCAGGAAAATATTTACTCTGGTGATGCTGTTGCACAAAAGGCATATTTTAATGCTTTGAATTTTACTATATGGGCTATGAGCATATCAAAGCAAATTTTGCAGTAAGATCCAAAAAAAGTTTTGCATGTGCAAGAATGATGACTTTCTAAGATGTTTGCAAGTCTTGATCAGATGGATATTGAATCCTCAAATGTTTTGGGTTGGAAGGAACCATAAAGTTTATGTAGTTCCAAGCTCCCTGCCATGGCAGGGACACCTTTCCCTAGGCCATGTTGCTCAGAGCCCCATCCCATTTGGCTTGGAACACTTCCAAGGAGGAGGAATCCACAGCTTCTCTGGACAGCCTATTTCAGTGCCTCATAGTATGGGTGTGTTAATTTTAAACTCTGCAAGCAGAGGACCGATTTTTCTGTGAAAGAGAAGTTTTTGCCTTTTGATACAATTTCTTTGTCCCAAAATCTAAGTTCAATGAGTGAAACTTCCACAACAGAAGCAGCTCAATTAAGGTTGCAACTTTCCAGGCTGATGGAAATGCCCTGTTTCTTTCCTCCAGTTGGCCAGAACAGTATATTTTGTCCTTGAGTTCTTCTGGCTTGACAAAATAAGTTATTTACCAGATTTGTTATTATTGTCTATTGCAATATTTTGAACAGTGTCATTACGGAAATGCTGCTCAGCCATTGTCAGTGCAACATTAAAATTAATAACTCATAGCTTGGGGTGAGACTTACTGACCAGTAACTCATTCAGCTAAAACTAGACGTGTAACTTCGTCTAGGCTTTAACTTCTATTATGCAGATGTCTGAAGTTAGCTAAGATACATCTCTGATGACCAAAATATATGCAAGCAAATGAGACTTAGATATGGCACAGTTAAAAGTAGAACATGAAAATTAATTTTTTACACAAAGCATATCTGGTGATCTTGCAACAAGTGAGAAAGAAGAGCGTGATATGCAAAGAGCACAGCACTGCAATTCATTGATGAACATCAAAATGTAATTCTTCTGGGATGCATTCTACATCCTTTACTTGTGCTATCATTTCCTAGAAATCCAATTTTCCATTTGAAATTACTACACACCGAGAAAATTATCTCAATTCTGAGAAGCCTCTATTGTGCAACCTTTTTTAACCTGCTCTATAAGCCACTTAAAAAGCAGCTTCACCCTTCTTAAAGGAAGAAAAACCAAACACACAAAAAAACCAACCAAGCAAAGAAAACATAAGAGACAAAATACAGTGAAATGGCCCTCACAACAGAACTGGAACAAACTAGGATGTGTGAAACACTCACTCCACTGGGCACCATTCTGGCTGATGAAGTTAAAAATTGCCCACTTCCCAGGCAGCTTGTTCTAGTGCCTGACAACTCTTTCAGTGAAGGGATTTTCCCTCATATTCAATCTAAACCTCTCCTGGCACAATTTGAGGCCCTTTCCTCTCGTCCTGTTGCTTGTTACCTGGGAGAAGAGACCAGTCCACGCCTTGCTAAAACCTCCTTTCAGGGGGTTGTAGAGAGTGAAAAGGTTATGGTAGTGGTTGGGCTTCAGTCGCTGCAAAGCAAAATGCCATCTTACAGAAAGGCGTCCTTTGGCTCTGCATAACCCAAATAGACTCTCTTCTGCTTTCATTTCCTGCCTTTTGGAACATGCCTATGATCTCCAAACACATCAGCCATGCCTTTCTGTTCTCCATGGGGGAACAAAATAATGAGATGTTGTCCTGTGAGCAGGGCTTCATCAGGGAGGATGATTTTCAGCTCATTTCTGCGTGTGCTCTCTCCGCTTCCTGCCTGGCTCCACTTAGTCGCCATGTCAGCGTCGTCGCGTACAGCACAGGATGATAATGGAAAAGGAGCTGGACAGAAATGTGCAGCACAGACACAATCAGAAAGCAGCAGCAACCGGTATATGTAGGCATAGATGTATTTAATCCTGGCTCTAAGTGTCTCCGACTCATTAGACTGTCCCCATTCAGCCACAGCCCTCTAAGGGAACACATGACTTCAAGCACATGTTAAAGCTCTGCCTTCCCCAGTGAGACTTCAACTTGTGCTTAATGGTAAATGTCTGCTAAAAGAATTATTTGCAGTTGGAACATGTTTCCTGCCTGAAAATGTGTAACTGCTTTGTGGGTCCTCCAATCAAGACCAAAGATGGGGACTCAAGTATTCTAGGCCAGTTACTATGAATGTGCTTGATGGGGATATATCCATGATCTTTCCTCACCCTCCTGCTGGCAGCCGGGCAGCCAGGCCACCTATGACCTATTTCTCATGTCTTTGAGGTTGGCACTAATTGCCATTTCAGGAAAGGCATTTTCTTGCAAGGTGGGCACTGCCATTAGGAACTCAGTTGATACCACAGTAATTCAGAGGCATCTCGCCTACTGTGAGTTAATCAAAGCAGGACACCAGCTAGGAAAAACTCTGTTCCTTCTAGCTCTGAGCACTGCTTAGGTCCCTCAGTTGTTTTTTGAATATATGATACATTTGGAAATAGCATATCTGAAAAACCCCCAAGCAAACAAACTCCAAAGCAATCCAACCATCAAAAGTCTGGACTAAAGAGCACAGGTGGCAAGAAATTTTTCGTTCCTTGTGTGTGGTCCCTGATACAGATGCCTTGTTTTCACAACACTTCTAATGAAAGCATTTTTATTTTTGGATGCTCTTTAGGGTAGAATGTAATACATCAAAATAAATCATTGCATCGTATGCCTGCCACAAATGAAAGCTGATGCACCAAATGTCAGGGTTGCTTGCTTTGATGAATCAATGAATATTGACAGTTTTGCTAACTGTGGAGGAAAGAAATGGCAGTGAAGGGGAAATGTTGACTTGATACAAATGTATAAATATATAAATAAAATTTCAATAAGATTGTGCAAATTTAGTGATGATATTTTTTCAAATAAGGCAAAATGTCTCCTTGAGCTTTAATAGAGAAAGTGTGTATCTTTTCCCCTCCCATATTTTCACTTATTAAAATGAATTCAGCAATCACCATCTTTGAAAAGGCATTCATTTTTACTGAAGGCTTCTGATCAGACCAAGAACGTTGGCTTCAAGGCTGCTCTCCTTCCTGTGAGACAGGAAGTATCTGTGTGATAAATTAACTGTGGGTGAATGCTAAGTCTTTAATGAGGAAGAAAACATGCTTGGTTGGATTCAACCTTTCATATGAAAGCTGCTTGGGACCTTACTGAAAAGAATGTGTTAATCAAGAGAAAAGCATAAGTACTGTCTTGTCAGTGGGCACAAATGAAAAAGCGTGGGGAAAATGAGGTTGAAGTGAACTCAGAAAATAAAAACCAAACCAAGAGTTTTTCTGTGCTGTTTGCTGAGAGCTTGCTTTGCACTGCACAGTGATTAATGACAATTGGAATCTCCTATTTCTGCAATTAATATTACTGGATGCTTCCTATACAGAGGAATGTTAATCATAATAATGCAAATGGAGGTATTATTGCAGCTATGCTTCAGAGTTTGTATTTCATATTGAGCCAAAGGTTCAGTACCCAGCATCATTCTCAATGGAGCATTCATGTTGTATGGATAGATGGATGTGCACCAAAGGTAAAATAACTGAATTAATATAAGCCAGAATACTATGCCTGGCATATAGCTTTCCATTTCCCCCATTTTGCTGTAAGGATCTGATTTTCAGGCTTTTTAAACCAATAATAAATTATAGCAATGCACTGTTAATTACACCTTACAGAAGTGATGTAGAGTATAAATTGCACTGGTGATGGACTTAGATTAAATTTCTTATGCTTATTTTTAGCAAGTCAAAGGCAATTCATTTCCAGCTGGGCCATGTTTAAAAGTTTGGAGTGAAAAAACTGTGTAATTATTTCCTAATATGAAGAGAATATTGGTGACAATATTTTATCCTACATATCTTTTTGCACTGAATATATTAATGGGAAAGGAAGAAGCAAGAACACGTATTCATTTGGACATGTGTTTAAAAGCTATAATGAGTATTTATAAATTTTGCTCCTGCAAGTGTTTTCTAAATTGTCTTCTTCATATTGTTACCTCCCTCTGTGCTCCCCTAAACCATTTTTTACCCTATGATTAGTTTCTTTATGAATGTTGATGCGTCTGGAAATATTTGGTCCCTTTCCTTTTTCATTCTAATTATTCCTTTCCTTTTTTTTTTTATTTATTTTTATTTTTTTTAATGGGGTTTTTAGGGTTTTGTTTGTTTTTTCCCCACAGGTTTAGATTTACGAAGAGGGTGGGAGGGAAGAGGAGATAATAGTAACAATTTAAAAAAATCCTGCTGGCTTTTATTAAAAATCACGTAAACTTTTTGATAATAATTCACATTGCCCACATAAATAAATCCATGTTAGAAATGCCTTTTTGCTGTAGCAGAAAGGTGTTTTTAATTTTCATCCAAAAAGAATATAAATGCCATATTAAAACTGTTTATCAGGAGGACTGTGGAGGATGCTGTGCATGAAGTCAGTGGGACCCTGCTTTTTGGGGAACATAGAGCCATGACTGGAGCTGGAATGTCCATCACATGACATACTTATCCTCTTGATAGGAAAGAAGTTCTTAGGTGGGGACCACATTTTAGACTTTGTGGATCTGGATTCAAATCCAGTATAAACATCCTGTGTAACATCAAGGAAAACAGTTTGGTCCAGGATTTCAGGAATATCTCAAAACCCAGCTGAGTGAGAAGGAGATGCCCAAATAACTCTAAGGACCAGATCCAACAGATACTTCTGTAAGACTTATTCTGTATTCTGTGGTCTGGATTAGGCAGTTATGTGTTCTGAGTACCTGAGTCTCATCTTTTCTAAATCACTTTACATTATTTGGGCCCAGTCTTTCAAAAGGGCATTCAGGCCATTATATAAATATGGGCGTATTGACATTTAGGGGTTTGGGTTGTTTTGGTTGGGTTGAGTTTGGTTGGTTGTTTGGTTGGTCAGGATTTTTTTGTTTAAGAGATGAAATTACTTTGATGGTGCATTTGATGGGTCATCCCAGAGGTACACAGATGGGCGTGTCACAGTAACTTCCAGAAGACAGGTGTAAGTGCAAGAGCAACCTTAAAAGCTCAGTTTGTAACCATGACTGCTAAAGGAGCAGAGCAGACCTTATATTTTCTGTGCTGGAGCTTATTCTCCAAAGTGGGAATAATAACATTTCCCTGCCTTGACAAACAGTTTTTAAATACTTATATTGAAAATCAGGAGGAGTGTGGGTATTATGGTGGCAGGGGATCTTAAGTCTACCTGAGAGTCCTGAGAGAAGAAAGAACAATTTATTCCCACTACCTTCTCATTTCCAGGTCTCACAGGAAAGTATTGTGAGTGATGGCCTCTTCTGCTTTTGTTTTCTGTCTATTTGAAGTGAGCATCAGCAAGAGAGGATACTCACAAAATTAATTCAGATTGGCTTAGATAAGGACCCTGTGATGTTGATTAAAAACCATCCACAGGGCCATTAGCAAAGTGAGATAATAAATGAAAATGTGTTGAATCACATGAGTTTTCTAGTAGGGGAACATCAGGAAACAGTCCTGAGTCCAGTCTTCTTTAAATATCTTCATTCATTAGCCAGAAGACAGGAAAGGAGTACATGTTAATTAAAATCAAAAATGATCTAAATTGGGAGGCACTGCATAAATCAGCAAAAATAGAGAGACTGGAAACCTTAGGAAGGAAATGAAAAAATGAGATGCAGCTTTGAAAAATGCATGGAGGAGAAATAATCTGTACGAGGACACAATCAGCAGCAAGGAGTGTTCTTGAAGAAGCAGAATTAATGGGAGGAAGACAAAGGATGTGGACCATGGAGTAAAGGGCAATGTAGCAGAGCAGCTATTTGAAAGTGACCTTTGCACCTTTTCACTAGACAGCTTGGATTCAAAATTAATTTGCAATTGGCAAGATTAAAAGGTCAATGTAGTTTTGGACCATATATGCAGAAAGAAGTAGCCAAGGAAAGACATGGAATCCCACTTACCTAACATTGTGCCACCACATCATTCAGCATTCTAATTATTTTTTTCCAATTCTCTAGGACCTTGTGCACCAGGGTGAATGTAAAATAGACACATATCTAACAAAGTGGGTGGCCTGGGAGAGCCAATGGGTCTGGCAAACGTGGCTTTCAGTGAAACTACACACACCCTCTTGCTGTGTTCTCCACCTTCCCAGTCTATATGGGACTTTGTCTCCCTGAGACAAGGAAAGCAGCTCAGAAAAGGGACTTGAGACTAATTGGCTAATGAGAGGCAGAAGAGGAGCCCCAGCGCTGTTATACACTTTCTTTGAACCTCCTGCTTGCAGTGTGATAGGTTTGTGACACGTGCATCATTAAATTAGGGCTCTTCAATGCCACACAACTCAGAAAGGATATAATTTACTGATGTGAGTGGAAACAGCAAGAAGCATCTCTGGAAGATCTCAGTCATTTCTCTGTAACAAAGGAAGAAGACTTAAGAAAGGAGATATTTGGAATTACCACCTAAATAAAAAAAATTATTTTTATTTTTATCTTTACCTTCTGATGCCTGCAAAAGCACAGAAGAGGAAAGAAACAACTGCTGTGTTAACTGGAAATCCTTGAGCCTACAGCAGAGGAATTGACTAATTACTCTTTTGGCAAAGGGATGGATGTTTGCATAGTTGGTCAAGGACAGGCATTTAATTCTGAATGCTGTACAGCAAAAAAAAAACAAACCCTAGTTTGTATTTAACAAATGCATTTCTTTCTATGAGATGACTAAGCATACCCTAGTAGTACTGGTGTGATATTACAGCAGGAACCACATATGTGTAGATGACTGTCTTAGATACCCCATTTAACAGTGAGCAGTTGTTATTAATTTATTTTTATATAGAAAATAAGTTAAATATCACTGAGCAAGATGCTGATTTTTTTTAATGTCTGTGTATTTTTCAGGTAGACTGAGAATAGCACATCTGTGTTAGAACAGTATCCTACAAGAAGCATTTGATGGATTGTTCCTAGATATTTCTAAGAAGGCAACTACAAAAAGTGAGTACTAATTCCAGTACCTGGGATGTTTTAATCATGTTTCATTGTTTAAAATAAAATTATGATAGTTGTAATATTTCTTGAGCAGATTTCTCTAATTGGTGCTCTAATTTCTCTAGAACGTGTCTATTATTGACCCATAACTTAGAGAATGTTGCTGAGGGATGATCTTTAAGAACTTTTCACCTAGAAGTGAAGGGCTGGGTCATCTATGGCTCCTGCCATATAAAGAAGCAGCAAATGTTCACCTCAGCCTGAGCAGTCTTTATATGAGTGATGAATGGAGAGAAAAAAATGTCTGTTAATATTAAAACTACAGGTACAGTAAGAGGAGATCTAAAAGTCAAAGCCATGAATATAAAGTGATATTTAAATGAAATTGATGCAAAATTATGTGTACTTGCAAGACAGAATGAAAGTGATTAGTGAACACTAGTGCTTTAATCACCAGCACTACACAGATACTGGCATAAGAAAGAAGAGGCAGTTCCCAAAGCATGAAAATTCTGCCTGCAAGTCCTGGACTTTGTTCTTTACTCCTTAGGGAGAAACCACTTACTCCTATATGGAATTAAATTGCTTTTTTTCCCCATAATACTAGAATCATAGGAAGATTTGATTTGGAAGAGACCATAAATATCATTTAAAACCGGCCCTCCCTGCCATGGGCAGGGAAGTATTAGGGCTGGTGTGAGCTGAAATGCTGTGTCTGTAACAAGAGTTCAAAAAGTTAACTCCTGAGAAAGATCTCACTGCAAGATAAGGACTAGTCATAAAAAGAAAACAAAGAAAAAGAAAGAAAAAGGAAAAAGAAAAAGAAAAGGAGAAGTGATTTCAAAGTCAAGGTTTCGTAGTAAGTGGTAACAGTATAATGAGGTGATAGAAATTGAGTGGAGTAAGGAAAAGAAGATGAAATCTCTAAAGTAAAACTTCTCAAATTGCTGGGAGTCGCTGGACATGACAAGCTCTCTATTAAGAGACAAGAATTTCAGAGGTCATGTCTAAATAGCTTTTTAGTAAAGGTGAATTCTTACTTGTCAATGTAATCTGGAGATTTTTTTCATTACAGTTGCTACTCATTGCAAAATGCAGTTATGCAGTTTTTCACAGCCATGATGCATTTCATAACCTTTTTGTTATCAGGAGATCTGAATAGTGACATAAGATCAAAAAGACCAGTACTAGAACCCAAATCAGTTATTTCCTGTAGAATCACAGAATTTTTTCCCAGTTATGTCTAACTGGGTAGTGGAATTAGTCATGCCAGCTATGAGGCACATTTTCCCTTCAAGAGGTCTGTCCAGAGCTGCTTCCCAGATATGCCATCCTGGCTGGTGCAGTACTATCTGCAAAGTTCTTGGAACTATAGAATGTTTGGGTTTGGAAAGGACCTCAAAGATATCTCATTCCAAACCTCTTCCATGGGCAAGGACGCTTTTCACTAGACCAGGTTGCTCAAAGCTTCATCCAACCTGGCCTTGAACACTTCCAGGGATGGAGGAGTCACAGCTTCTCTGGGCAACTTGTGGCAGTGCCCCACCTCCCTCACAGGAATTATTTTTTTCCTAATACCCAAGTTAAACCTGACCTCTGTCAATCTGAAGCCATTCCCTCTTGTCCTGTCCCTCCATGCCATAGCCAAAAGTCCCTCTTCCAGCTCTCTCTCCCTTTAGGTTCTGGAAGGGGCTCTAAGGTCTCCCTGTAGCCTTCTCTTCTCCAGGCTAAACAGCCCCGACTCCATCAGCCTGTCTCCACAGGAGAAGGGCTCCAGCCCTCTAAACACCTTTGTGCCCCTCTTCAATGCGCACAGAGGATGAATATAAATAGTACAAATAACAGGATCTGTTATTTTACTGTCTCTTTAAAAGTAACAGCATGCCTCAGGGTATATTTCTCAGGGGCAACCAACATTGATCTGGAAACAGGATTTTTGGAGCTGCTGTCCTCTTGCAGCTCTCAGTGGAAACTGTGGCTCATTGCTGATCAGACTGCTCTTAATCAGGTGAGGAAAGANCCTCTTGTCCTGTCCCTCCATGCCATAGCCAAAAGTCCCTCTTCCAGCTCTCTCTCCCTTTAGGTTCTGGAAGGGGCTCTAAGGTCTCCCTGTAGCCTTCTCTTCTCCAGGCTAAACAGCCCCGACTCCATCAGCCTGTCTCCACAGGAGAAGGGCTCCAGCCCTCTAAACACCTTTGTGCCCCTCTTCAATGCGCACAGAGGATGAATATAAATAGTACAAATAACAGGATCTGTTATTTTACTGTCTCTTTAAAAGTAACAGCATGCCTCAGGGTATATTTCTCAGGGGCAACCAACATTGATCTGGAAACAGGATTTTTGGAGCTGCTGTCCTCTTGCAGCTCTCAGTGGAAACTGTGGCTCATTGCTGATCAGACTGCTCTTAATCAGGTGAGGAAAGATGGCATTAGGTGGTTGGCATTTGGTACCCAGCTTGAAAGCACTGATTGTTGTTGGCTGTCATGCTATTCTGCTGCAACCTGTGCCCTCTTTTCCTTTCTATTTTCCTGTTAAATGCCATAGGGGAACTCATGTATTTGGGGACTTTAGCAAGAACTTTATATGGATAAAGTTTTGGGAATAAGTTTTTGTAAAAATCCCCTTGTCCAACAAATTAGAAACTGCTAGGCAATGTGTATGATTTTTCAAATTTCCGTAGTTCCCCTGTCTTCTTAGCCTTGATCAACCCCTCACCAGAACTGTGTGGCAGATCTTCTTGTTTATACTACAAATCCAAGATAAGCATCTTTAGCAACTGTATATTTATACAGCATCTAACACGTTGGGCTCATGATACACTCAAAGCCTCCAGGTGCTATAGCTATAGAGATGTTACATAATACTAGGGAGCTTCTCATTCTTCTCACAAGGCATTTAGTTTCAACCCACAATATAGAGACACATCCTTCTAAAAGGGTCTATTTATTCAAATCAATGTCATGCAGTGTTTATTAAGCATTAATTGATACTTATGTCTTATTCTCTGAGGTGCCAGATCATATTTTTTCTTGAATAACCCTTGAAGTTTGGCTCAAGGTAATGGAGGTATGATAGAATAGCCTTGTCTTGGAGACTACTAGATTAATTATTTAGTTAGTTATGTATTCATTTGCTTATTTATTTTTGCTGTCAAGTGCATCAGTTTCAATAATTCTTTCTCTTCCCACTATTTAGCAGAGAAGGAACTAGAAAACAACGGGAAGGCTGTAATTAGCAACTTGGCTGTGGAGTATGCAGCAGGTGGGGGGTGGCTGTAAAAACCAGTATGAACTCAAAAGTTTATTACAAGAACTGTTTATACATTGTCTGTCAATAGTTTTCTCCCTGTTTAGGTTTGCAAGTGAATTGCAGATACATTTCTTGGACACATCAGATTTTTTTTTTCTTTTGCTTTGCTGCAGAAGTCTATTTTCAGCCCAGTTTTTTTCCTCCTGTTGTGACACGTGGGAGATGTGATCTCACACCCTCTAAAGAACTGATACACAACAGCAATGCAATAGCAAAGATCACATCATTGCACTGTCTGGAAAAAGAGGTAACTTCATAGCAGTGGAATCACCTTTAGCTGCAGATATGGTGCATCTCAGAAAAATCTTCCCCTAGGGATGCTTATTGCTCATCTCCTTGTAGGTTTAACAAATACACCAAAATATCATATAATCTTCTTCTGAAAACTGCGTGCTATGTGGAGAGCATTAATGGCATAGGCTTAACTCACAGCCTGCACAGCTTTTAGTCATGCCCTATCATTAGCTCCATGATCAGTCTGAGCCACCCCGGTACTCTGGCACAGTTTTGCTGCTTTTATGATCTTACAGAGTTTCACTCATGGTTTCTTTGTGCATCTCTCATGGTCTCATATTGTACTTTATAGACCTATCTAACACTGCCATGCACAAGGCCCATACAGCTTGTGTGTGCTGCAGTCACAGACAGTGACTGCGAACAACACAGATGCCTCAGCAGGAGCTGTGCATCCTCAGTTCCCTCTGCATGCCTGCATATTCTTCCCCTTGCAGCAGATGTGTAGCTCCTATGAGCACTGTAGCATTGCCCTAGGGCAGGTCAGAACCCCACTGTGCCATGGCCAGAGCTCTTTGACAACCCTTACTTTGCAGCCCTGACTGAGCAGCACAGCCCATGGTGCCACGTGCCACCCCTTGGGGACTGTGTGCAAGCTCTTGTTTGTCAGGCACAGCCATGGACAGAGAGCTGACTGAGTGTGGACTCAAGGCAGCTGTGCATCCAGGGATTTTCATCCCAGTTTTCTTTTCATAAAACCATATAATCATAGACTAACAGAATTTTTTGGGTTGGAAGGGACCACAAAGACAGTTCCAACCCTGTGCCATGGGCTGGGACACCTTCCACTAGACCAAGTGGCTCAAAGCCCCATTCAACTTGGTCTTGAACACCTCCAGGCATGGAGGGGGGACATCTCTACACAGCCTCTGCCAGTGCCTCACTATTCTCATAGTGAAGAATTTCTTCCTGATCTCACCCTGCCCTCGATCAGTTTGAATGATTTCCCCTTGTCCTGTCCCTGCGCACCCTTGTCAAAAGACCTCCTCCAACTCTCTTGTAACCCCTTTAGTCACTGGAAGTTGCTTTTGCTCACTCATGTTAGCTGAGGTAAACTCACTTTGTTCGTGGCAAAGCTTTCAAATATTCTGTCTGTCCCAAGCTAGGCTTGTTTTAATTTACAGATTTTAATTGGACATTGACTTGTAGGGTGAGGTGACAGTGGGGTGAAGGAGCAAAATTTGCTTTGGGGCACATAAGCATACTTTTCATTTTGCAGGAGACCATGAAATATTTCTGTGTGAAAAAAGCAAAGCTTTTTCATCTCATTTTAATGCTAGTTTTGCAACTGTGTCTGACTATCCTCAACTCTGCTGCTGGGGAACGTTGTATTTGGTGTGCATTCTCACTGGGGTTAAGAAGCCCGTGTATGTCATCAGGCAAAACAAACAACAAAGTGAGTAAGAGTATTAATTTCTCATGCAACAGGGTAATCCAAACAACAGAAGTATGGAAAAATAAATTGAAGTGAGTTATAGGATCTGTCTTCACCTGGTACAAGAAAGCACCCTTGAGTACTGTTGCTGCAAAACTGTTCAGCAGGTATTTAGCTCCTGTGAGTCCTATTAAGCCCTAAATTGACGGACAGGCTTAAATCCAGAAGACAATTTAAAATATACTTCCACAGGTGAGATTCTTCCCCAATTCCATTTTCTAACAGCATAGTGTTACCAGTCATAATAATGGACAGCCATCCATTTGGTAAGGTTTAGGGCCCTAGAATTAGAGCAGTTTTTTGTTTGTTTGTTTGTTTTCCTCTGTTGCTAAATTTAGAGCACGTTTATTTTCTTGTGCTGGATGCCAAGCAGACACAGCTCTTACCTGGTCTAGGCAGAAAAATAAGTTCTTTATTTTATCACACTTAACCTGTTAGCAGGAATGGACTAGTCTGACTAAGCTGAAGCTACTATCCTGAACACATATAGTGCTAGTAATATTAGCAATATATATAAATAATATATGTATATATAACTCTTACACAGTTAGTGTATTGCCAGTATATTAACCTAATATAATGCTGTTGGTAAAGATAACTACACTGGGTTTTAGTAGAGATATCAGCACCTCTGAATTACAGGCCAGCTCAGAAAAGTTCAGTGTAACCATGTTCACAAGGATCTTCCAAATCTAGCTGGACCAACAAATACCAGTGCTTATGAGAACAGCAGCCCAAGTACAGAGAATCTAAAGGCTGGAGAAATGTTTTTCTGAGCTGGACATCTGGCTCAAGGAGGATTGTTCATCCCTGCATGATGAAAACAATTTGTTTTCTTCAAGGACTGCTAAATGCAAGGTACTTATGGGGAGGAGCAGGCAGGTGCATGCCTGAGGCATTCACTCAGACCTACAGAGCATTCAGTCTTTTTGGGAAAATAAAAATTTACTTGGCCAACCTCATGCAGAGTTGCTGTCCTGTTTGAGACAAACACACAATTCACCTGCAATCCTCACTTTTTGATATCTGTGCCAGGGAACAGGCACTTTCACATGTAATTACCAGGCATTAAGGAATAATTCTTCTGGCTGTCCCATCAAGGACGGCACAGAAGAGGCTCCCCAAGGAGCTTCTTCAACAGGCAAATGCCGAATATGCTGTTTATGTTTACAGGATCTTAATTCACCCATGTTAGACTGTGTATAAAGGATGCAGCTGTGCTGGGACGTGCTCAGCTGCAGAATTTGCTCCAAGAGCTGTTCCCAGTTAAACTCAGCCACACCCTGAAAGATGTTGGCAAAATATCCTTACTGTCCATAAAACATGTGCTCTGGGGTCACAGGTGATGGACCTGAGGTGAAAGGACCTGAAAGGACATTTTAGCACTTCTGCACACTTGCTTGCAGAGAAGACCATCTTTGACCCTGAGAGCCTGAGGACTGAGTTTCAACTTGCCGCTTATTAGGACAGTGTTTTTGAGTTTCTCTTTATTTTCATAATTCTATTGAGGGTGGTTTTTTTGCATTTTAATGATGTGACATTTGCCAGGGAAAACATTTACAGCAATAAATCTCATCAAAATCTCCACCGAAATTTCATCTGTTGCTTGACATTAATTTCAATCCTCTCCACTGCAGCTGTCTCCCTGCAGGTTTCATCTTTATGCAGGAAGACAGGGATTTGTTCATCCTGCTCCACTGCTCTCAGGGCAGCGTCTGGCTATTACATGGTGGTAGGGCACAGGGGAAAGTTTTTTATTTTTGTAGTTAAATGCAGTGGCATAATTTTCACATTGTTGCCCCTGGTTTGATCTTTTGATCCCTTTAACCAATTTCTTATGATTCCTTGGTGATCTGTTAACACATTTACCCAACTAGCAGAAGTTCCATTTAAGCTGGGAATACATCTGCTGGCAGAACTCTTCCTGTTTGCAATTGGCCTGCTTATTGGCCTGTAGAGAGTCTATGGCAGGCACCTCTGTTCCATTGACTCTTGGAGAAGGGATGCTGTCTCTCTCCCTTCCACTGCACTGGCCAGCCATGGTAAAAGCAAAAACCATGTGTGCCATGACAAAAGCAAACAGCACATGTGCACTGACGTGGTTTTCTCTTTGGACAGGAGAACTGTGTAGCTGCAGCATTGAGCTCTCCAGAGAAGATAGAGCTGCTGTACAGGAGTTCTGCTGTAGGGGTTCAAAGAGCTGATGGTATCCTAAAAACCATTCTCTCAGGCATTATTCTGTTAACTTGTTTGGGAAATTAAATCAATTTACAAGCACATGCAATGAGTGTAAAACTGAAATTCCTAAAACTGTTAACATTGAGATTTGTTGACAAGACCTTGGGGCAGCAGACAGGCACATCTGGGGCACCTCTAAGAGGAGAATTTTGCTTTCTGCCTGGACATACTGGGTTCTTCTTCTATGTGAACTGGACCTGTTACATGTTGGAAATAGAACAGAGGAATATCCCAAAAAAAAAAAAAAAAAGAGCACAAAATATCAGCTTGTTTGTTTCTTTACTCAGTATTTTAAAGCCTGTAGTTGTCATCCAGGGAGAAAACTGAGGGAATCAACTGGGACTCATATTGCTTTGTGATGGCATGAGTTGCTGAAGTGATGAAATGCATGATGTTTCCTGACACATACATATTCTTAGTAGCTGCTGATGAGACAGGATGAGTGGTAGTGCAAATGTTTGCTAAGTTTGGGATGGGTTCTGATAAGGAAGGTATGCAGAGCTATCTTGGAAGTCTGTCACAGCCAGGCACAAATGTAACTGAGAACAGTGGTGGGTGTTAATTCTGCAAGGACACCTCAAAGATTGTGTCCAAAAAACCATGTCACTGGAACCCTTTCCGGGTCATGATCATCTTGGAGTGCTGGCCATCCATGTCCGTGGTGCAGGAACTCATGTGTAGGCTGTAGCTTTGCAATATTAAGCAGTAGGATATGGATTTAGGAGTTGACTCTGGGCTCTAGTTTGAAAAACGATTGTTTGTTTTCCCCTGAGATGTTTTTCCATAGTCATGCCGGAGGAATTGTCAATTTCACAGCTTTCTGAGACAGCTTGGACTTTCTGGGAAGACACCTGTGTCTATTTTTCCTCTTGTTCTTTGGCCATTTCCTTTATTTTTCCAGGCTTGCCTCCAAACACTATGAGTGCATTTTGAGTCTTAGGTCAGTTACTCCCATGTGAAAATAAATGTATTTTGGAAATCATCTGGAAATCCAGATCAAATATTTGAAAAAAACACTGCCCTTCGGCTCACCAAAGCCTGGACCAGTTGTGTCTCCTTTATTTTCTTTATGACCTTTACGAAAATTTTCATAAGAAAAGGTGTCTGCTCCCAGATTAACAGTGCTTCTCCTATCTGTGTCTCTCTGTTGCTGGAGGATGCTAATAGCAGAAGAGAGATAATTGTGCTTTAATTGGGTTCTGCTTGTTCAAAGAAGGAGGGGGTAAGGGATGCTTTTTGGTTCCCATGGCCTTGTAGATAAGTTTCCATATAATGCCAATTAAGAGTAAAATAAGGAGTATGCAAAACAGATGACAACTGCTCTCACCAGGAATCGTTCTTTTGTGGCTAAACCAATGGGGCTTTCAACCAAGGGTGTGCTTTTTGCTGCTGGAGTTTCCCTTGATTTTTTTTTTTTAATTGTATTTTGCATAAGCTTTGCTGCTGAATGGATCAAGTCTAGAAAAGTTTAAGATGACCGTGACAGGGGGAGACTGCCAGTTGTGTGTATATATGTGTGAGTGTGTGTGTACACTTGCCAAAAGCAAAAAGGAAAGTCAAATTAAGTTATTTTTTCCCCTATGAGTAATTTTTATTTTGTTTTTATTTCAAAGGGAACTATTGTGTCTGAGGAGAGGTCAAGGGTTTTTTGTCTTCTCTTTTTATGCTTTTTTTTTTCTTTATCCTTGTTTGTTAGTTTTAAGGGTAATTATTCATCAGGGCCTTTTCAACTGTCAAATGCAACAAAAGATAATCCAGCCTCTTCTCTTCCCTGCCCCCACACTCGCCTTTTCCTCCAACAAAAGCAGCCTTTGTTGGGAATGGTCATCATTTCGCAGGGATCCTTCTTCATCCCACAAGTTAGGAAGGTTCTTCTACTTTGTATCAAAATGAGCTCTAACAAATGCAGGGAGGCTCGGGTCATTGCAGCTGATGTTCTGCCCTGGGTGATGCCCATCAGTACTTGACAGCTTGACAACTCCGGATACTCTGAGCACTTTTTTTTTCTTCAAGCAGGATTTCTAACTTACTACAAGAACTGGTTATCAATTTATCTACAGTGCACAACCTGGCATTAATCCGTCTTCATCTAAAGGGTTGTCCTCAAAAACTGACTTGTGTTTGCAGCTGCATTTGACTCAGGTGAGCCCTCTGACTTGCCAAATTGTGTTTCCTTTTTTCTTCATGACTTTCAGCTCCTTGCTGTTGAGAAAGCACATAGAGAAAAGAGCACTGCTAAATGCCAATGCATTTTGCAGAAAGAATTATGGTCCTTATAAATGGATCAATATATGCCAATCTCCAGCTTCATATAAATATTTGCTTAGATAGTAAATTGATCTTGTCCTTGATTTGCCATAATTTAAGTCTATGAAGCTATAATCAAGACTCCTTAATAATAAAAAGAACCCATCAGCAATTATACTCATTCACTTCCCCACATTCAAGGCTATTTTAGCATTTCACTGATAAACTTCTGTTTTCAATCAAATTTACAGCATAAAAATCAACACTGCACACCAGTTAAGGATGCTGGAGTGCTTCGTGTGTGGCATTTGAAGTTATATC
Source organism: Bombycilla garrulus (assembly GCA_013400315.1). NCBI lineage: Eukaryota > Metazoa > Chordata > Aves > Passeriformes > Bombycillidae > Bombycilla > Bombycilla garrulus. The sequence goes on from VXBU01005725.1 coordinate 746,803, forward strand.
AGTGTGGAGATACAAGTGATTTCTGAGGGACTTCTATCTGATATGGAAAAAAAGATTTTGCTAAAACTCTACTTAAAGCCTTCTGTCAAAACTCAAAGTGAGTGTCATTCTTGTGGATTTAAATGTAGTTTTATATTTATGAAAGTTTCCAGTAGCCAAATTTCTTGGAAACAGGAGCATCTAGGGATACCTAGCATCTAGGCATGCTTCTGTCATATATTTCTTACACCATGACCACTTAGCAATTTTTTACGAAACTATCTGGTAGTGTCAGTTAGCGGGAGAGCTTTTGCTCCCTACCCCCAGATATTGTTGTTCTGTATAGAGGAAATGGTTAGAAAAGTGTTTGTTAAGAAATGTTATTTCTATTTTGCAAGTATGGAATGTGGTCTGAGGGAGATTTGTACTCTTACAGTGACACAGAGGAAGTATTTCAAGGAAATAAATTGAAGCATCCCAGGCTTTGTTCTGGTCCACATTGCAATAGTTTGAACTCCTTTCTTTTAGCAGATCTGTATGTACGTATATATAATAAGAACTCAGAGGAAGGCATATTGCAATCACCAATAATAGGAATAGACTTGTAGGCGGATGCTGGTAAGGACACTAGATGGCAAGTGTCATGGGTTACACTCACTGGAGGAAAGGGCTAAAATCCCTTCGCTTTTTCGGTGACTGTGTGCCTGGCCATAGAACAAAGGTCCATGTCCTTATGGTTTTTCAAGGTGGACGTTACTGTTACTTTGAGTCGTGGCATTTTCAAGGTTAACCTATTGTCATGGTTTAGCCCTGATAGGCAGCTAAACCTTACACAACTGCTGGCTCAGAATTAAAAGAGTAAAACCATAAAAGCTCATGAGTTCAGAACATCTATCCCCATCCGTAACCATTAAACCAGCCTGAGAGTGCTATACAAACAGGTGTGTTAACTTATCCTCCGAGTCCCTCCCAATACATTATTTGCCATGTATGGCTGCGTCAGTTTTTAAAATGGACCTATGTTGGGAGTGCTGTAAACACAAGCTCCAGAAAATCACTATTTTAAATTAAGAACTTTGTGTGCAAACAAAAATTTTGGTTAGGTCAGCATATTACATAAATAATGAACAAATGTATAATTAAGTCAAGGGATAGCCTTCACACTTCCATTCCTTTTAAAGATTCCTGAGAATTTTTATACCCAAATAAATTCTGGTTTGCTTCCTCATTTGAAATTCTTTCAACCTTCACTACACCCTTATAGTCTTTGCTAATTCAGAAAAATATCTTCTTAGGACTTCCTTTTCCTCTCTAAACTGGTGTTAGCATCCTCTATGGATGAGATACATATTGTATAGTGCAGAGTGCACCTATGCTCACCCCACTTCTACCACTGCTTGAGTAGCTCATATTTCATAAGAAGCCTGGAGCATCCAAAAGTGTTGGCAACCCAAAGGTATCATGGTCCCCTAGAGGAAGACAAATAGAATTATATCTATTTTATAGCTAAGAAAACTGAGGTAATTTTCCAGCTGACGTCTGAAAGTAAGTATCCAAATCACTGCTTTCAGCTGCAAAATGATCTCAACACTGACGGCCTATGGCACTGGCTCTTTACCTTGGCTTTTGGTACCCAGACATTGACCTCCTACCATCCCTTCCTCTGTTGCCCATGCTGGCTGTCACAACATTTCAGGTTTAATTGTTGGGAGACCAGAGGCTTCTGGTAGTCATAAAAACCTGGTGGACGTTCAGCACCTTCTGAGTCCATTTAATGCCTGGCTTTGCACATAAACTGAATGTGACTTTTCTCTGGTTGTCACCCAAATTTTCTGCAGACAAATGAATTCTGACCAGAAAAATAAGAACTGCAGAGGAGTCTGGAAGTATTCACCTGCTTGGTCTCCAAAAGCCTTGCAAACTATTTTGTTGATAAAGTGAACAAATGGCTAATTAGAGCCTGGACTCTAAATCAAAGAAAACCCATGGGAAAGCACCTAATAAGCAGCACTCATTCTCAGTTTATCAATGGCTTCGTATTTTCATATTCTCTGTTTCTTTTATCAATACCTGGAGCCAACAATGATATGTGGAGTTGTCCTTTGGGATTAATTGCCACCTCCTTATGGCTGATCATTAAAAACAAAAATAAAAGTCTCTAACTGTGTTATTTCCATAGGAAAATCAAGTGAAATATTTGATGCTAGTTTCTATGCCAGCATGCTGAATGCAGTCCAGAATTGCTGCCCATGGGGGAAATAACAAATTTTGCCCAGCAATTAACAACTGGGGGTATCTTTACTTGGTGCTGTAGAGACATGTGTGTCACATCACATCAGCACAGCCGTCCTGCCCCATGCATGCCTGACCCTGCTTTCTGTCTCTTCAGGGTCGTCTCTCAGCAGCCATTCTGGCACCAGAGATTAGAAACTCAGCTGCACAATAGCAGGTGGAAGGCTTTCTTTTCTACTGATGTTACAAAAAATTATATGTAATAAAAGCAGTTCCTTTCTGTGTTTCTCCCACCATAGTCAGCAGTTGTCAGGGTGGAAAGGTGGAAGTGATGAAGGCTTGTCATCCCTTGTATGAATGGTGGTGTCTTCTTTCTTAGAGCAGCTGCATAGCCCTTGGGAACTAAACAAGAAGAGAGAGATGTGTCCAGAAGGAGGGATGTGACGCATAGGAGAGCAGTGCAAGGACAGTCCCTTCCAGCTAAACCATCCTGGTTTTTTTTACTTTTCTTTTCTTTTTTTTTCATAGAAATTTCATAACCATTTTAAATAGGATTTCAGCAACCCCTCTCTGATTACAAGAAACAGTGGATTTCCATCTTTTGCAATACAGTAATGAATAGACGAGTTACAGCCTGGGATGACCCTGTTTGTCCCCATTTCAGGCAGTACATCTCACCTTAAAAACCCCTAAGTGTCTCTTTTAAACTTTGTAAAGAAAAGGCATTTTAAATGTCCAGTTCCTCTCATCTTCAGTGGCCAAATAAAACAGAATAGCTAAATTGAATACAAAAGTGTAACTTCTAATTTTCTCTACATTAGGAGAATCTAGAAAACTAGCAACCCACTGTTTTGTGAGATTAATCCTATTTCCTGCATCCCTTGGATATAGATATAGTCACCTCCAGGAGAGATTCATAGCACTTAATGAGGAAACCACCCCAGCAACTTCCATTCTGTCTGTACCCATTACTGGAAGAAAATCCATATCTACATACCTAGACACATCAGCCAGGTTGGTTGAGATTGAGCTGAACCTCACGTTGCCCGAAGGCAGCATAGGTGTGAACGCTTCCTTGGTGTCTTTGTGGAAACATTTGTGTCAGAAAAGACCCTTAAGGTTGTTAATTCCAACTTCTCTTTGCTTCCCCGAAGGCAAAGTCCACCACTTTACCCTGTACAGCTGCACAGCCAGTGCTGCAGGAATGCTGTCTCTTAGTTACCATATGCAAAAAGCATTTAAAATTAACCTTAAGGCTTCTTGATGAGTGTTGTATGCTGACTGATTGAAAAAAACTAGAAGCGATGGCTAATGGGCGTATTAATCAAAGCAGGACACACAACTTGAGAACATTAAGATAAAGGCCCTCTTTCAATACAGAGAAGGTGAGGTCAGGGCCGACTTGTTGTTCTTTCATGCTCAATGACTTTTAGGGGCTGTCATGCAAAGGGTGGAGAATTGGTGCAACTCTGCATAATTACCCTAGAAAGGAGACTACAATAAAATTAAAAGCACTAAAAATACCAGAATATGGTCATATGCTTTTTAAAGTATGCTCTTTAAAAATATAGAGGAAATAAACTTGATTTTGAAGTCTTGTATTTCATATATTTGTGTGCTCATTCCAGGGAAACACATTATCTGGAGATGTTAAACTGAATATGTTTTTTCAGTTTAATAAACTAATACTATACTGGCATGTTGATCTTCCCAGATGTTGAATAACTCATGTGGCCTTTAAATACTTAAAAGATCCATCAAAATTTTGGGACCTGAGGAGTTAAGCAGATTTAAAAAAAAAAACCACTTGGTGATTCATAGAAGTTGAATTTGCCATGTCTTGTTTTTTAGCTCTCAGCAGTGCAGACATCCACATTTTGGCTATTTACTCTGGACTTTATCTACTGTCAGTGAAGGGAAACAGCCTTCTGCAGAGCTTCTTAGCTGATGTATTTTATATGTGTGCATTAGGCTAAGATGAATTGCACCTGTAAATTCCGTGAAGATAGTGATACCACAAACATTTTAATGAGGGTGGAAAATTTGTCCCCTTTTAATCATTTGAACTGAGGTCTGATGTTATCACGTCACAGATTTGCAAACTCTGTCATCTACCTTTGCCTTGTTGACTATGCATCTTCTAACCCAGATAAATACAACTCTCCATCTTTGATGTCCAGTTACACTGAAGAGTAAAGCTTGTGCTTTTGTCCTTTATCTCAACATTGTTCTTCTACCCCACAGAAGGCTCAATACTAATAATCAGTCTTGTTCCCCATACATTTAAGCCACAGTAACCCCTGCCTATGTGTGTGGGAGTTCAGGTCATTCTTTGCTTCCCATGAATGGGTTGTGGAGAAGGAGAGATCTCAAGGAGTTGGAGAGTTTGAGAGACTCACATTTTGGTGATCTGAATAAGAATTACTGAAAATACTACAGTAAACAACCATTTTCCTGAGGAGGAGGGAGAAAATTTCCCTGAATAGTTGCCACTTACAAACTATTTTCCTCTCCACAAGATTTAAAAAGAGGCATTTTTAAATAACATAGCACACCTCCTCTTCAGTTGGGAAGCTGAGATGCAGTGTGAGTAAGTGGTTTTGAGAAAGCATTTTCCTGAATTGGTGGTGAAGCTGCAGATAGTACTGAAGAATAATCTACCTCCCAGCAACAAAATTGCTCTTTTTCTGGTGACTTTTGTGACCAGTCACAAAACCAGCACACATTAAGATTTCAAAAAGCTGTGTGTTAAAAAAAAAATGCAGCTAGCTAAACTTCTGTAATTCCTTGCGGGTAGTGAAGATTGGATGTGAATTTAAATAAGTAGTTTGGGGTGTTAGACAGAAAGATGAATGTCAGAGCGGCTGTGATGATCTGAACTGTGTAGTGTTAGAGGTTCATGTTTAAAGATTGGGCTGAATGTTGCATGCTGTGACCAAATACCAGCTTAAGGATCTCTCTCTCCTACAAGTTCAGTGTGGATATGGTGGCTACTCCATCATACTTTGAAGTGATTTAAGAAGTGATTTAAGAAGATTCCTCCATGGGTTTTATTACTGGACACCATACATCTCCTCTGTGGCAACAGAGAAGTTGTGGATGCCTCATCGCTGGAAGTGTTCAAAGCCATATTGGATAGGGCTCAGAGCAAGCTGGTCTAGCAGAAAGTGTCCCTGCTCATGGCAGCAGGATTGGAACTGAATGATATGCATGGTCCCTTCCAACCCAAACCATCCTATGGTTCTATGGCAGCAGAAAACATGGCAGGCAAGACATGATCCCAAGGGTCACATCCAAACTCCAGACTGTCTTGGTCTAATACACTACATCAATGTCCAGTCATGTTATTTAACATTTCCATATATGTTTAAGGAGTAAAGTCTTAAAAATAGACACACACACCAAAAAGCACATACCTTTTTGGCATCTATACAGATAAGGCAAATTTTATTGGCAAATATTTTTCTTGGCACGGATTCAGCATGTACTAATAGCTTAATAATTCTGGCAGGCGCACCAATGAAAAATGTTACTGAACCAGACCCAGTTATGTGTGTAAAATGTAAACAGTTGTGTCTGCTGGGGATAACTGCAGTATGTTGTCAAGCCATGACTGTGAATTACATATGGTAGATTGGTCTAAATTTGTTTTTGATGAACGACTCTCTGATGACATTGTTTTGGGACCACACTACAGATGGAAGGACATTGTCAGCAGAGTGCAATACCAGCATGGCTTTTGTTCCACCTTCTCAGGCCAGCTTTACAAAGTTTGGCAGTTCTGGTAGAAGTGTCGGGCTGTTTTTCTGCTGTTCACTTTCAGTAGACCCTCCACAGTGTCGTCACACTGAAGTTATAATGCCTTAATTCCCAATAATTGTTTCGTATTCTCCATATTAGACATCAGTGGAATGGCTATTTAGGTTATTTCTTACTCTGGAAAAATTCCCGTGGCACTGGCAGAAGCTGAAGTTTTACACTGAGGCTTTGAAAGCACAACAAAGCCCTTTCTTACCTCTTTTATGTACCCGTTTTGCTAAGCTGGGTATACATATGCGGTCAAAGCTGCCATTCAGCCTTCGTAAATGAAAAGCAACTCTGGAACTGCCTAAAAATGCTTTCAGCAAGAATTTGCGTTAAGCTTGGGCTGCAATTAAAGAATGGCCATGCTGAAGGCGGGGTGGGTGGGCACTGGAAAAAGAGGGGTAAATAACGAAGCTTTTCAGGACACGGCTGTGAGGAGCCCCCTCCAGCCCAGCACCTGGTGAAGCCATCGAGCAGGCCCTCACACCAGCTTAGATTAGACGAACAGTGCCACGCAGCAGGCTTCTGCTAAAAGCAGACAGAGAGGGAGAAGTCTTAAAAAGAACCCTTTCGGATGCATTCAGGTAGAAGAGTGTAAAGTAAATAATGAAGCCGAAGGGCAGCACACAAGAGCATGACTTTGCATTCCTTTCATGCCCGCTGCCACAAAGCTCAAGGAGAGCACAGAAAATGAACTGCTGAAGGATGCCGAGTGCTCTGGTCTGGCTTTGCTGAAAGCCAGCATCAGTGGGGAAAGGAAGTTTGAGTCATTTGGAGCATAGCCTGCCACCAATCTCTGCCCTTATCAGACTCTTCCAGAGAGCCTATAAACATGCGCACTTTAGTAAATGGCACGTTATAAATATGAGTGAGTAACAGCATTGCAGTGGAAGAGCAAACAGGATGTTATTTATCACCACCTTTCTATGATCAGCATATTCTTGTAGAAGAAGGTAGTTATTAGGAGATGTTACTGACAGCGCTTTGTCAGGCTTCATATGAGTAAGCCTAATTTTTAAATAACAATGGCTTATTTATTCACTCATACTGTAAATTAAATTTTCACCAAGAATTCCCCAGCTTTGGAAGTCAATTTACTTCCTTTGCTTTACAGCAACATTGCATTATATGTTTTTTCAGGTATCCACTGACGTAAATAGAGAAAACAAAGGAGAATTATTGGTACGATTAGCTGGGAAATGTGGGTTTGGTATTGATTCAATTAGATTTTTATTCATGTGTAGTTACACACATTGTGAAACACATCTATAATAAGGAATGAAAATTGAATGTGCAATAATAATTATATGGCACAGAAAGTAAGAAAATGGCTCACTTTCTGTTGAGTTCAATGACTTTGAGCCAGATGATATTAGAAAAAAGTAAAGTTACCAGTTTGAATAAGCATGGTTTAACTTTTTGAGTGTTACTGATACAGAATGAGTAATTCTGATAATGTATGATTAAATTTCAGGAAGAGATTCATTAGGGAAGATAGGACCAAGACCAAAATTCTTTAAACATAGGAAGTTGTTTGTTTATTGAGGACTTTGGTGCAATCTCTCTCCTCCACCATGAATCGATGCACAATAATTTCCAGTGTGTTTTAAATAAACATCTTCATTGCCTTGATGCACTTTCCCTTCTGAACAATGTCAATGGGAAGTGAAAAGTAATCGACTATGGGCCTTTCCTGAGGTCACACTCTCTGTTTGCTCTTGTGTCCTCAATCTTTACTACATTAGGAGAAAAATCAAGCCCAAACAATAAGTGCATTGGCCAGAAATTTTCTGTTTGCCTGCTTGGGAGCTGATGGGAACTCTCTTCATCCTCAGTACTCAGTCAGTGAGTGGAGCAAGAACCTGGGCAGTGTAAAAATAAGTTTCATGGGAATTCTTCCGAAGAGTGGTGCAAAACTGCCTTGAATATTGCACAGTCCATATACAGAGTTAGGACCCAAAGCAGGAATCTTGGAGAAGCATTCACAGTGGGATTTCGATGAGGCAGAAACACCAAGTGCATTTGCAATCACCATCCTGTCATTTAGAGTTTTGCACAACTTTACATCTTCCTTGTCCTTCAGTATTTATTACTTTAATTTCTCTTTCCCCAAAAGATAATTTCTGTCTATTTCTGTTTGCCCAAACATCCTTTTCAGTACTGACTTACTCCAAATTTCGACTCCATTTCCATTGGGCAGATACTTTTCTTCCCTGGTACTTGCATGTTTATATTGAGCTATAGGTTCATGAGGGGACATGAATAATAGATTTCTAAAGGACAAGAAAATGCTCAAAATGGAGATTAGAAACCTTGAGAGAGCTGTTTTAACACCAGAATATAAATCAGATGTATTTCAATTTAACGCATATAAGGAATTCATACTCTGTTTTTGTTCTAAATTGTTGTGTAGGACTAGCTGGCTAGTTGTCCTTAATCTAAAAAATAATGTTTATCTATGTGTAGGGACGTATAAAATATGCAGATTAAAAGGGGCAAATGCAGTGGAGAAAGGTATCAGAAGTAATATGCATTACTCCTTCCTTGACAGACAACTTAATTCATTTCTCTGGGCTGCATACATGATGCAGAGATCATTATAGTGCTTATTATTTTCTGGCCTATGGTAGGAGAAAACTAAAATTGTAGAAAAGTATAAATTGCATTGCTTTCCCCCTCTACCATCATGGCAAATTCTGATGGTTATAACCCGCTCACCTGAGCCATTTAAATGGGGAGCAGTGGCAAAGTTTATCAGGGATGTACAAATATGCAAGGAGTGTCTGATTGCACCATGACCTGATAGCACAGTGCAGACATCAATAGACTGATCATCAGTAGGAATGATTTACAATAAGCCTGAATCCTGACCCTTTGAAGAAGCTGATATGCTTGGCTAGGCCTACAGCCCAGCCCTATTAACCTATACTTACTATACTGCTTTCTATTTCAAAAGATCTGTAAAATATTTTCATACGAGCTGCTCACATGTTTTTGACTGACCAGCCTTTGGGGAGAGCAGGTTTACAAATAAAAAATAAATAGTCAGAGAAAGAAATTTTTCCAAACATAGAAAAAAAAATTTTAACAGAAGAATGCTGATGGCTCTTTGAAGGTTACAAAAAAACCCCAAAACCAGACAAATATAGTGAGACTCTAATCTTCACCTGAAAAAAAAAACAAAAAACAAAACCAAAACCAAAAAATATATCCAGGAAACTGAACGTAACCAGGTTTGTATCAGAAAGACAGAAAGCTGACTCAGGAAACAGAGAACTGCCAATACCTTCACCCATCATACACAAATTTCAGTTCCTCAAATTATTGATTTTATAAAACCTAAGTCTGACTTTAGATGCCTATTTCATGACTAAATTATTCATCTGCTAGATGGTCTTCTTCCACTCAAAACGGAATCTGGAGTCTGAGTATACCTCAAATATAAACACACAACTTCCTGATGTGTAAATCTGGGGATCTGAATCCCACTCCCTACCTGGAGATGAGATACACTTCGAAATTTTAAGTAATTTTCTGACTTACGTATATTTAGAATTGCACTTTAGAAATATTCTTACATCAGTATTTGGTGACCTACTGTAGGATCTGAGGCATCCCCCAACATCCTTTCCCTCTCCTTCAGATTTTACTAGGAACTGTGAGGTCTTATAGAGCAGTTCTGCAGCACGGTTCCCTGCTGAAGTCACAGGGAATATTTACTGAAAAACCTAGCAAATATGTGTTGCAGTGGCACCAAGGCCTGGTTGTGCTCAGCACTGAGCAAACTTATAGTAAAATACATATGTGGCCTTGAATAATATGTTAAAATAAAGGGGAAAATATTTGGCTTTCCATGAAAGCTGTAGACAGTAGCACCCTGGGGAGAAAAGCTCTGATCTCCGTGGTAACATCCTATCCTTAAGTTTGCAGTCATCAACTCAATTAACTATCACTTGTTAACTGGATTAGCCGATTGACAGGAGAGTGTGTCTTTGACAGAGCAGGCTGATGTGCCAAAAACACCAAGAGTCTCCCAGGTTTGTGAAAGAATTTTCCCTGGGTGATATTAGCGGGAATGACAAAGCTTTTCTGGAAAAAAATGGCGGGTGGTCCATTGAGGAATTTTCCCAAGATACTTCCCACCCTTACAGGGGATTTACAACACTGGCCATGCCCTTAGTTTGCCCTGGTTTTTATTGGTGGCCCAGTGTAGATTTTACCTCTTGTGGTTATAGGTGCTGAAGGTCTTTCCATTGTTGTGCTGTCTAGAGGAGTGATTTACAGCTTGTGCTCAGGGTGTGTGAGTGGATGTTGTGTGAGCAAGGGCTTGGCTTTGTTGCTGAATAACTCAGTGTTTGCATTAGGAGCCTTCCTGCCACATCAGGCATCTTCAGGGTGGGTTTGCTGGTCTGATGTGGGCTACACCAATCCCTGGGGGAAAGACGGATCCATCAGAGTGTCTTAGTTTAGGTAGGTCTTAGAATTTTATATAATTGCCTGAGACTGTAGGGGCCTGAACATAAAGGCATTCCCTTCTTGTACTCAGGGAGATAATGATGACCTATGAATGGCTCTGTAACTCTTTTTTATCCATTTCTTTCTCTGTTTGCTAAAGAATAAAACAATAGAGCGTGGAGTTTCAGCTCTCTCGTGAGCTTAACCAATTACTGTTTTCCTTCAAGCTATATAAATTGTGTGCATTTAATATTTAGTTATCTCCAGACTGTTTACACTAATTTTCATTTATACAGTGCATCTAGTGACAGAGGTAGAGTGCAATTCTTTCTCTATTTCTCTTTTGAATGAAAGCCTTGAGGGAAGCCTGCAGTTTTTGATCACGCTCCACTTTGATGTAAGCAAATGTTTAAGTTATGCTCTGGCAGAATGTCTGAAATTCGTGTTCATGAATGATGCAGGATTTGTCCTCCTTCCTTAGTGGCTCTGTTTATAGCCACAACTGTTTTTATTTTCCATGCAGTCATGAGAGAGAAGGTGAGAAGGAGGCAACCACAAGTCCTTTGTCTAAGCACAGCTAAGTTAGTTCTCATGCTTTGGTGTGTTTTATATTCCTCCATGCTGCATTTCATGCCTCTATCAATAGAATAAATACAGTTTTTTCCTGGGCTCCAGGGGCCCAAATCTCTACTGCTCTGTGCTCCACAGGACCATGTAGTCTGCAGTGATGTAGCTGCAAAGAGCCACAAGAGGAAAACAATTTACTTATTTCTGTGTTCACAGCATCACAGAATGGGTCAGGTTGGAAGCGACCACAGTGGGCCATCTGGTCCAAACACTGCTCAAACAGGTCCATCCCAGAGCAGCTTGCACAGGGTTGTGTCCAGATGGTTTTTGAACATCTCCGGTGAGGGAGACTCCACAACCTCTCTGGGCAGCCTGTTCCAGTGCTCGGTCACCGGCACCGTGAAGAAGCTCTTCCTTATGTTCAAATAGAACCTACTGTGCATCAGTTTCTGCTTGGCACCACAGAGGAGAGCCTGGCTCCATCCTCCTGACACCCTTGTTCAGGTAGTGCATTAGTCAGGTCCCCTCCAAGTTATCTTATCTTGAGGCTGAACAGGCCAAATTTCCTCAGCCTTTCCTCCTAAGAATGATGCTCCAGTCTCTTAATTGTCTTCATAGCCCGTGGACATGCTCCAGGAGCTCCATGTATCTCTTGTACTGAGGAGCCCAGAAATGCAGAAAGCACTCCAGCGTGGCCTTTCTGGGGCTGAGTGGAGGGGCAGGAGCACCTCCCTTACCCTGCTGGCAGTGCTTTTCCCTGAGGCATTCCAGGATACCTTTGGCTCTTTTAACTGCTGGCTCATGGACAGCTTGTTGTCCACCAGGACCCCTGGGTTCTTCTCTGGAAGGAGCAGAGCTGCTTTCCAGCAGGTCAGCCCCCAGCCTGTGCTGCTCTGAGAGTTTATTCTTTCCCAGGTGCAGCACCCTGGATTTGCTGAATTTAAGAAGGTTCCTGTCTGCCTGTCTATCTGACCTGTCAAGGCCCTTCTGAAGGGCTGCAGAGCTCTCTGGGGTGTTGGCCACTCCTCACAGCTTTGTGTCACCAGTGAACTTGCTACAGTGGCATCAGTCCCTTCATCCAAGTCATTGATGGTTAGTCAAACAATACTGGGCTCAGTATTTAACCCTGAGTTCCCTTAGAGTGCTTTCCTCTTACCTGAGCACTGCTTCCACTTCTGCAAGGGTGTAAATTCAAACCAGCCTCCATCTATACACAGAAGACACCAAATCACAAATTCTGATTGATTTTTTTTACCAGCATATGGGGTTTGTTTTGAGTTTTTTTTTGCTTTCAGAGCTGCTCTTTGTCCTGTGAGACAGCAGCCCAAGGCTGTGTTTGGATCAGAATGGTTGGCTGTGTTAAGGGCTGAGATGTTGTGACAAGGTTGTGCAGGGTGCTAGGAATGGACAGTCGTTCTCCAAGGGAGGATGTGCAGCTCTGAACTGCTGCAGGCTAGAAGGAAAGGAAGCAGGATTTCTTCCAAAGGGTGTGTCGTCAGTGCATTGTTTTTCCAGCATTTCATGGACAGGGTTGTGTTGCAATGGACCTTAATCACCCAGTTCCAGGCTCCATTTAATGGTGAAGCTTCCGTTTACCTCACAGTGGGAATGAAAACTATCTATGCCTGGTAGAAACCATAAAATACAGTAGGGCTCAAGTAGGGAATTAGTGCAAATGAACCCAAGTCTTTTGTCAAATGAAATCCCTGCTTTTTCATAACTTTCTGTGAGTCAAGGTTGCTACAAATGTCAGTACTGATGGTATATTGAACCCTAGGAGACTGGGACATGACCAGGAAGTACCTTTAGAAGGGGTGATAAATAATGACAAGAAGGGTTGTGCTCAGTTCACACTCAACAGTCAGTTCTCCTAATCAAGGCAGAAAAAGATGGAATTGGTTACATCCACAACATTTTTTTCTTTAGAATGAGAACAGAACAAAAGTAGACTTGGAGCATAGATGGTGCTTTTAGGGTCACGATAGCAAGATCCAAGAAAGTGTGACAATCTGAGGCTTAATTAAAAACAAATTGCTCAGAAATTGAAGTTAGAGAAGAACTCAACAATTAATTTCTTTGTAACAGAACAAAACTTACAAAATGCAATAAGAGCTTGCTTTGATCGGATTTTAGAATCATAGAATTCTATCATGGTTTGGAATGGAAGGGACCATAAAGACTATCTAGTTCCAACCTTACCACCAAGGGCAAGACACCTTCTACTAGACCAGATTGCTCAAAGCCCCATCCAACCTGGCCTTGAACACTTCCAAGGTTGCTGTTGCTTTCTCCTGCTTGATTCAGTGAGGGATCAGTTCTGTGTCTGGAGTTGGTAAGTGCATTTGTTTGCCATCTGCTTTGTATTTCACCATTTCCCCTGCTTTTTACTTTGGGAATCTGCATTTCACTAAGGCCAGTGCTCAGCTCAGGCTGCACGGACAAGGAAACTCGGATGGATGGAGAGAGCCTCGGTGTCTCACAAAGCATCATGTTTCATGGCCAGTTCTAGAGAACCCTCAGGGGAGATCCAGCGCCTAAAAAGATATCTTCTACTCTCCCATTTTGGAAGTTTGCTCCACTAAAGAGAAAGACACATTTCCCAAGCGTACTGCATTCTAACTCTTCCCTGTGTTGGCTGTGTGTTAGTACTGTGTATGGTACTTTGACATTCAAAGTCTCACAATTATGGTGTTTCTAATTAGAAACTTACAGTCTGACTTACTGTTTCCCAAATTTTTAAAAGTTGCCCTTCACCAGGTTGGGTGGAAGTGTCAATTTGTTGGAGGGCAAGAAGACTCTGCAGAGGGATCTGGACAACCTGGATTGATGGGCCAAGACCAGTGATAGGAGATTTAAAAAGACCAAGTTCTAGGTCCGGCACTTGGATCCCAATAACCCCTAGGCAATACCACAGGCTTGGGGTGGAGTGGTTGGAAAGTGGCTCAGAGGAAAAGAACCTGGGGTGCTGGTTATCACTGTCATGTGCCCAGGGTGCCAAGAAGACCAATGGCATCCTGGCCTGTATCAGGAGTAGTGTGCCCAGCAGGACCAGGGAAGGAATTGTGCTCCTGTAATTGGCACTGATGAGGTCACACCTCAAGTTCTGTGTCCAGTTCTGGGCCCCTCAGTTCAACAGGGGCACTGAGGTGCTGAAGCGTGTCCAGAGAAGGGCAGCAGAGCTGGTGAAGGGCCTGGAGGCACAAGTCCTCTGAGAAGAGGGTGAAGGACTTGGGGTTGTGTAGCCTGGAGAAAAGGATGCTCAGGGGTAGCCTCACTGCTCTCTAAAACCACCTGAAAGGAAGTTACAGCCAGGTGGGGGTCGATCTCTTCTCCCAGGCAACTAAGGATGGGACAAGAGGGCTTAGTCTTAAGCTGTGCCAAGGGAGGTACATCCGGAGGAATTTCTTCTCAGAAAGAGTGATGAGACATTGGAATGGGCTGCTGAGGGAGTCACCATCCCTGAAGATGTTTAAGGAAAGACTGGATATGGTACCTAGTGCCATGGTCTATTAACGTCATAGGTCATCTGGTCATAGGGACTCAGTGATCTCAGAGGTCTTTTCTGACCTAAATGATTCTGTGATTGATTAAAATGGAACCTCTGTCACAACTTTTGTAGACTGGTTCATGACTCTAATCTCTCTGGATTGTTTCTCCACTTTTTTAAATTATATATATATATATATATATTTAACCTCTTTTTTTTATGCTATTCTTCAAACTTGGAGAAGTTCTTGTCCACTTCATTATTGTTAGTTGGATATAGTTTAAACATACTATTCCTGTGCCAGTAAGCAGAAGTTGTAATGTCATTTATATAAGATGCACCATTAGATATTGGCAAATGCTGCTTTTTAATGTTACCCACTTGCTATTGACTTGCCCAAGGTCAAGCATCGGGGCAGTGGCAGAGTGCAATAGGTCATTTACCTGGGTGTCCCTGTCTCTGAAACCCTTTCCCAAAGCTCTATCTGGACAAAGTAAGTCAGATAGGAAAAGAATATATAAAAGCACACAGTGAGTATAGGGTCAGGGAAAGGATTTAAATAGGGCCTTTTTTAGGAAGAACTGATGGCAGACAAATACTGTAAGGAAAGAGTTGAGGCAGAGTTTAAAAAGACACAGAAGTGTATCTTAGGTTTTGAAAGGGACTTGTTACTTTACAAAAGACTGGTGTTGTTGATTATAGCGAATTGCTTCTTTACTTAAAGAAATACCCAAAGAAGTTAGGGGACTTGCTGTTTAAGATGCTGTACAGTGAGCAAGCCCAATGGACAGCACAAAGATCTGACCCTTGTTTCCCATTCCTTCTTCTGTTCTCTTCCCAAAGGCAATACTGATGAATGCTGATCAAGAAATAATAGAGAGCAGAAGCCAAAAGTCACAGGCTTCCCAGCAAGCCTTTGAGTCTTGACCACCTCTGAGATTTGTCTTGCCATGTTGCAGATCTGTGAGAGTCAACAGCTGTGTTTTCCCTTCTCTTTCCCTTGTAAAAAAAATAAAATACAATAAGAAAAATGAGCAAAGGGGAGAGACCATGTGGAGAGAGAAAAGGAGAACATTATATGGACACTAGAGACATCAAGACTGTGTACATCTGTGAAACACTGTTCTCTAAGCCTTGTGATTGTAGCTGCAGCATCATGAGTGTACTCAACAGGGTTCTACTTGAGTTTCAGTTAATATAATTTTAGAAGCACTTTAAAGTGCTGAAACCCATTGGAAATAATCCTGAAGTAACCCAGTGGACAGATTTTTCTTCCACCAGCTTCCACTTAAAAATAATATACACAAACATCCTATAATAGGAGGCTAGATCCAGTTTACATTTACATGTGTGGAATGAATGCCACATGATTCCATAACTAAATAACATTAAAATATTCAAGAATGTCACTCAAAGAACTAAATAGCAAAAGAAGTTTATTGTTTTTATTTTTTATCATACATATTTGGATTTTTTAACTGAGTGTTTCATTGCAGTAAAATGCAATGGTGAAAACAACATGAATACCAGATGAAATTATTTATGTTCACAACCTTCCCAAATAAGCAAAATTTAGCTGCGTAAACAGAGGTCAAATGCAAAGGGGAATGAGTGTTCTCAATGTACTTTATTTTCCAAATAGACTCCTAAGAAATCATATCTTGGCAATAATACCTGATTGTAATACAATATAGAAGTGTGATGATACTTTGTTAATGTTTTGAAGAAGGCACAGGGAGAGTTTATTATTGTATCGAATTTTGCAAGATTCTTGTAACGTGTGCTTATCTTTCATTTACTTCACATTAACTGAATAAATTGCACTCTCTACAGTTTAATCAACTGCTAAGGATCACACCATCAAGCCAGAAATAAATGAAGGTAGATTAATTAAATAGTCAAGGAACATGTCCAAATGCTCAGCTGGTGATTTCTTTTTTACTGTTTTTCTTTCTATATTACTGAAAGAGCAGTGCTGTATTATTGAACTTCCATTATAAAATATTATCAAATATTGTTTTGCCACTTTATCTCTCCTGTGTTTATTTATTTCTGTAAAATTAAGTAAAAATCTATCAAATTGTAATCGTGGGCAATGGCTTTCCATTTGCATTTGCTGTCCCCAGCTACATGGCTTTGGTTTTCCCCCTGCCCTTCCTCTCCTGGATAGCTCCCTCCCAGCCCTTTCCAATGACCAGAGACATCGCAAATACTCAATGAAACTAGTTTGGTCATCAAATTGACCTTTTTTGGCCCTCTTTTTTTACCAGTTTTAAGGAAAAACTCTCTTACATCTTTCAAATGTTCTCCAGGCCTTCTTGTCAAGGAGTATCTTATTGTTCTCACAAATCAGCTCGAGTGAGATTTCCATGCCACATCTCAATTCTGTGTACACAGCTTGCTTCCCGTATGCAAATTCCATCTATAGCATCATTTCTTAACTGGAAAGAGCTGTGAATCTATTAACTTATATGCATCTAAGAAATTGTTTTCAATTCATTTGGAGGAGGTATATACATCTGAGCTTGTCTGTGACTGTCTCCACTCTGTCATGAGACCTTTCATGCAGTTGCAGAACCACTTTGAATATTGGATTCTGCATCCTTCTCCAGGAGACACAATATGTAGTAATGATAACTTTAAATAATATTATACAGCAAATCGTTATCAGATAGGAGCAATTCATTGCATCCGATTCTGGCAGGGCATATGTAATAAAAGCACAAAACAGAATATGAGGGTCTGATTTTCAATACTGTGTCCATTTCAGTCACACCATCAGTGGAAGGATTGTTAGCACCGATGTATAACAGAGATGTCTAGAGAAAAAACACATCAAAAGATAGATGATAAACAAGATAAATTTTCCCTTTTTGCTAAATATTTCAGCAGATTACATCTTGTGGTTATCTGGATAGTTTATAGTAGAATCACAGAATTGTCTGAGTTGGAATGGACAATAAAGATATCGAGTTCCAACCCTCCTGGGCAGGGACACCTTCCACTAGACCAGGTTGCTCAAAGGCCTATCCAACCTTGAATACCTTCAGGGATGGGGCAGCCACAGCTTCTCTGGGCAACCTGTGCCAGTGCCTCACCTCCCTCTTGGGAAAGAATTTATTCCTAATATCTAATCTAAACTTACAAACTTTCAGTCTGAAGGCATTCCCCCTTGTCCTGTCACTCCATGCCCTTGTCGAATTACCCTCTCTAGCTCCCTTATAGCCCCTTCAGGTACTAGAAGGGGCTGTAGGGTCTCTCTGAAGCCTTTTCTTTTTCAGGCTGCACAACCCAAACTATCTCAGCCTGTCATTGCAAGAGATGTGCTCCAGCCCTGTGATCATCTTTGTGGCCCAAAGTTGTCTCACACCTGGGTTTATTTTAAAGAAAGCACTTGCAGCTGTACACCACTGAAATCCATGTGGAGTCCACAGACTGTCAGCTGAAGAATAGAACTGCCTTAATTTTTCCTGGCCAAAAATTGGAAAAAAAAATAAAATTACCAACCAGGAGTAAATGTTTTCTCTTGCTAGGCTGGGAATAGCGTTACAACACATTTACACTCCCATAAATGAGGTCAAATTTGACCCCTCTTAATTAATCCTGGGTCATAGTGAGACTTCACAGTTCTTTACTCTGGAAAGCTTGAAATAACTTCAAAGAACATATTTTAATTGACAAGTGTATTCACTGCCAGAGACGGGTATAACAAGAAAAGGGGATTAACACCCAGCTGCGCTCTAGAGGAAATTTAAGGCACAGATGTACTGTACATCAGATAAAGTTCGTGTTACTGCTCACAAATGTGGTGTTTCATTGTCTCCACTAATGGTAAGCAGTTCACATCTGTCAGTTAAATGCCTCTCCATTCTGGTGTCCTCTCTGTAGTGGCAGGTCTGTTCTCCCAACTTGCTGTTACTATTGAATTAGTGCAGTTAGAGTTGCACATCTTCAGAGTCAGCAGAGTATTTGCTTCTTGCCTGAGGGTACTACAAGGCTGGAACAAGCTGACAGTGTCCAGATCTCCAATGTGTGTGCATCACAAAAGCAAGACCACTGGCATATTTTGAACTTTAGTGGTGTTACTCAGTGGCCCTGACTCTCCCCTCCATCAAAGCTGGGATGAGAAGCATCTCCTGCCTTCAGTCGAGTTATAATCCTAACCGCCCTCCTGGGCTGCCTTCCAACAGCTATTGCCGTAAGTTAAGGATTACCAAGGCTTGTTACAAACTGCTGAGAATCACCATTGAGTAAGAAATCTAGACCATATTCTGCTCAAGAAACAAGCAGGTGTTTGGGTCAGGGAGAGACTAGTACAGAAGTTCTGCAGTTTCAGAGTTTTTCTTTACAGAGTTATCTCCCAATGCTGAGGTTATGAATTCAGACTTGCTTTGGGTCAGTGGAGCTTTCTGGTTGTCTGGAGGGTACCTCAGCTTTGTGATATGGGTATGGATCTCCACTAATTGGAAACAACTTGTTTTTTCTTTCTATTAAAATTCTGGGTGGTGCCAAAGTGGTTAGGAGCTTGATCCAAATCTCCTTGGTTTGGGATACTGAGAAACAGAGACAGGCTTTTGCAGTGGTACAGGTTTATCTAGTTCCAATGTGAATGATACAGTATAGTAAACTTAAGAAATGGAAGAGAATCTGCCAGGCTATTCCATCCCCAATCCAACATAAGACTGCTCATTTTTATAGAACACTCTGTTTCAATAGTGCTTTGGGGTGTATCACATAATCACAGAACGGGTCAGGCTGGGAGGGAGTTCTGGGTGACTCCAACCTTCCTGCTCCAGCACGGTCATCCTAAAGCACATGGCACAGGATTGCACTGGATGGTTCCTGAATATCTCCAGTGAGGGAGAATCCATAATCTTTCTGGCCAGCCTGTTCCAGTGTGCTGTCATCCACACAGTAAAGTTCTTTCTCATGTTCGGGTCACTTCAGGTTCAGATGTTTATTATTACTATTACTATTACTATTACTATTACTATTACTATTACTATTACTATTACTATTATTATTAATTTTATTTGACTTCCCTAAGGGATCTGCTCATTTAGGAAAATATTTCATTTTGTTAATCAGAAATTTCCTTTTTCTTAATCAAATTTGCTTCTGAATTAAATAGTAGCACTGATGTCCATTTTTTTATTTCTTGAGATCCTTCAGATTCCTTTTAACTTTTATAACTCCTTTGTTTTCCACTGCTTGCCAGTCTGCATACATTTATGCAGGTGTTTAATGCACCAGTTCTCTTTACTTACTGTCTTTAAGCTTTACATAAGTATATCCACATGGATATACTTTTGCTAACCACCTAGGGATATGTGAAACACTTCAAGCCTGCTCTTAGCAGTCATGTAGAGAGAGACAAACACTTCCCTGCTGTAGAAGGTAGCAAACTGTAAAGAGTTAGTGATGACACCAATCTATGAATTAAATAAAGGGGTCACTCCATCTTCCCCATCTGGCCTCCCAGGAACACTTCAAATCAAATGTAGAGAAAAACATCACCACTCCTGTGATTGTTCATGTTCTGTAGCTTGACTGTGATGTAGGAATAATCCCCATCACAGTTTATTTTTAAAATTTTGGCGAGTAGCAAAGCAGCTGAGACATCTGCTGAGAAAAGATGAACCTTGACATTCTCTCCCCTTCAGCCTCAAGGGACTGGAGGGGACCTTAAAGATCATCTAGTTCCAACCCTCCTGCCCAGGGATGGTTCCACAACTTCCTACCCATCCAAAAGCAATAGCACTAGAATTACAGAGGTCTGATTGTCCTTGGGAAAGAGAAAGATGTGGAATAATTCATGAAGAAAAAAGACTCACCATGGCCTATGCTCTGCATTGTGGAGTACATATACAGAAATGAATAATCCTTGTTTCTGATCTGCTGATAAAATTACCTTCTGTTTTACAGGTATGGAAGGTAAAAGCAGAATTTCAGACAGTCCCTTGCAAGTATTGAGCTATAGAGACATAATGAAACTATTTTAATTGTATTAGTAATAGAATCTGAACTTACATCCCCTGCACTGGGATCATTTGGACTCAGTTGAGCTGGACTAGGTCCAATATTTGCTTGTTTAGGACAAGGCAACAAACTTTTCTGGATGGGTTAAGCCAACTTCCCCTTACCTCAGAGTTTCTAATTCACCATGAAAAACCCTGAGAGTCTCCTTCACTTTTTTCTTGTATTTGCGTAACAAATTATGGAATATGTGCACCCTCCTCCTGACCTTAAACTAACAGATAAAAACTAGGTTTTGGTGAAGCTGTTAAGTGTTTTAAGGCAATAAAAAAGTATCTGTCATATTTCTGGTATAATTAAGAAGATAGAAATATTACATGAGTACCCTGCTGTCACTCTGAGAATGCATTTCAGTGGCTCAGGTCATAATTAAGGGAAGTTTGAGGAATGCCCTATTGAAGCAGGCATTGCTGATTATCTTAATTGCACGGTCTTTTCCAGGCTCTTCTTCAAGGTACTATTTTTTATGTCCAGCAATGACTCACAGGGCAGTGACACAAACAGCATGGGCTACATGGACCTTCTACTCCACAACAATCCCCTTCTCTGTTTCATGGCCAGCATCCCCAGCCAAGCGTGACAGAATACTTCTGACTCATTTATCAGCCAGCTCACAAGTGGTTATGAGGGCCTGCCAGCCTCAAGCTGCTAGGGCCTTTAAGAAACAAATGCTCCAGGTACACAGCTCACAGTTCTGCTGTTTCTTCCACCATGTCAGTCTCTTCCTAATTTGGGCAACCTTCACTGCCTCTTACAGCTCCTACCTCAAATTTTTCTCCTGTTCACTTTTCAGATCCTGGAACACACTTGATTTTTTTTAAGCTCCTATGCATGTTCATGTCCTGTTTGTTTCTTTCATAAGCTGGTTCTCTTGGGTTGGGGAGGAAAACCTCACAGTGGCTATAAGGAGACTGCACCCATTGAAGGTTTCTTCTTAACTTCTTCTGGTTAGTATGTGTCATCTTCTCCCTCTGTGCCTGTCAAATGAGGCTCCCCCAGCCTCTGCATAACCTTCTCTCCCCGGATGATAGGAAAGTGTTTCCTGCTTAGACTTGAGCCCTGCAGGCAAGACCTCCAGGCATCATCCTGGGATCAACAATGTCCAACCCAGGGGAACCGTGAAACAGGACCACACTTAAAAAATCCCCACAACCCAGTCACCATGTGCGGGTGCCTCTCTGAGACAAGATTATCTTTGGATGGTCTTTCAAGCTGATCTGATCTGAAATAGCAACAGTTACTTCACTCTGTGAATCAGGCTGCTTCTGACTGCAGAAAGTTGCCCAGTCCTCTGCCATCAAACTGGTGTCTTTCTAGGGAAGTAAAACATACGTCTGACAGTTTCTATCTTGAGTCTACATTTTAAATGAGACCTGAACAGCAATACAGATGAAAAGAAATGTCTGACAATCCAGCTCTGTTTTATTTAAAAGACAGTTAAAGAAAATGGCTTACTAGATGAATTTAGAAGGAGCATGTTAAGTCACCACTGAAATATCCAGTCCTGAGTTCATTGAATCATCTGCATATTTGAATACACTTAACTAGGAAGGAAAAGAGCCAAGGCAAGGCAAGGGAGGAAAAGAGGAATTTCAGCTGTTAAGCCTGCAAGTTTGGGATGAAAACATGCTCTCCAGTGGATAATGCTTGCTCTGCAGTGACGGAAAAGCATAAACATCTCAAGGTTGAAACTGGCCTAACTGCAAGACTTAGGCTACGTCTGGACTGGGAAACAGAAGATGAATGTTTAGTCCCTGGCTTTGCTGCCAGCTGAGGCATCCGGTGTTTCACCACATGGGTACGTCCCTCTATAGTCTTCCTCTATACCTCTGCTTCTCCAGCTGCAACTGGAGTTCTGCTTTACATTTCATGCCATTTCATAGGCATTTTTAATGAGTAAGATAATTTTCTTCATCCCATGAACAGCTCAACAAGTAAACTTCTATTACTAATGAGTGCTAGGTCCTTTAATTATTCAACCTTCCTGTTTACCTTGGTGTGATATCTGAGAACCACAAAATTATTGAAAACAAATGGAAATCAGTAGAAAGGACTCAACTAGAAAACATGCCAGTCCTTTTTATTGTGATGGATAGGCAGGAGTGTGGGTCATTGCTGTGAATAGTATCACTTAGCTGCCTGTACTTCAGCCAGGGCCAGGGCATTTGACCTGCCTCGACCACGCTTTCTATCATCCTGTGAAGTCATAATTAATTCACGTGATGGATGGCACTTTGCAGATGTCAAGCAAAGTCACAGCCCTGGCCTTCAGGGAGACTCCACCTCTCTGTCAACCATCCTGAAGATAAACAGCAACATAAATGGTGCCAGGGTAGGAAGCCTTGGTCTGGTTAGGACTCTGATAAGTGTTCTCTCACAGAAAAATGTACAAAGAACACAGGCTGTGCTTTATTTTTTGGTGTTCTACTCCAGTACGAGCTCACTCAGCTATCTCTACCAAGATCAGAGATATCTTAAACTTGATCAGGTTGGTCAGAGCCCCATCCAACCTGTTCAGTGTTTTCAGGGATGGAGCATTTGCCATCTCTCTGGGCAGCCTGTGCCAGTGTCATGTCTCACCACCCTCATTTTAAAAGACTTCTTACATATATCTAGTCTGAATTGACCCTCTTTTAGTGTAAAATCATTACCCCTTTTCCTAGCTTAGCAAAACCTGCTGAAGTGTTTGTCCCTTGTGTAATGTGTAATTCGTAGGTAGTTTAAGATAATGTTTGGAATTCATCTTGGAGGCAGGCTTTCAGAATCAGGCCACCAAGGTGCTCTGAACAGTCATTGCTCTGCATTTCTGTCCTGTGGCTCTAAGAGAAGGCTTTTGTTTCCTTGTTTGTTTTTTTCTTGTTTTCCTTCTGAGAAGATTCATGTCTGACCAGTGTTGGCAAAAAGGTCAGTTTTCCAAATATGGCAGGATTAAAGTGGTCTGAATCCTGCTGAATTCCATGTGCTCATGGGCTTCAAAATCAGTTGTTCATAATGTACCTTATTAAGGTGAACAGTTGAAGGGAGAGAGAGAGAAGACATCTGTTTCAGAGCAAAATAAAATCATAGCTGGAGGCAGGCATGGGAGAGATCAAGGGATGCTTTTAAAATATTAGCAAAATTGCAAAACAATCCCTAGGGGTGCTGTAGGAATATTTGATTTGACGACAATGCAGTTGCAATTCGTTCTTTGCCAAGAGCTAGGAGAGAGACCATTCACGTCCAGTAATCCCGCTGCAAATAACATCTTTCTTTCTTAAACATGCCTTCATTATTGTTCACATTGTTTGGTGATTTGCAGAGCTTCATGTAATAGCTCAAAATCACAGATTAGAGTCAGGAGGGCAAGCTGGCAGCATTTCTTCTCTGGCTGATGTTGCCTTCTACTGCTGCCTTCTACTCAGACAACCTGTTCTAAATGATACCTCTCCATCAATGAGTTTCTAATGAAAGATCAGTTTCATTTAATTTCCT
Organism: Bombycilla garrulus; assembly: GCA_013400315.1. Taxonomy (NCBI): domain Eukaryota; kingdom Metazoa; phylum Chordata; class Aves; order Passeriformes; family Bombycillidae; genus Bombycilla; species Bombycilla garrulus. The sequence goes on from VXBU01005725.1 coordinate 770,834, forward strand.
TTTTTTTTCTCTTAAAAAAAAAAAAAAGAGAGAGAGAGAGGAAGAAAGAAAATTAAATTGAATGCTGGGAAAGTTACACTGCTCAACAATCTTGTGAGGAAGGTGAAGGAGCAGGGTTTTCCTTAAAAAAAACAGACCCAAAGTCTCAATTATTGTTACATGTGAGCCTGCCAGCTGTGAGACTACCAACACACTGCTCTTCCAAGCTCTGGAATGCATGTAAGGCAATGCTAGGCTGGGTTTAAGATCAGGACATCACACTTATTTAAGGGCTTGCATAATTAACTTGTAATCATAAGAAAGATTTTCTTTTACAAAAGGATTTGAAAACTATTTTAAATATGGAGGTACCTATTCCCATACAGTCTGGCAGGATGCGGTTATGCATCTCAGTTTATGCTAGTAAATGAAACAATACCAAGGGGTTATTGTTTCTGTTGTTGAATAGCAGCTGAACAGCAATTAATATACATTCCTAGCAAGGTTTTGACCTGGGCATACAATTTATGAGCACAACTAAGACATCAGCATAGGCCAGGAGCCAGTCCCAAAATGCAGACTAGATCACCCTGTTTTGGATCCTAGGAGGGTTTTTATCTAGATGAGGGTTTCTCCATGCCAGTTGACCTCAGTTCCAGGGAATTGTCCCAGACAGTTATTTACTGTAATAAAATACTTAATTTACTGGTGTAGGTATCTCATTAGTGTCTTGGATTTCAGTTGAGCTCAGTTCCCAGATTAGATTGGTAAAAAATCTAGTTGCGGACCAATACATTGTTAGCATTCTGGTTTAGCAATAAACGTAACCATCAAAGCCATTTACAGCTTTTGTTGCTGTCTGCACGTTTGTTTGCTTGAGGGTTTGGAAGGGTGGGAGGTGGTGGTTAAGTTTTGATACATTTGTTTCCAAACTTAAAAACTACTGAGACCATTTCTTACGCCTTAGTGAAATGGTTTAATTTCAGCCTTAGCCCATATAAAACCCTGGGCCAACTGGAAATCTGCTGTAGTTCTTATCCCAGTTTATAATAAACACGTCAGAAAAAGGGTGGGAGGTGTCAGCTAAGAAAGGGACAGAGAGAGGCCTGTTCATAATATTGACATAGTTAATGCACTGCTTAAGCATTTACCCTGCAGTGTTTCTCTTGCTGCAGTTCCATTGGAGAAGGTATTGGGCTCAAGGCAGGGAGCTCAGCCACTGTCTCTGCTGCTTTCCCACCACATTTACTTATTTTATAAAATTCTGGAGTGAGATACGTGATCTACACCTTCCCTCCTCCTTCCCCCATGGAACAGCTGCCCTCTCTGACACAGATAAGCTAATTTGAGCTGAAAAGCATGAAGTAAGAAAGCCACAGGCATGTTTGCCTTAGGCCGGGATCTTGATGGTGTCTGACTGTGATCCTATCGCCCCTTCCCTGTACATTTTTGCCGAGCCCTCATGTTGAGAGCAGCTCTGCACAGCAGCATGAAATCAGGAGCTTAAAATATGCTCAAGCCCAGCTGCTCTCTTGCCCGTGTCACAGCAGAGACAGTGGAATGGAAGGTGGAAGGAGGCTCATGCTTCCATCCTTGTGCTAACCCAGGCTCATGCTTCCATCCTCGTGCCAACCCAGTTTATGCAAAGTAAATAAATAGGTATATAATGCTGGACTTTACACTAATGAGGGTCCAGGTTAGGCACATTTAATTATTTATTGCTGTTGCCCTTATAAGATCATGAACCTCTGGAAAAAAGGGTGATGTGAAAAACCAGTCTGGAAGGGAAATATTCTGTGTCACCACAAGTACAGCCACATCACCTGTTGTCACACCCCTGGGCTGTGTTCTTGTCATCAATCATATCATGTGCTTTCAGAGCTGCAGCTACCTGTTCCTCAGCAGGCCACGATGACCACTTGGTGCAACTTCTTGCTCTTGATTTACCATCTGAGAAAGTGCCAGAGAAGGCAGTGACTGATAATAGAGTTGGCTGCAGAGCATATCCCCTAGACCACATGCTCCTACTGTGGGTGGTGCCCTTCCACTGTCACTTCTGCATGTGACTTTGGCATTTTCCTTCCCAGCTGTTCTTCAGAGACAACTACTTAAGAAACAGTCCTCTCCAAATCTAGGCCATGGGACCCCTGCTCATTTCCATTAAGCATATAACTACAGAGAGAACGTTGTTTGACTCACTGGCTCTGGCCCAAGCCAACACACAGGCAATAAGCTATGCCAGAGTTGGAAGTAAAACACATGGGAATAAGAACTCCATTTGCAGCTCGTTGCTTTGATGCTGTACTCATCCCACCTTACACACATCCTTCACTGAATTACAATTTGTAGCATAACAGAAGCTCAGCTTAGCTGAGAAATTTCAGCTATGGGCTTGTCCTCCACATTCCAGGAGTAGCTGAGGTGTAAGGGAGGCAAAAAGGCACTTAAGATCCTCCAGTCTGGTATACCCTCTGTCCAGATGTTGCAACCTCTGGGTATGCAGAGCAGACAGGAGTTACATTGCCATCTTGAACAGGACATGGGACCTGCCTTTACCCTAAACCCAGCATTACTGTCATTCATAAATCCTTCCTTAGGCTGTAGCTTTGGCCAGCAGCAGATTCTGGCTGCCCTACACCCAGTCCAAATACACAGCAGTGGGAACAAGATTGGATCCCTGCTTGGTCTGCAAAAAAACCCCACTTTTGATTTATTTTCATTTCTGCAAGCATTTTATGCCAGGTGAGTCGCAGGGATGCTAGTATTATCTCAAGGAAGGAGACGTGCATGGGTAAAAATGACCAGCCAGGGTGAGACGGGGAGGAGGTCTTTGCTTTAATTGTTTTGTCTGTGCAAACATTCCTCTGCCTTGGAAGACTGTGAGGTGCACAAGCCTTGTGGTGCCCAGGACCACTCCTGAGCCGTTACAAGAAAAGAAACTAAAATCCAGTTTCCCATCACAAGGGAAAGGGGAAAGACGTGTTTGAGAGAGGAAGGTCATAGAGATGGGAGCAAAAAAATTCTCTTAATCAGATTTATCCCCTGACTAGAGCCCAATCTGCACACTATCTATGATATCTGTGTGTCTTAACATTATCCCTTTACAGAGGAAGCAGTTGAATGTTCTTCAGTTTATATCACAGCACCATGCCCCCAGCACATTTGAGACACAGCAGCTGAAGATGCTGAGCCCACCCTCAGGTGGGGAAAGAAGCCAAGGAGCATGGATCATCCTCTGTATTTCCCTAAGAGCAAACCAGATTTTTAAGAAATCACATATTTCACCTCCTTTCACTTTTAATTACTGTTTGCAGGGTACAACTCCCAGCAGCAGGACCTTGTGTCCATGCCAGCATTGAGGGACAAAGGTCACATTTACAAAGTCAGATGCTCCAAAAAAGCTGCCACTGGTGTCAGCTGGACTGAAATATTTCCATCTGTACTAATGGAAACTGAGCGAGCCCCAAAGAGCCTGGTGTGTGTTCCCCATCTTTAGCTTCATTGTAGATATTTGCCTCCAGCCTGCTGTGCCTATCAAGGATGGGGAGATGCATTTTCTCTTTGATTCCCATTCCCATTAATACAGTTGTATTTTGTGAGGTGTTTGTTTACATGAGCCTTCTCGGTTCTCTCCTCTCAGGGGAGCCATTAATTTATCTGCTTTGCTTTACATCAACGGGAGTTGACAGAGGGAATTATGGGTTAACTGCTCTGTTTAGAGCAAGTGGCAGGTGCTGGTATCACTCAAACTAAATGAAAATATAAATATCTCTTTACCTACCCAAGAAATCAGCTTAAAACCCCTAGTGTTTAGGTTCAACCTGTTTGTAAGCCTAATGACCCAACTCGGCACTGAACGTGTTTATTGACAGCTTGAAGGCTGGACTGCTCCAGACCCCAGCTACATATAATTAAGGAAAGAAAATTTTTAAAATGTCTTAATTATAAAAGGCACTATGCTTATTATGTCAGAAAGGAGCCTAATTTTGGAGAAAAACCTGCTCCATCAAATCCAGGCCCCCTCAAGGGTCCATGGGGGCAAATCAGCAACCCCCAAGGTCACAGGTTACATCTGAGAAAATTGCCAATGTGCTCTCTTACATGTTTCTTCATAGTTCCATTTTGGCTCACCCTGAGAAGGAGATTTTCAAAAGACTCCAATTTCTTAATTTCATTCCTTTTTTGTCCTCAACACTGACACTTTTGGAGACTGAAATATGATGCAGTACAGCCCATACTATAAAAGTGAACATTAAAAGGTTTTGTACAGAGAGCTGAGCTTATAAAGCCCCATTTTACTCCTCGAGTGAAAGGAATGGAAAATATTTCCAAGTAATTTGAAGGACTTTGGATCAGATGCACAGTTCACAAAAGCCATGGTGGTGTAAAACTCAATGCCAGTCAGGAGATGACAAAACACATTCATTCCTCATTGGTCAGAAATGTAAGAAGAAAACTAGTGATTTGTGGAATACCCTAAGATATGGTTTATACACAGCACAATTTCCAAAGTAAAAATCTACAAAATAGTAAGAAATATCCTTTTTTCTTTTTTTAAATGTTCATTTTTCCAACATGGCATATCAACAATTGCTACTGAAATAAAAGGAAAGAAAAAAAGGGAAAAAAAAAATGAAAGAAAAACAAGTACGTGAAGGGAGGAAGAAAAAGATGCTGGCTGCATTTAATTGGTTTGCTTAAATCAGTTTTCAACTCTTCTTGAGAACAGTGTGGTAAAGACATGGCAGAGAGAATAAAGTCTCAACAGAAGTTCCAATTAAGGGCAGAGGAACTTTGCTCTGTAAGCGAGGAGGAGGAATAGATGAGCTGTGGACATGGATCAAGGGGTTTCAGCAAGGCAGCTTGAATGAAGCAGCAGCAGCTCTCTTGTCAAGGAATGGAGCAATACGATCTCTCAGTCACAAAATGCACACCTGCCCATGCATGGTGGGGCCTAGTGCTGGAAAAGATGTACTAGAATGATAACTAGAAACCCCCAGTTTTATTGCTTGAAAACTGGTAAAAAATACAGATTTTAAAATCAGGCAAGTTATTGCATGCATGACCTAAAGTGGAAACAGCTCCATCTGCCAACTTAGATGATAGAAAAGAGTATCCCAATCTGTTTTCCTTCCCACCCCAGAGCATTTCCTCTTGCCTGAGCCTTGCATCTAATTGTGAAACGCCCCTATAAAACCAGACTGGTTATTAATCTTGCTTGATTAAAGTTGGGGTAGGCTGCAGAAATAAAAAGGTAAGGATTTGGCAGATAAGGGCTCCTTTTCTTATAATTTCCAGACAATTTCCCCGATCTGCTTATGGTGTGGTTTTATGAACAGCTGCATCAGTATCCCCAGGGAGGCAGGAAGCAGCAGGGTGGCTGAGCCCTAGCAGGAGGGAACATCTCATGCAGGGTTTGTCATCAGAAACATTGAAACAGGGAACCATTCCTCTACTGAGGCTGACATTTTCAAACCCAGGAGCCTGCACTTTGGTGAAAACAAACTTATGTTTAAAGGATTCTTGGCAATTGGATTTCCTGCAGATTTCTGCATCCAACAGATGCAAGCATTGATCCAGCTTCACTTGGGCAATCATATGTACAATGAGACATTTGGCTTCAGGAGTGTATGACTGAGGATGTTGCTGTCTCCTCTGTCTCCATCTGTACTGCTTCCTTTACAGACATAATTTCTAATAAATTAACATTTGTATACTGCCTTGAAAATTGTGAGCTTAAATAGAGGTTTTTATTAGCTCATATCCTGGCAAAATATTTCTTTCATACAAATTACTTTTTGTAATTGAATTATCCCTTGCGATTTTTAAAACTTACAAAGTGGTTGAGTCTCTGCTATTTATCATTCTTCTTTGCAAGAGTTTGCCAAGGTTGGAAGGAAATTGGTAGAAAATTTATTGCAAAAAAGTAGATAAGCATTTAACTTTAGGGTTCTTTTATGTCCATGATTCCAACAAGCCTAATAATCTTTGCAAGTCATTATCATGTTATAGCTCAGAATCCATCCTGAAACTGTATGATCTCACCTCATAAGTTTTTTGTTAGACTCCTAGACTCTCTTGGACATCTTCTTAATAGTGATATGTCTCATAAATTATTTATTGAAATGACATGCTTAAAAGCATCAAAAAAGACCTTTTACTTGGCTGTGAAACAGCTGGAGAATGGTTATATCTGTTTCTCATAAAATGGGCCCAAAAGGTTAAATGCCTTGTCCAGGATCACACAATAAATTAGTGATACAGCAGGGCATAAGAGAAACTGGTGCTGTTTCCCAGAGTCTTGCTTCTCAGCAACAGACATAACTAGTTCTTCATCTCAGGAACTGTTGCATGGCCCAAAATGAAGGTGGTTTACTTGCTACTGAAACCCATGGTCTGCAACTCTTAAATGCTCTATTCTTTTGACCTTGGTGGTGCCGGTGACCTTGATGCTTTGGGTTTTTTTTTTTAATTAATTTCCTAGAATGTAGGCTTTCCAGAGATAGTCACATATGACTTCACATGAAACACTCAGGATTCGAAGACAGACAATGAATAAGACTCCATGTATTTTCCCAAACATGATCTGATAGGTCTCAGCCAAATGGTGGAACCTGTAACTGAGTTTTGCTTTATTGTCTTTTATTTCCTAAGGCATATAAAAGATTGTGTTTGTTGCATCTCTTTGAAACAAATAGTAATAATTAACATTTATATAGCACTTTCTGCTTTTTAAGCACTGCTCAAACACTAATTACTATTGGCTTAGTGTAAACTAATGTAATACCACTCTGTTTTGCAATCTATTTGCATCTTTTGTTGACTGAGAGCTAGTTCAGTTATTTCTAGTCTTTGGCCTAGCTAGTTATTAAAGGTATGACTAAGAAGAGCCATTTACATCTTCATTTGCTTTCTTCCCTCCCTGGCTTCATCATTTGCTTTTTCCTTTTCTTCCCACAATGTCATTTTGCTGACTATTCTTTAAGATGGATTTCTTAGTATGGCAGCAAAGCTTTGCTTCAGCAAAAGAGTTAGCCTTTTCACCCATTTTGTTAAATGTTATAAAAGACTTGTTCTTATAAGAAAGATTTCATGCCGTTCTGTTTTGCCACAAAAAGTCAAATACAAGATGTTTTCCTATGGCAAACCAGAAGATTCACCACTTAGTCACTAAACTAGTGATTTTAATACCAACAATGCAGAATTTATTTTTCAGTTTGGACTTGGATAAACCATTTAATCTGTTACTAGCATTTTATCATGTGAAAGATTATTGGATTTCATTATTACTGGCACAGAATCCAAGAATCCAGCAAACAGGCTTCTGATGTGCAAACAGGAGCTGGGGTTTGTGTAGTCTGTGCCACTGACTTCCTGCATTATTTGGTCAGGTCACCTCCTTTCTGCCAGTCTGTTCTGCCTGGAATATGGGAGAGATGAAAATGGACTTTCTTGAAAGCTAAATCAGTAAGAAATCTGAGGTTTTGCCGTATGTAAAAAGAAAAAAAAAAAAAGAGAGTAAAAATAAACCCTGCTGTTAGTCTAGTAGCTTTGGGCAAGTAGAAAAGCAGCATTTTACAAGAATAGAAAAAATATTATGTTTGATTTTTTTTACCTGAACTACAGTATGAGTTTTCATTACCTTATTAAGATCCCTCCTTAAAGCACCTTTCAGTCATTTGTAGATCTGGAAGAGTGTATTGATGTCTGTTTTGGAAGGTCATTGAATCATAGAATCATTGAAGGGTTTGGGTTGGAAGGGACCTTAAAGATCATCTAATGAACAGGGACACCTTCCACTAAACCAGGGTTGCTCAAAGCTCCAACTCAGCCTTGAACACTACCAGGGATGGGGCAGCCACAGCTTCTCTGGGCAAGCTGCGCCTCACCACCCTCACAGGAAAGAATTTCTTCCTACTATCTAATCTAATCTAATCTAATCTAATCTAATCTAATCTAATCTAATCTAATCTAATCTAATCTAATCCTACCCTCTGTCAGTCTAAAGTCATTCCCCCTTGTCCTGTCCCTCCATGCCCTTGTCAAATTACCCTCTCTAGCTCCCTTGTAGTCCCTTGAGGCACTGGAAGGGGTTGTAAGGTCGTCCCAGAGCCTTTTCTCCATATCCCTGTACATGCAGTGCTAAGCTGCAACCCAGCAATCAGGTGTAAGTCCTCTTGCATGTGCTTAAAATCTCTTCCTAGAGGTGATACCCCTCCTTGTTATTCCAATGAAGGGGGTCTTTGTTTCAGAAAAAAACCTAAACACTTCTCTTTTCTAATTTACTATTTTTACCTCTCTATTTTTTTCCCTGTAGACATATTAGCGAAGAAAAATACACTTCCTACTGCATAAGCTTATTGTGCCATTGAAAGTGAAGCTCTGGACACAGTAGGGGATACACTGATTAATCAATCCCTAGCATCTCTCAATGCCTTCTGATTATCTCACAGAAAAGTCCTAAAATGAATCAATTCAAGAGCCCTTGTGGTCCTTTTTACAGATAATTCATATTTTAATAAAATTAGTTTGACGTTCAACCCTTTAGGGAATTTTATCAGAACAAGGAAACAGGTAGGTTTCTCCCCCTGCTGAAGGAAGGCAAAGAGAGATTACCCAGTACCACACCATCTGTGACAAGAGCGGGGACATTTTTACATGTGATACTGTAGTAAGACAAGGACAGGTTGGCCTTGTGACTAATCCTGCAGGAGTTTCCTGTGTTACTAACTTGAATTCAAGCAACTGGATAAGATAGTTGCATTTGCCTGCAGAAGAGGGATGATAATACATTTTCCCTATGCTGTGTGTCCTGCCTGATTAGATGAGAGCTTCCCTCTGCTGCAGCAAGTTTTTCATCTTGTTGTTCTGCAGAGTGTCTATATAATTAGTCTTAATAAATAGGCAGATACATAATAAATCTGTCCCTAGCAATATTTTTTGAGCATAATTCTAAATATATGCCTCCAAATTCAGTTGAGCCTATGGCATTCCCTGCTGTTCCGTGGCAGTAGTGAAAGCCAATGCTGGCCAAAACTACTTTTCTATTGTTTTCACAGTCAAGCCCATGGCAAAAAGGAGAAATAATTCAGATCCTGAAAGTTTTATACTACAGGTCTCCTTCAATTCCAGCTGTCCCCCTGTGAGCTGCTCAGACCCCAGGCTGCATCTGAAAGGTGTAGAACAGAGGATGCTCTGAACTCTGTTTCAAACAGGAGGTGCACATCAACGTGACACTGAGGCATGTGGATACAGTGTGGTGGCTGCAGGCAGAAAAGGCAGACCTGCTTTCTTTCCTAAAACGCTTCCAGCCTCCATTCAACTCTTTTCAGAAATAATGTGTAATAGCAAAAAGATACATCTGAGAGTGGGTATGAGTTCAAGGCTTCTTTTCTTATGGAAAAGGCTGAGGGCTCATCAGTATTTCCATGAAGAAGACCATAAACAGTGCCTTCAAATGAGACAAGTACTTCTTCACACCACACACAGTCACACTGGGGCACTGCACACAGCATGTGTGAAGCCAAAAGTATTTAAGAGTCAAATGGGGTTAGGCAAACTCTTGGAGGACAGGTTAATGAGGGACTGTCACACCCAGTAACCCTGCAGAGAAATTTGCTGAAGTGGATAGAGGGTAAGGACTAACCTTGATTCCTAAATCACCGTTCATAACCACTGTCCCCTTCTTCTCTTCTAAACTGACTGCATTCAATCCACACAGGGGTAATAAAGATGGATAGTTTCCTGGTTCAATTCACTGACAGAGAAGTAGGGATACAGAGCTAGTGTATCTAAGCATGGGAATTCACTTACCTAATTGTGGAATAAAGAGCTTGAATGGCACGAGATGTGCATGGGAATTGTCTTGGGATTCTTGCTACATTTTCATTTGGGTCACAATTTAATTACAGATGTTTCCTGTAGGCCAAACAGAACCCTGAGAATTAGACACAAAGCTTACCCAGGAGTGGGTATAAGGCTTAACACCCCTAAGTGAGTGAGTCCCGTACCAGCCTTTTCTTATTGTCTAAGAGATGAGACACCGGCACAGGGTGCCCAGGGGAACTGTAGTTGCCCCATCCCTGGAAGTGTTCACGGACAGATTGGAAAGGGTTTTGAGTAACCTGGTCTAGTGAAAGCTGTTCCTGTCCATGGCAGGGAATTAAAACTAGGTGGTCTTTAAGGTCCCTTCCAACACAAAGATATCTTACTTGTTGTCATAGAGTCCATTCCACAGTTCCATGACTAGAAATTATCAAAATTTTTTTGTTGTTATTTAAAACAAACAAACAAACCCCAGGCTATGTTTTTCTTTTCTGGAAGGAAAAGGAAAAATTCTCACTAACATATTGAGAAAGGCTATGCCAAGGGCTTTCACCTAGGATGCTTGAGATGCTTTCAGAACTTCATCCTGTCTGACTCAGATTAAGGACATAAATTTTACCTTCCCATATCCCAGGTGAGAGTCCAAATTAGCAAAAGGTGCATGATGGAGAAAGAATGGGAATACTTTCAGTGACTACCTGTATTTTATGTCATCACTTCTTTGTCACTCCGAGATTTGTTGATAAATGGGCTGGTTTCACATGGGGTTTGGATGTGTGGCACATCATACACCCAAACCTTGAGTCTGACATAGAGAGTTAGGAAAAATTTGTAAGCTGTCCATAAAACAGTGTACACAGTCAGGCTGTATCTTTTGGCATTTATTATTTAAATGCATTATGCATTGCCTATTAAATTGAGGTTCTGAAGAAAACTCCTTCATCCAAGAATGGCTAATAGACTCATAATGAGAATTTCAATATAAAACTAAGATTTTTTTCCAGAGTAATTTCCATTTTGGCATAAGCTAGAGTAGGGTTCTGATGGGTGCAAATGTAGACTGCTTATACTTGTCAAAAATTAAACTACCTAATTTTCAACTTTGGGCCCTAAAATCTTCTACTAGCACAGGTTAAACCAGCCCATGACAGAAGACTTAGGGAGTTGCAAACCAGAACTAATTGAGATAATTGGATTCCAGCCTCCTTCATGTTTTCCCACTACTATTGTTTCAAGCTTAACTGGGCCTCCAGCTTAATGCAGTTTTAGTTTTTTAATGAAAAGGTCACAAATCACATATTTTGGACAAGGCATTACCAACTACCTAGCAAGTCTCTTTCTGAAAAAAGAAACGCTTGAGACCAGAGAAGGGAGGTTTTGTTACTTTCTTTGAGTACTGGGTTGAAGCCAAGCAGTATTAATTCAACTCTTCATTCTCCTCTCTTGTGCCTGCTTCTTTCCTAAGTCTTAGCCAAAAATGTGAGAGGATGTTATACCTATAGCTTAATTTATTTCCTACAAAGACCTCAGGGGATTTGAACCTCTGTTATAAATCTGAAACTTAAATTTTAATAAAAAACACAGGAATCCTTTATGTTATAGAAGAGTCTCCCAGAAACCTGGCAAATGGCACCACACTTTTAAGCCACAGTAGTGTATTTGCTAAGATCAGGTCATTGCTGACTCCGATCACCAGGCAATAGAAATTTGAGTTGAATAACCCCAGAGTATGTGCCTAAGTATTTGTTGAATGCATCAGAAAGAACATTCACCGCTATATTTATGCCAGGTTTGTGCTTTAGATGAGGTGAAATGAGAGGCAATATCTTAAACAATTTTTGACAAATTAAAATGACCAAATAAGATTTCTCAGGTTCAATATTTTGTGTAAAGAAGGCCAGGTTTTTTCAAGGTCAGGCTGGATGGGGCTCTGAACTACCTGAGGTAGTGCATGCCATCCCTGCCTTTGGCAGTAAAGTTGGAACTAGATGGTCTTTAAAGTTCCCCCCAACCTAAGCCTTTCCATGAGCCTATGAAACCAGAATCAGGAGGCTTGAACAAGGCATTTGCATCCTCATAGAAGTGGTAGGACTGTCATAGTGGACTGCCTTCTTTCAAATATGATGTGAAATACCAGGTGATGATTTAATTTGGTGTAGGATATTAATAATCACCAACACAAAGTCATTTAATCATCTGAACTCACAACTTCTTTGGTTGCAACTTAGGATCCTGAGTTGGAGCTAATTTCCAAAATAACATTGCTGGTTTGCCCCCAGTATCTGTTGGTGTCTTTGATAAAATTAACATACAAGGTAAAAAATCTGTCTGCCTTTTGACTCCGAGTGGGGCTTTCATCACTCACCCTGGGATTTCACAGGTCAGATACAACTGCAATTGTCCATGCTCCACAGTCCTTCTGACTGAAGAACACTATGGAACATGAAAGAACATCTTGCTAATAATACCTGAGGTTCTTGCTGCTGTTCTCCAGCAAAGATTTCAGACATGTGTTGGCCACAATTTTTTAAGTTAATTTTTCTACTATGTGACTTGGTTCTCAAAAAAATCCGGGGCTCAATATCAGGCTCAGCCTTAGAGATCAAGTTGCTGCTCTCAGTTGTGTTGTTTTCTTCTTGTACCACCTAAAGTATTTCCCTTTGACTTCCTGTGGCTCATCTCTTCCTCTATAAAGTGAAAGAAGGGATACTTGCTCACCACTTACCAGCTTTAGGTCTTAGTTAAAGATTGGATTTGCGGAGCCCAAAGGAGGGAATATAAAATTAAGTTTGCTGCTCAGCATCCTGTGGCTGTGCACATTCTACAAAGGGCAGCAGCAATAAAAAACAGGGAAAAATACTACCCTGAGCAGTGAAATGAATCGAGTTCAAGAAGACAAAAAGCATGCCCTACCAAGTAAAATGATGCCATTTCTGCATAGGCAGTTCTGCAGAGGAAAACCGATGACTGTGAGAAGTAGTCCTTTTGCTTCCTTCAGCGCAAAGGTGGAATCAACCCACCAGAGCTCACACTCACTTTTTCTTGCAGACAAGACATTTCACTCTTCCAGCTTTCTCATCACCCTGTTGCCATAACTATTTGGGAAGTACATAGAGCTACCTGTACTGTTTAAACCCTCACATTTTGACAGAAAATTGGATGATATGACATGTTGCCTCCTAGAACAGGCGCTGTCTATCACCTTGCTGCTAATCTCTGTGATTAGTGACCTGCAATGTAAGTCAGCTATCAAAGACCACCTGTCCTTTTTGCTGTAAGCGCCTCCTAGCATATCGCTTTGTGGTGTCACACTCCCTTGTCTGGTTTTTGATTGATGCAAGTTTGTCTTTTGAGCAGTGACTCAGAAAATAAATCATACCCCTTGCCATTCATTGAGTGCGATTCGGCAGCACAAAGCTGGTGTGGTTAATCAAAGCTCCAAAGAGCAACAAAAACCAACAGAACTGAGAGTGAGGAGGAGACATATAAAGGATAAAACATCATAAAAAGGATTATTTGGGAGCCAACCAAAGCAAAAACAAAATAAAAAGAGCTGCAAATAAGCATTATGTTTGCTGCACCACTGCACCAGAACCAGAAAGCTGATTTTTTTCCTCCACTCCCTGGCATATGTGCAGGGATGTGAGAAGAGCCCCATACTTCTGAAAAGTATAACTATATCAAGGAATCTGATTTTGCAGGCTTTTACTTCTAAGTAACCCTTTCTGGGGTCAGTGAGATTTTTCTGAGTAGAATAAGTAAAGACAGAAGGATGCTTCTGTTGTAAACTGTACTCCAGACCAATTTGTGTTCCAGCTGGGATTGGACCCCCATACACAGAGGGCTGCCAAAAAATAGGAATGGCTATTGCAACTATTTGGCCTCAAAATAAAAAAAAAAATTAAAAAAAAAAATAAAAGGGGAAAAAAAGGTGAAATTTTATATGCTATACAGACAGCAGTATGATGAAAGAATCAAACGGAACTAGAAGCACTGCAATATAGGACAAGAAAGCCCTTTCCAAATATAAATGATGCAGAGCAGGAGGCTTTGTGCTTTTATGGAGGGAAAATTAACTCAGAGATGGAAAGGTCCATATTAGAAAGCCTGGTTTTTTACATCCGATCCAGCAAGTTTATGGAAGCTTTTAAAATTATGAGGAGCAATCATGAGCTAAAGATGGAAAGAAACTGGTGGTTGAGTATGTAACTGAGACGAGTGTGATTCTTTGTGTTCGTCATGGGCCAGAGAAGTCAGGAAAAATGTGAGGTGTTGATGGCACTGATGAAATTGTGGCAGAAGTAAAATCTAGACACAAGGAGAAGCAGATTAAAAAAAATAATCTACCACAGAAAAACTCAGAGGCAAACTCTGACAACACAACTCCATTGAAAGTAAGGTATCTAAACCATCTGGGAATTGGGCCATAAAACTGAGATGACAAGAACTGCGTGTCCATGGAGAAGTGCTGGAAACTTACTTAAGTCAGGTAAATGCAACAGTTCAGTCTTTAAAAATAACTTAAAAAAAAATCTTCATTATGTTTTATGTAAGTAACCTTTCTATTTGGAAAGTCAAGCCTTGTGAGGGAGAGAGAAATAAAAAGTTGAGAAGAGTTAAATTTATAAAGACATAAATGAGTTGGGAATAGAAACACTCTTACACAGGAATGTGCATATGGATGGTGCAAATTTACAGGGCTATTTTTGATGAACTGTAGGAGAATTTTCAGTTTTTCATCACCTTTCCTTACAAAAAGAAAACCCTTCATCTGGTGGGAATTCAGTCAATTTCCTCATGTTTTTTTTGTCATTTCCTAAGTTGCAAGGTTACTAATGGTAATTACAGACCCTGTTTGTACCTTGTGGCTCTAGCAGTGCAAAAAGGTTTTCTTGGCTCATGTTCCTCTTCTGTTAGAGGGTTTTTAAATGACCAGCTCTAGGTAGGAATTGCTACAATGCTCAGGAGCAGATAGAAGCCACCTTTCCTCATTTCCTTTTTAGAGAGTAACCACTTCTTACTCACATTCTGCTGTCTCCATTCCCCATAACAATAAAGCACAATTTCTGTGTTCATTATAGTGGCTCTCAATACTGGGCTTTTGTGAAGGAGCCTGTTTTAAGGTGCTATATTCAAAAGTATAACAAACCTGCTTCTTCTAAGGTTTTCAAACAGATGCTATAAAGGAGACAAACGGATTCAATAACAAATGTAAAAAAAGTCACAATTTTTCAAGCCAAAAAAAGCTTTTTTAAAAAAAAAAGGGGACATGACAGTGCACTGAAAGGCAATCAGATGTTCTGTTTCTTTTATTTCTTTCCAATATGAAAGCGCCAATATGTTTGATTCAATGCAGAAAAAAAAATCTACCAATATTTGGTAGATCTCTTACATACTACTATGTTCCTTAGCAATCTCCTTCATTATTGCTTCTATGTTCAGGCTTTAGTTTTGTACCCTTACTCTGCAATACGTTTAACATGTCAGTTTTGGCTGGTGAGTAATCCCGTTTGCATTCACTGTATTGCATTTACCTGAATGAATTAAAGTCAGTGAGTTCGGTGGGTTTAAAAACATGTTTAAAATCAAAGTGGTGCTCAAATCTCTGTGGATGACTTAGCTCAAACTCATTATAATACACTCCTCCTTTCCCCTCTCCCTCTCTAAGTTTCCAATAGTTTCTATGCATTTTGCTGACAAACAGAATGTATGAACTTGGTCTGCCACTGTCTCTGGAATAGACTCGGAGACAATGGAATTATTTTTTTTTTATAGTAGTTGCTTATTTTCCAGGAAGAATGCTACAGAAGCCATACAAGGTGTTGGAATTGGGTTCTGTCATTGCAAAGTTGTTTCTGGAGGTTAAAGGGACAAAACCCAGTGAGCAGTTTTAGCACAATCATAATTGCAGAAATAGGAGCGTGTCGTGGTTTAACCCCACAAGAGTCCCAAGAGTGTGACCCTGTTCTTCTTTGCCCAGCTGGCAGTTTATCTCACAGCCTGTAGTTCTTGCTTCCTCCTGCAGTCTCTCTTTAACTCCAGTATTTTTTTTAGTTGTGCTTGTGCCATACAGCTTTTCAAGTAAAAAATTAATAATAAAATGTTTTCTTCAGGCTTCAGTATTACTATTATAATTTGTAGGTTATCAGAACCTGTGCTAGGAGTCTCCCATCCTTCACACGTTCAGTTTTAAAACCCACAAATGCTACCTTAGACCACATCCCTTTTACACTGACTTACAAAGTTCACGGCACATGCATCCTCAACTACTCCACCCTAGCTGTGTGAGGGCAGGTACACAGATTAGGTATGAGGAAGAAATTCTTTACTGTGAGGGTGGTGAGGCACTGGCCCAGTTGCCCTCAGAAGCCGTGGATGTCTCATCCCTGGAAGTGTTCAAGGCCAGGTTGGGAGGGGCTTTAAGCAGCCTGGTTTAATGGAAGGTGTCTCTGCCCATGTCAGGGAGCTGGAACTGGATGATCTTCAAGGTCCCTTTCAGACCATTCTAGTATTCCATGATTCTCTAAAATCCAGCGCATAGAATCTGAAGCAAGACTAGGGTCTGAGTCATGGACGAGTAAAATTTCATTAGTACATTCAGGGTTTAGCTTTTCAAGAAAGAAATGCCAACGGAATGTGATTCAGTCCTTGCCATATATTTTCATATGTACTTGCTGTGAAAAAGACCAAGAACTGATAGGTGCTTTTTGAAGATTTTTCTTTCTGTTTTTAAATGCTGATGGTAAACAGCAATATCCTCCGGTGGCATTTAGAGACTCAACTTCTGTTCTTTAGCAGGAGGATTCAGTTTCTGAGAAGCTCATCCCATGATTACAGATTTTCCATATTTGGTTTGTGGATTCTATCATTTTTCCTCATAAACCAGTTTAGATATTAAAAACATGTTTTTCCATCTTGGTGCAAGTTACTGCCTTTATTTTTTCTGTGACTTTTGTAATGTTTAATAAACTTCAAGTAAAAATACCATTTATTAATTATTTTGACAAAAATACTTTTAATATGTTTTTTTTCTGATATCTGTTTTCTCTGTGTGCAGATATGTAAGCTTGCATTTCAGTGCATACATACATTGGTTTTTCCGCAGAAATAAATCCTAGGCCATGTTCTTACATGAAGCAGGACACTATAATTTATTTACACTTTCTCAGCTCTGCTTAAGTTCTAATATATTTCCAGCTGAGTAAAGATGAGCCCTCTGAAAAGGAAGACATTTTTATGCAATTTCCATCCACATCTCACTGCGTTATTCTTCCTTTCTCCCTCTCCCTTCCCACTTGCCTTCTTATACCATCTCAGTCTTTTGTTCATACATTCTAACCTCATGATCTATGGAAACATTTTTAAAACCACAGGACAGCATTTTTCCAAAGCTCTCCAGTTGCCCAAATAGAGACATTTCAGCATTCCCTGATTTCCCAGAGATTAGGTTACTGATGAATACGTGTCTCCTCGAGGTGTCTGAATCACTTCCTATAGAAAGAAGACACAATATCACAAGCAGTTTCAAATTCCCAAGTGCATGCCTACTTCAGACAGATGCAGGTTGCTGCGTATATGTATCCTGTTAGCAATTATTAAATGAGTCACACTTAATTGAGATTTTCTTTTTATTGGTAATTGTTCTAAGAGGGTTTTTCTGCAATCCATTAAATAACATCCCTTTTCTTAAGTGCAAGAATGCTTAAAGAAGGCAAATTAGCCGGTGATTGCCCAAAGGCATGAATTTTTTTTATTCTCTCTTTCAGGTTATTCCAATCTGACCACCACACAGACGTCATTATTTTAATGCTGAATACCAAGCCAAGGGTGCCATGGATGTAAAAGAAAGGAAACCGTATCGGTCTCTGACTCGGCGCCGCGACACCGAGCGCCGCTACACCAGCTCTTCAGCTGAGAGTGAGGACAGCAAGGCGCCCCAGAAGTCCTACAGCTCCAGTGAGACCCTGAAGGCTTATGATCAAGACTCCAGGCTGACTTACAGCAACCGGGTCAAAGACATGGTGCACCAGGAGGCCGATGAATTCTGCCGAGCAGGTGGGGACTTTTCAGCAGATGCAGCTGTTAGCAGTGTGAGGGAATCAGCTGAGAGCTGGAGCTGGGCGGGAGGCTACCTTTGAAAGATTCTGAGGCCAAAAGTAAGATATAAGAGAGAGATTTAAAGAGCGCAGCAGAGATCATCTTCATTGTATTACACAGACAGCGTGTGCAGTGCCCTTAAGTGGCATACCCAATATCCCATATTCATTAGCACTTACTAAGCCACATTTTCTATGTCTTAGTCTTTCTGTCTGCAGCAGTGCTTTGCCACTTCCCACCATGAGATTAGAACCCCCTGTGCTCATGCTGCACGGTAGTGACGTGGCATGGAAAGTTCCTGCCTGCTCAGGAGACCTCTCACTGTGTCATGTGTGTGCTCTGTCATGAAGGAAGTCAGCGAGGATGCCGAGGCAGACAGAAACAAGGGGAGAGTGTCACTGTCCACACTGTCCATCTGGTCTACAGCAAAACCAAAGAGCCCTGGGAGAAAGGAGGCAACTGAGCTCCAGATAGGATGAGCCCTTTTTGCATTGCACATGGCCTTTAGGTTTGCCTTGGGGATATGCTCCAATATTAAAGGAGTAAGAAACCACTTCAGGACTTACAGAAGCACATGTAGTGAATCTAAGTCCCAGTATCTGTGGAGATGTGGAGTTTCAAGAGTCACCACAGACTCCACAGTTCTAACAAGGATTCCAGATATTCTCTTTTGCATTGCTACCCTGAAGCCAATGCAGTTACATTTTCTCTGCTGTTATTGCCTATATGAGGTAGATTTCTGTGCCCTGCTACAAGACTCATCTTCATTTTTCTGTAGAGATGTAGTTCAGATTCCAACCAGGACTTCACATAAATTGTTTTTACAAGTCCATCGAGAAAAGCATAAAATGGCAAAGTGAGTCAAATAGATTAGGCAACATTCCAGAAAATTAACAGCAACTAGTCAATCCAGAGTACTCATAGCACATCCTCTGCAATTTAGAGAAGCTGGTTCCCCAAAAGGAATGCATATAATTACCCTCATTAAACTTGGGGGCTGCTTAATTTCACTCTTCAAAAATCATAAACTTGTGGTTTTGGTGCAAAACTCATCTTCAAGGCACACACAGGCAGAATGATTTGCAGAAGTACCTTCGTGCACATAGCTTTGGTGTTAGAGTTTCAGAATAGCTGCAACAGGCAATAATCAACAAAAGGGCCAATAGTTGTTGTAAGTAACACTGTGACATTATAAAAACAGCTTCCCTCTTAGCAACTCTGAAGTATTTCATACCCTCTAAGAAATGTATGACATTATAAAGAAAAGGAAACTTTTTAGGTCATTGCATTTGCTTATTTCATACAATATATTCACCATGCAGGATAGATGTGAATTAGTCCAGGTCAGTGGTTTTCAACTTAGAGGTCCATGAGGCCATGCAGGTCCATGGACTTCTCAGAAGAGGCCCACAAAAGATAAATTTTCTTGAAAATCCAGTCTGTTGACAGAGAGTGTAAATTTTCTATACACAAGCTCATACTTCCCTAGGAAAATTTTGAAGGGTACTGAGAATTAGTAAAAAATGACTGGTTGAGGTAGCTGAAATTCATTGACAAGACTAACCACGTCAGCACCAGTTCTGTTTCTGATATAACCCTCACAAATGGCTCCACTTAAAGCTTTCTCCCAGTTTATCCTGAGGGTCCCAAAACTGGGACCCTGAAGAGTTTTAACAATAATCCCAGACTTTCTGTGCCACATTTTCCACTGGCAGTAAGCCATGAATGGACCTTGCTTTGTGATGCTGCTTGGCTTCTGGCCAACTGAAACCAAGCCTTATTAGCCTGCTTGACATCAACAAGGCAAAGTGAATTTCTCTCCTGCATTGGTTTGGAAGGCAGAGCAGGGAAACATTTCAAATTGACCAAATAAATTCAGTAAATAAACAAGTCAGCATTTGAATGGTTTTAGCTAGAGTGAGTGTCAGCAAATGTGCAAGTCAGCACAGGAGAAAATAGACCAGATCTGAATTAAAAAGTCTTGGATATTTATTATCTTCCTTTTATTGACTTGAGTTCTTTCAGCTTAAAAGGCAACAGTGAGCATAGAATATGAAAATCAATGCATCTGCTGCTGTTTATTGTAAATAAATTTGATTTTCAGTTAATTGTAGCAGTCATTTTTCATAATTTATGAGCTGCTGTTACTGGAGAACATTGATCATGGTGCACATTGATGTGCCTGATGCTGAGTGGGGCATCTTTCAGGAGAAGGTGGGACTCACCATCAGTGACTCAAACACGCAAGGAAAACCAAAAGATGTTTTTCAGTACTCCACAAGGGATGGTTTAGAAAATCATGGCCTTACACGTCAGTGAAAACTAGAAGAGAAGAGCAAATATCTCTGGGGGAAATACTGCTTCCTAGCATTTATAACTTAGGTCAGGTTTATTTACTTCCTCATGCCATGAGACTGTAGAGGACAACCTCTCAAACCACTTGGCAATCATGTTAAATGGATTACTTTGCCACAAGCTTGCACTGTGCTTCCCAAGAAAGGCCCTAGGGTTGGACAGAGGTGTGAGCCACAAGCAACCTTTCTGTCCAGTCTGTCTGAAAGCTTTAATCTTGTTTGGTCAATTAAAAAGGTGTGAAGCTCATGAATCCTTTATGCAGTTGGAGTATTGTCAGCTACAGATCCGTAACGAGCTGAACCAGAGTTTTCTCCTGCCATCAAACAGCTCCTTCTGTGAGCTATACATGAAAATGTTGTCCAGTCCCATTACTCACCTTGCATTCAGATATCTCCTCTCTGTTCACTATGAGCTGTAAAGTCAACTGAATGAAAAAATATAGTAAAATAGTGTAGTAAAATATAGTAAAATACTTTTGGACAACTGTCATCTGATGCACGTGTGCTCTAATATGAGAGACCTTCCCCAAGCAGCAGGGTTCAAGGACAAGCTAGGGCATTACCACAAGTGTGAAACCATACTCTGGAAAAGTAGAAAACTGACTGTTTCTATTGGATACACATTTTCTACCATATGATATTTGACATCAACAAATAGAAATGTGAAGAAAACCACATGATTGTGGGCTCTTGAGAAAGGAGAAAATGATAATTCAGCTTTGGATACAACCTTGAGATCCAGACTTGATGAACAGATGTCAATAATGAGTAGTTGTGAACTTCAGTGTTCAAAGGAAGGTTTGAGCCTGAAATTTCCTGGAGATTGTGCAATCAGATTTATCTTGTTGGAATATGCCTGAGCTGCAAACTGTTTAGTTCCTTAATCCATCCAAGGCACAGCATAACAGAACCAGGGGTGCATTGAGGTGTATAAATGCACTGTACAGCTAAAGGCACTCATGGGTGGCCAAAATCTTTTCAAGATATTCAGGGTTGAAAAATAAATGCATGCATTAATAAATAAACATGGATTAAAGTTGCTTTCCCCAGCCTCTTTGTGGAACTTTGCAAACAAAGTGTGCTAATATTTGGAGCCTTATTCACATCAATTCAGTCTGATTTTGAAGCTCTGCAGGTAACTAGACATGGAGTCAAGAGCCACTTTTCAGGCTGTATTTTTAGTCAGCTAAACAATTGCATCTATTTGCAGCCAAATAACCTCTGCTGTGATTCTATCAGAATGAATAGTTAAACTGAGTCAAGGTGTGAGTGGCCAGCAAGGGGAAAGTGAAATCGCCAAAGGAAATTTAAATCCCCAGTATGTAATTTCAGGGATTTCAATGAGCAGAATTCACTCAAATTGCTTGTTGTAGGTAAGTTGTCAGGTGTATGGTAGGACTTTTGATCATTGCACGCCTCATTTTGCTTTTCTCACAAGAAGATTACTTTTTGCCTCTCCTAAGGAACTGCACCATTTCTACATCCATTTTTGCTTTCAAACGTGATGATTTCACTGAACATGCCCTGAGTTTTTGTCAGGTTCTAGAACCAGGAATCCAGCCACTTTTTAGTCTTGGCATATATGAAAAGAGGTTGTCGTGAGATCGGGACTGGTGTCTTCTCCCAAGTAACAAGCAGGCACATGACAACAGGAAATGGCCCCAAGGTGACATTGGGGGAGGTTGAGACTGGATATTAGGAAAAATTTCTTCACCAGAAGAGTGGTCAAGAATTGGAACAGGCTGCTTACAAAGTGGAGGAATCACCATCTCTGAATTGTTATTAAAAAAGAGTGTAGATGTGGTGCCTAGAGACATTGTCTCGTGGTGGACTTGGATGTGCTGAGTAATGTTTGGACTCAATGATCTTAAAACCTTAATGATTCTGTGATTCTTGTTTCTGCGGTCTCTTGTTCTCGCCCTGAGCAAGGCCACAGAAGAGGGGTATCTTTGGTATTATGTTACTGTGTGTTACTGTGACACTGCGGGTGCTCCACATGAAGGTACAGGATGAACACTTCTGCTCTTGACTTGTGCTAGATGGCAGCATGCCCTGTTAAAGAATAACCAGGCTGACGTGTTTTTCTCACAGGAGCCAACTTCTCTTTGCGAGAGCTGGGACTTGAAGATGTGACTCCCACGCATGGGACCTTGTACCGGACCGACATTGGGCTGCCTCACTGTGGCTACTCCATCAGCGCTGGCTCGGATGCTGACACGGAAGCAGACGTGGTCATGTCACCTGAGCACCCAGTGAGGCTCTGGGGACGCAACACCAAGTCGGGACGCAGCTCCTGCTTGTCCAGCCGGGCCAACTCCAACCTCACCCTCACCGACACGGAGCATGAGAACACTGAAACCGGTAAGTGGTGACAGCACATGCAAGTGTCAGCCTCCAGCTCTGTCAGGAATGTCACTTCCTACTACTCCACCTTAATCTTCCTTAGGTTTTGTGATGGGGTTTTTTATCAGCCTCCATGAAAACACTCTTCTGACAGCCTCATGTCAGTGGTGGCCTTTTGTACTGTCCTACGGAGTATTTGTTAATGAACTGTTGGAGAAGCTCCTACTTACTTATCACCACAACAGAGATCATTAAATAGCTGTAATATTCTCCCTGCTTTTTGCAGTAACCTTTCAGAGGGAAGGCATTTAAATCTCCCCTCCTCTGGCCGATGCTACTCTTATCTGTGCCCAGATTTTCTGGGCAGGTAATTTTCTTCTCTTCCTTGCTGGCTCCTTGACAGGGGCTGTTTCATTTATGTAAATTGGCTAACTGCTCTCTGAAGGGAAACGATGGCAAAATATTTTTAGAAGCCTTTTTCTTTGTGTGAAATAAAAGCTGAAGGTCACAGATTTTTTTATCTCTGTAACTTTGTGTCCCCAGCTGCAGGGATTCCTGCATGCCTTTTGTAGGTCTGCGAACCTTTTGGTCAGCAGTTCTGCCAAGCAGTGTAGGAGAAGGAGAGGGGATTTTGATTCAATTGCAACTTGACCCAGGAGTTCATCCAGTCCTATATGCCTTTGCACCTTTAATTCAATTATAGCACAGCCTGCTTCTTAATATAGCTGCTGCGTACAAGTCATTGGGCACTTGTGCTCAGTGAAGAAAGCTCATGTGAAATGACTGTATCACTTGTTCTTTTCATGCTTTTTGCCACAGTATTATAGTGACAAATGATGATAAGTTTTCTGCTGGAAGCCATGACATAGTGAGACATACACCACCCACATGATTTTATGTTTAACTCCAACAAAATTACAGTTGAAGCTTATTAAGTTTCTGCTCGGAGATAATGATATATTAGGCAGAGTTCAAAGATAAATGGCCTTCTGTTCAAAGGATGTACAGAAGAATCCTTTTAAATTATCTTTGCCATACTTTTTAAAATTCTTAGTGTAGTGTCTTACAGGCAGACACACAGTCCCAGGTTACATTGTTTTCCTTCTGAAACTTGTGTTTTGATGAAAAATCGGAGGGATCATCAGGGTCAACTGAAGTTTTGCACACTCACAAGAAATTGCTAGAAAACAGCCAAAAGTAATCACTTTGAGCTTCCCTCCCATTCTCCTCTATCCAAGCTCTCTTTTATGCTTTCCATGTGATGTGTGAGCAGCAGCAATCCTATCCCATACATTTTTTCTTTCCATGCCTACTAAGAAAAGCAGTATACAGAATTTTAGTTGTTTGGTTTTTTTTCCCCTTTGGTCTTTGAAGAGAAGAATTGCATTATGTGCTGGAGTCTTTTTTTTCTACTTTCTGTAATGTTCTTTCTACATCTGCACATGCAACTTTGTACCTACAGATCACTTACAAGTGAAATAATATTAGAAACAACACATTTGCAACTTCACATGCCTTGAAAGACTTTATTGAAAGCAATCACAAAGGGTGAAGGACTCATGCCAGGTTGGAGACAACCTTCACTTCCTCTTTCCTTAAGTTTAATGACACACTAACGATTTGTTGAACCATCACTTCATAGCAATGAGAAAAAGGGAAATGAGAGGTGGAGAACATACAGTGCTGTATAAATGTAGGAGTTTCCTTGTAGCCTAGGCATTTGCAGTCTTAGATGTCAGGTGTTTTGAATAAGGAAGGCTGTATCATACTAAAACCAAAAGTCTGTGTAGCATAAGTAAAACCTAGATTGCTGCGGTGTCCAGTATGTAATAGTACTGTGCATACTGACAAAAAAGAGGTGGTGGAACTTGAAAGAGAATATTAAGATCCACCAGTGTGCTGGTTGTGAGCTTCATCTGATGCTTAGACTTTCCTGGGAAGATGTCATAGACATCAGACCATGTTCAGGTCAAAAAACCTGGTCCAGAACTGAGGAAAAGTTCACTTTAATATAGGGACTGTGGTTGAATTGGTGGTGCAAACATATCCGAACAATGTTGCAAGGTAGCAAGAAAAGAAGGTTAGGGAAAAGTCTTTTAAGTAGGAAGAAGTTGAGAATTTTCTTTTTGTATTTGCCTATCACAGATAAAGGTGTGAGAAACCTTTGTGCACAAACTCCTCACAGTCTCAGCTGAGACCTGCTGTAGGAGCAAATGAAGCCTGAAGCTTCAGAAGCTTTGTCTGCCAAATGTAAAGGTGTTTTACATAAGTAGTGTTTCTCTCGGCTGCTAGCTATCACACAGGCTATTTTGAGAAATCCTAGATTTATAGGAGAACCAATTTCAAGAAGACATGAAATTTTGCTAATGGCAACATAAAGTAACATAATGCTATGACTCAGTTTACAGGATACCTTTATGAGCCAATATTAATTGTTGACAATATTGATAGAAGTTATAGCCTTTAGCCGAAGTCAATATGGACTTTATGAACCTGCCATCAGTAGAAAAGTTTATGGGGCCCATTAAACCAACTTTTCCAATGAAGGTCAAAGTCAGCATTTTTATGCTGTTCATTATTTATCCAAAATAAATAATCAGAATTTACTTCTGTTGTTTGTAAATCCAAAGTTGTTGAAGCATGATTCTGCCAAAACATTTATTGTGTTCCTAGAAAAGGAGAGGTCTGGCTCTCTTGAAAACCAGGTTTGTTTTTATTTCAGGAATGATGTTGCCTTGAAGGAACAGATATACTCCTCAGAAAGTGCAGTCACAATCCACCACTGTCATTAAGGAAGCCTACGAAGTGCTCTGGTTTCATGGCATATTGTAGTCCATAGATCACTTGCACAGGGAGCTGGTATGGAAAGCCGTCCCTAGCTTTATCTAAACTGTTAGGAAGTTTTCACAGAATCACAGGATGATTTGGGTTGGAAAGAACCCTAAAAAACATTTAGTTCCAAGCCCCTGCCCTGAGCAGGGACACCTTCATTAGGTTGAATGCTTCCAGAAGGCTGAGTGCTTTTACTAAGTTTTGTTTTCACCAAAGAGTTGAATTATAACTCTGCTATTGCCCTGAGCTCACATCCTGCACTCTCAAACAGCCATGATGGCTTCCCCTCCAGAGGACAGTGCATTTCACTTGACCTGGATGGTCACTTTGCAAAGTGAGGGGACAGAACCACAGATCAAGTTGCTGCACCTTGTCTGGGGAGAATGCCATCATTCTGTATTGCTGATGTCACAGGCCCTTTATATGGCTCAAGGGTTTTTTTTGCAGCATGATCATGTTCTGAACTGGAACTGTGAACTCCTGTTACCAGTTCAGAACCAAGCACAGAGGGAGTCTGGTTCCTGGAAGTCTAGCAATGATGTTAGGAGAACTTCTTTCCTGTAGTAAATTGCACTATTTCTCAGCAAGACTGATTCAAGCAAAAGAAGTTCCTGAAGTGGTCATTTGGACCGAAGCCTGGAGTTTCCTGGCGGTACCTTAGCTAACCCTGAACAGGATTTGTACTGAGACAGCAATTGTTTACCATTGAGAAGAACACATTGAAGAAGAACAAGGTAATAGTCTCCCAGATATTGGCTTATTTTTGCAGCAATTTAGTCACATACAAAAAAAAAACCAAAAAAAACCAAAAATCCAAAACAAATACCAACCAACCAACCAACCTAAAAAACTTCTAATCATAAGAACATCATAATAAAAATACAGTACCACACAATAGTTTATACTGAAAGGCATTGCTGGAAGTTTTTGGTTCCTCTTCCTCTTAAAGCAGGGCTAAGTTGGAGGTCAGATTGGGTCACTCAGGGCTTTTTTACACTTTGAGTATCTATGAGAATGGAGAGGCTACAGCCTCTATATCCTGTTTCTGCAGCTGACCACACGTGCTGTGAACAACTCTTCTAAGAGCTGGTATGGATTTCAACAGCAGCTCATGTCCATTGCTACCACTGAGGTAACCAAGAGGATTCTGACTCCATCTTCTGAACATCACCTATAACAAAAACAGTTAAAAGACAGCATGTAGAGTCTCCTCTCCTCATAAAGAGTTGGAAGGCACTTTGGCACTGGAGGAGATCAGAGGAGTCTGAGGAACTCCAGAGTTAAAAGCTTTTGGTGTAAGCTAGTCAAAGAGCTGCTGAGAAAGGTCTAGACCAGATGCTGTCTCAGTCAGAGTGGCTTTCTGTGCTGGCCTCTCAAGCATCCCTCTTTTTCCAGTTCCAATTCTTGCAGCATTGCTGTGCCTTATTCCTCTGAGTCTGTGCAGGACTGTTCAGGCTGAGCTTTTATACTGCTTAGAGGACTCCTAGCATATGTGGACATGGACAGTGTTTGTGTGCAAGTATCCATGAAGTGGGCTGTGTCTATTTCCTTTGGGTCTGTAATGGAGATTTTAACCTGGATCAACCCAAAGTGTTATGGATCCTGCTGTTAATCCCTGGACAGATTTGAATTTGAGAGATGAGTGGAAAATGGGTAGATTTCCAATACAAAATCCCTTCCCACAAAAAAAAAACCAAAACCACCAACAAAACAAACAAACAACACAAAAAAAACCCCAAAAAAACCAACAAAAAAAAATGAACACAAAAAAACCCAACCAACCAACTAACTGACTAAAAAACCCCACCACCACCAACAAAACCAAACCACTTTTTCCTTTACCTTCAGTGTGATGATGAACTTACTGGTTTACTCAGTACAATCATTACAGGGTTACTGTACACCTGGGCGAACAGGATTTTTAAAATTTGTCTTTGTGAAAGTGGAGTTGCAGCCCTTTAAAAACAAACAAAAAAACGTTACAGCTTAACTTTCAACCCTTCCAAAGAAGCTGTTCCAAACTATTCCAAACTAAGGATTTACTTTAGTTGTAATCTGGGCTCAGTGTTCATATCCATCAAGGCAAGTAGTTGGTTAAATATGAGAGGGAACAAGAGACAGAGGAAGTTTTTTCATTAGCAGGACAAGTCAGCTGTGATTAATGCTGTGAGGAGTGGTGTGATGTTTCTCTCTGTCATCATCTCTTCCTTGGAAGAATGTGAGCAGTATCAAATGGCCAGAAGGTTCTCAACAGACAGGGTGATCAATATCAGATGGCTCAAGACAGTTCAACTTGGTTGAAGATGCTCAAGTGTGATCTATCACGTAAAGAAATATGTGCAGCAGAAGTGTAGTTGAAGTGTGACTTCAGCCCACTGAGAGATTAGTAGACATGAAATAAAATTCCACATCTAACCATCCTGGAAGCCAAAATTCAAGCTGCAGGGCCTTTTCTGTCAAATTGTCCTGTGCAACTTCTTTCCATCTTGACAATGCAAAACCATATGGGAAACATCATCCTACAAAAACTTCTGCATGTTTTCTCTGTTTGCAAAAGGGTTTACTACTGGACTCCAATTACCCATTTAATGATGAACTGGATGTAGGTTTGATCCCCCAACACTTCCACCATGCATCTGTTGATCATCTCTGTTTAGGAAGAACAGTTGCATCTCAGGGTTCATTTATCTTTAGCTTCACCTCTGAAAGCACCAGTCAGTGCCAAAGGTGATATGGTGACTGTAGTAACACAGACACTTACTGGTGAAAAGATTAAAAGCACCAATTCATTTTGGACCAACATCCTACAAAGAGGAATAATTTCCCCTTCTGTCCCATCCCTGGAATTGTTCATGGCCAGTCTGGATGCGGCTGTGAACAGCCTGGTCTACTGGAAGGTGTCCCTGCCTTCCCAGGGCAACCCAGGGGTTGGAGCTAGAGCCAGATGGCCTTTAAGGTTTCTTCCAACCCAAACCATTCTGTATTTTTTTTTTCCTTTAGTCACTACTGTTCTGGAATGCATTTAAATGAATTTTAAAACTGTCAAGGAAACAACCAGCTCAATATCCAAACATGCTCTCCAAGCCTCACCAACTTAAGCAGAAAGACAGTAGTTATGTTACAGTTAACTTTTGGTTTCTCATCAAATAAATTGCCTTTCTGAAAAATTCTTATAGGCTGTGGTAAAACTGAAGCATAGTAACAATCAGGAGCTTTAAAGGTCACATGATAGCTCTGCCTTCTCTACTATGCCAGGCCCAACTCTTAGCCATGTTAGTTAATACCTGATTTACAGAGGATTTCTTGCAGTAACCACCACATTCTCTGCTTCCACTGCTTAAGCCATTACTGTTGCTGGAAAGAGTGCTTAGAAACTCCATAGGGGCTTCGGACTCAACAGAACTGAATGCTTATAGAGCATGTGAGAAACACAGGGGTACATTGAAGCAGGAAATAATTAAAGACAAGTATTTCAAACAAGGAACACCAAAGAAATGCTAGAATTTTGTTTCTCCAGGGTACTTAATAAATATTACTGATGCATTCATTTATTCAGTAGTGGCTGATACAAAACTCACCAAAGCCTTTGAAGGCTCCTGTTGCCATCAGCAGTGTTACACCAGGTCCTGGGTGCATGGTGGTAACTATCTTTTTTTTTTTGAAAACAGCATGCCAGAGTGGTATAAATCCCAATACTTTTGGTTAAATATACCACAATATGCTGTTCGCTGCTAGTTTTCTGATAGCCATTTTGGCCTCTTATTAAATCAGAAATCTGTTCCAACAATCAAGCCATATTTCATCAACTTTTTCAAAATATTTTCTCCTCAGAGTTGTTTTACAACAGCTAAGAGAGCTTTAGACAAGTAGTAATTATTTCTGTGTGATCTTGTTCCCTTCAGTTGTTGAGAGCTCTTCTCTTAATGTTGTCTCTATTTGCTACTGGGTGCTTTGCAGCTCCCGAACAGCTCTGACTCTCTGCAGAGGAAGGATTTTTACTCAGTTTTCTTTACATTCACCTTACTGTTTCCCAAATCATGTTGACCCAAATCACCGGCCCAAAGTGCAGTTCAATATATCAGTGCAATTAGCAGCACCAGAATTACTGTGTAATCTCTGCATTACAAATTATTTGCTAATACCATAGTTGATAATCCATGGTGACTTTTCTTTTTATTACTGTGTTTTGCTGAGTAATTTTCTTTCAGGCTTCATCCACTCCATTGTTAATATTGTTACCGTGGTTGCAGAACATTGCTTCCTTTTCTCCTTTGAATTAAACAGTGCATTATAAAGTACTTCCAGTAAATGAGTGTGTGCTTCAGACATGCTTCTTCTGCAATTTATGTAGGCAAAAATGTGATACTCATATTCTGGAGAATTCAGAAAGGAATTTAAAAAAAAAAAATTTCAGAATAAATAATGATTTTAAAAGGATGTACTAAGAGCTGGACTTTGTTAAGTTTTCCTTATGACTTTTTAGTAAGAGAAAACAAGAATAAATTACCCAGGCAAGATCAGACATCTGCTGGCTATCATCTTTCACTTGTCTTCCATCAGTTGTAACTTTAATATTAACGTGTTTCAGCCTGAAATAAAAATTAGCCAGGACCATTACCACTAAAGATCCATCATCGATTGCAGAAGTTAGAGAAGAACTACATAAAGTAGTAGTGCATCCAGAAAGGAATCTTCACTAATACCCTTCCTTATTTCAGCTGCTCAAAACTCTCACACTGACCCTTTCCAGATAGAATTTGCCAAAAAATTCCCATTTTAACGGTGTGTGAATATTGTTGGGATATGGCAATTTACTGAAACCACTTTACAGAGATATTCACAGATTTGGTGATCACTTGAAATGTGAAGGTCAGGGGAGGAAATGTGCCTTCAGCCTCTCCAACCGTAAAGATACTAATATTCCTATGAAGAATGTCAGTCCTAAAAAAGAGACTTTTAACTGTATGACCATCAAATGCTACATTTTCCACTGAAAAATGGCTCCCTTGAAGGCTGTTACATCTTCCTTACTTGTGATCCAACTTTCTAAGCACTGACATTCTTGATGATAGATTCCTCATATTTTCTGTCCTCTTATCTCTTTTGTCCTTTTTAAATATTAGTCCTGAGATACTTCTTGAAAGTGAATAGGTGAGTCACCACCTCACTCCTTCACAAGAGTCTCAGAAAAAGTTTTACCTGGATGGGACAGTGAATTGATGTGGTTTAGGACAACAGACCCTTATATCCCTCCACATTCAACCAACTTCCTGCCCACTGGGTGTAAAACAGTCTTTCAAAATGAGGATGTCACTGCCTCTCAGGCAGGATTCAACCCACTTGAGAGCCTGTTGTCCCTCTGGTAGCATCACAAAAGAAACCAAAGCAGCATCTTTGCTCCCCTTTTAAGAGGTGAAGGCACCCAAGATTAATCTGAGTTTAGTATTTCAAGTGCAGCACTGTGGTCAGTATCACGGTGAAGGAATTCCCACTGATTTCTAGAACTAATTTATCTCATTGCTGGTCTCTTTGTTCCTAGAAGTCTTTCAGTTTTCTTTCTTTTGTTAATTTTATTCCTGTACCTTGTGTCCAGTAGAGAATGTACTTTCTGCATTACTGTAATCCGCATCTGAAAGGATGCTGACACTAAAGTCCTTCACAATGTTATTCTGCTGTAATGACATGCAGCTCAATATAGGTTAGTGTGTAGGTTTCATGTTGTTATTTTTATTGTGATGATGGTGAAGCCATGAGGCAGGGAAAAAAGCTTAAAACTCTAAAAATCTCATTATTAGCCTGAATATTGGGGGAGAGGGCATTTAGAAACAACATTAACAGGTAAGAATTTACTGTTCTTTGTAATTACGCCATTAATTTTTGTCCTTTCCTCTGCCACTTTAAACTGCCTTGTCATGGAGATTTTTTAAAAGAAAATAATTGCATTTATTAATATTGCAGGCAAGCTGCCAAGTATTTTGGAAGCAAATCTGTGCATTTTTTACACTGTTTCAGAGTGCCATAAATAATTTCTTTTGGTGTGATACACCCCAAGGGGAGTAAACCTATGTTCAGCAGCATGAAACCTGTTACTCTTTTGATAGTAGCACTTTGCTTCCAGCCTGGTTTTGGGATGGGATTTGTGCATCACTGCCATTCAGGAATGGCTGCTGCCATGGACTGAGGATTATGGTCAGGACACTGAGGGCCATCAGAGCTGGCATGGCGCTGGACATCAGTACTGGAGTCAGGGTGGACCTGCAGCTCAGAGATCATTTGGAGCGGGATTTTATTTTTAGGGCCAGACCTAAACTCTATTCTAGGCAAACGACTGATTCCTCTGGAATAGATGAAAGAGAAGCAGCATGGAGAAAAACAAAGAATTACAGGAGACAGAAAATGTCCCATCAACAAGGATGGGGTGATGGTTGAGAACTCAAAATGGCTGGATATCTACCTGTGTGGCCCACTCCTGCCTCTAGAGTTAACCAGATGGTTAAGCACGGAACAGGGAGCCAAAGCTTGTTTCCCAATTGCCTTTTCTCCATTTTTTCCTTCATCCTGGATCTCTAGGTGTCACATCGAGCTTCAATGGGCAGGACATGTCCATTCACTATCCCAGCCTTTCAAAGACATACAGCGCTATTCCCTGAAGAGTAGAAGAAATTGGGAAAAAAGCCTGGTGCACCTGGTTTTCTATACCCACTGTTCCCTCTTCAGACGTTCTTCCCAACATGGCATTTCTAGATGCTCATGTCTCTATTTCTGAATTCCCATTTGGGCC
Source organism: Bombycilla garrulus (assembly GCA_013400315.1). Lineage (NCBI taxonomy): Eukaryota > Metazoa > Chordata > Aves > Passeriformes > Bombycillidae > Bombycilla > Bombycilla garrulus. The sequence goes on from VXBU01005725.1 coordinate 803,045, forward strand.
ACTGGATCTTCTTCTGAGTTCAGCACACAGTGTTAGTCCACATCTGGTTCAGTCTCCTACAATGCTCCTTGAGGTGTCTGTCTTTGTTTCCTTCAGTGAAGATGTGTCTCCATCTATAAGCAGAACAAAGTGAGAGGAAAGAGCACGTTATTTTTGGTTTACCCATGCCCAGAGGTGAACACTGAGCTCCAAATAAAGGAAAGCATAGCTTCTGCCATGAGAATTTATTCATTAAAATCTCATTGTTTTATTTCTCAGAGGATTTTGATTAACTTTTAGCAACTTTATTCAATCAAGGGCAGTGAATGAAAATGCATTACTGCCCTAATTCTGCAAAGTTTTCAGTGTTTCTTTGGACTGCCCCTAAAAACTTTAATTATATGCTCTAGGGCAGGTTGTTGTTTAGTTGTCTTCATCACAGCAAAGATCTTACTGAATCATATATATAAAAAGAAAACCATGAATCATAGCTCTTTATGCCAGCAGATAATTCCAGGACAAGGGAGAATGGTTTTAAACTAAAAGACAAGAGATATAGATTAGATGATATAAAGTAAGTTCTTTACTCTGGGGATGCTGAGGCACTGCCATAGGTTCCCCAGGGAAGTTCTGGATGACCCATCCCAGGAAGTGTTCAAGGCAAGTTTAGATGGGGTTCTAAAAAACCTGATCCAGTAGGAAGTGTCCAGCCCATGTCAGGGGGCTGGAACTCAATGATCTGTAAGGTCCCTTCTAACTGAAATAGTTTAGTGACTTTATGATTACATCTGAGGGACCGACTTGTTTAAGAGGTTGCCGCCCATGGTACCCATCCCATTTCAGTGGTTCTCCATCCCCATGGCCATGATAGTGCAACTGCTCATGGAGTCCAGCTCTGACTTACCCCCCAAAATCATGTGTTTTAAAGCCTTTCCTCAAGAGTGCCAGCACACAGAGCTCTTGATTTCAGTTTCCACTCAGCTCCCTTGCCAGGGAGACCAGTTCAATGCAGGGTAGAGCAGCAGAAATCCCACCCAACAGAAGATCCTCCTGATTTGAGTCAAATAAGGGCCAGTGACTGAGAGTGGCATAACAAAAGCATCTGGGGGCTTTTTAAACCAGCACTGCCAGCAAGGAGGGAGCATTGCCAAACTCTCTTGGAAATGCAGCCCTGCTCCAGCTCCCCAGCAACAGTGGTCACTGCCTTTGTTCTCACCAACGCATTTTCTATGCAAGACTTCTTTTCTTCTCAATCTCCAGCATGGTGAAATACTTTTATTGCCCTTAATTTGGGAGGAGGGGGTAAAATTACGACCATCTTCCAGTTTCCATTTAAATGCAGTTTTGATGTGAATTTCAAATAAATGTAAAACAAGAAAAAATGCTAAAAAAGCCAGCAATCATCTACTGAATAAGAAATCTGTTGTTCACCATTTTCTCTTAGTAAAAAATGTAAAAAAGTAGGAATCTGAATAAATGCATGCTAAACTCTATAATTGCTGAAATAAATATGTATAGATATAGGATACTTTTTGATTTAGCATAAAGCAGCAGCAAATTATACCAATCAATGAGAATCAAGCAGTTTTAAAAGAAAATAACTGAAAAGCACATATGCAAAACAAGATTAAACCTGATTATTTAAATCAAGATTCTCTGCTTCCTGGTTTAAACCATGATTATAGTTTAAATCAAGCCGCCCTGCCACAAATAGTTTAGAGACAATGATTTCTCCCACTTAGATAATGTGCAGATTTTATAGCTGAGGGAGAGTCATGTTGCTTGTATGGAACATTCATGTACTGAGCCTTCATCTCCAGCCACTTTCTTAGTTTGCTTCTAGTTTGGTTTAGGTGTTTGAAGAAGACAAATAGTAATCCTCATCCAAAGGAGTGGGAATCTGATATCTCACAAAAGAAGTTCAAGATTATTTTCCTTCGGGAATTTTCCTTCTTTCTTATAATGGAACACTTCAATCTCAGAGTCAGGCTAGGATGCTGACTCCCCAGTAACAGAGGGACTGGAAAAGCAGCTGTAATCCCAGATTAGAGTATGAAGGGAAATGTCTCCCTCTCTCTGTTTTGGATAATTACATTCCACTTAACAAAATTCCCTTTACTCCTGTGGTTGGAAGGGATGTTTCTCCTTCATTAATTGCTCTGGCTTGCTGCTGTGCTCTACCAAGCAGATGTTAATGTTCCACCCCAGAGGAGTCTGCAGTTCAGTGATGGGTAAAATGATTAAGGCTCGCAAAGCACATGATCATTTGGAATGAAAGGTGCGACATAAACATACCCCATTAGTTTCATTAGTGCTCAACAAAGCAAACTTTACCTGTAGCTGGTTCCACTCCTCCTTGGAATTTAATACAAGGTGTTCCCTCTGGAACATGTGCAATTTGCTGGATGCATTCTTCAGCTGTCCTTAAAGAAGCCTGTTACCCAAACTGGTGATTTGACCCCTCATGTATTGGGGGACTGCCATGAAATGAGTGCTGCGTTTGCAGAAGATTGAGTAAGTGTTAATCCTGGCTCACTTCTCAGGAAAAGAAAGGTAATGACTTTGAGTATTACAGATGTTTACTCCTGGTGTCAGGGAAGTAGAAATTTTGGCTTGGGATCAGTCTACAAAGGAGAATAAGGAAAGGGCTTTGAGGAATGCTACCTGATGGAGCTGTAGAGAAGCATGTTAGAAGTTAGGTTGATAAAGATGATTAGGGTGGTAAGGGTTCACTTAAACATTTATGCAAATAGAATACAGATGTGTGGATTTGTAAATTATATTCCTAAACTAGACCTGCTGTGACACACAGCAGCAGGGGAAATGTGCTCTCTGGTGTCCCTTATCAGGCCACAGTGTCGCTCAACCCCACCTGAATATTTTTGGCAGTTGACTGTCCATCAGGTGTGTTACCTTCCACTGGTATGCTAGCTGCTCTCAAATCAGGAGAAATTTACCCTGCTTGGTTGTTTTCTTTCTGTGAATGGAGAAAGCAGAAAGCAGAGATCAACTCACAAATATTCCATGGGTCCTAAGGCTGAATGAGATATTTTCATAGGTCACTTCAATGGGGAGGGGGTTGTTTATGTGCATGAGCTGTTCAACTTTGTGATTTGTGTGAATTGAAGCAGAAGCCTAGAGAAACATCAGTGGACAGATTTACTACTTCACTGCAAAGGGATAAACTCTTTCATTAGTTGGTCAAAAATTATCAAAGCTCTGACAGAAAAAAAAATATTGCCATGTTAATTGTTGGATTGTTGGATAGAGAACCTCTGGGGCTAAAAGGCTAAATATTGAGGCTGTAAGTTCTGGAACTCAGTTTGATGTTTCTCAGCATTTTAGTGGATATCTAGAGGCAAACTTAAACAGAAGAGTTCAGACAACTTCTCTCTATAAGCTCCATTACTAAGGAGGAGATCAGTTCCCAAAGGAATATTTTGGAAGATAATAGTGCTTTTTTCAAGGGAGATACTTCACCACCTCACAACAGAAAGTTTTTTTGAAGACCTTTAGAAAGAGCCACAGCCTGGACTCTGAAGCAAATGCAGCCCCCGATTATTTTTATTTCAGTCATTGGCACCAGTGTTTTGCATTGCCTGCATCAGCTTGTGGTAAGTCCCACATAAGCACAAAAAGTAAGAGAAGATATTCAGGAAGAGTTCCCAAAGACACATAGACCCAGAACATCTATTATTGTCCCTGAACAGTACTCCAATAGATTCATTTCCCCATGGACAGTGATGAACTTAGTCCTTAACCTTCTCTTATAGTTCTTTTCTTCTGGAGTTTCTCACTGTAAGTAATGTTTTCCAAACCTTTAATGCTCTCATGAGCCATGCACTGTTTATCAATGTCCTCCCTGAATTGGATTTGGTTAATTCATTCTTGGCTTTGTCTAAAGTTCTTGCCAATATATTTGCGTCCTTCAGGAGAAGAATGTCCAGACCAGATTAGTGATGGGGGGAGGTCAATACCCCTTTTCCCCAGTAGGCAGAGAGAGCAGATAGATTCTGCAGAGAGATCACTCGAATGCTTTCCCGGAGAAACTGCTAAAAAATCTCTGCCAGAGCTGCTTCACAGATTGATGTCTTATCAATGGTGGCATGTGGGGGTTGAGAGGATAGGAGGGACAGATGGTCCATAAGGTTCCTTTGAGATACAGCCAGACTCAAAGAAGAAAAAGGAAGATTGGTGAATTTCTGGAAGAGCTTATTTCCTCCTTGGACTTGAACAGGGTGTTGAAATTCATCCAAAAGACTTTGTAAAGCCTTTTGGATTCTAAGAAGACGACATAGATCTACAGCCTCGTTATTGCCTATTGGGCTGTAAAACAAGGCTGTAAGGAAGGAGGGAGACAATAGGGTTTGCTTCTTTCCTGTTTATACCAGCTCTTCTCCAATTGGAAATGTACTAATATGGCTTTTATGAAATAATTATTTCAGCATTGTTTCCTTTGGCACAAGTATCTGATCATTCTGATTCCCCATCAAGAGTTACTTTGAAATGAATAATTCCAAATAATTTTCCAAGAATAATTATATTAATACACTGTCATGTCTAGATAAGCCTATGAATAGCATTCCAGACTAGGATGAAAAAAAAAAAAATCAGATTCTTTACTTCCATTATGTTTTTAGAAATATGCATACATACCTTCCCTTGCAAAAATATTGTCTGAAGACTGGTTAGGGACTCTAGTTTCCAATAAAGTGAGAGTGTTATAAATTACAGAGAATTCAGAAGGTCACTAGCAGGGAGTATTTTGAAATATCACTGTTCTAGGAAAGTTGGTATGAGAAGAGCAAGAATTAGGATTTTTGAGGTTTTATGTATCCCTGCAGTTATGGAGTTAGGAGGCAGGCAGTAACTCCCTTTATCATGATGTGCCATAAAATCTCCGAGATGCCACTGAAAACCATTGAGATCCCAGCCCAACTGGGCAAAAAAGAGAAGAACAGAAGAGCTGGTTCTGTCCATCTGTTGAAGGCATGACCTTGCCCCAGGGTCATTTTTCCTATAGCGATTGCATGAAAGGTTTCTGAGGTGGGTTGTTGCAGTGTCTGTTTTACACTGCTTCGGGGGGAAGAAAAATCTGTTGCATGACTCAGACTCATCCAGCTTCTTCTCAGCATTTACTATTTCTTCCACTCAGATTTTACATTCAGCATCCTCACTCAAACAACTCCATTTCCTCCCTCCCTTCCTTTCTTTACCTTTATTTCTTCCTGATGAGCAATTCAAACAGCAAACTTTCCTCTCCTTCATTCCCATCAGTGGCTCCATTCAAAGTCCTGCCCATGTTCTCATTTTCTTGGCAGAGCTATATTCAGTGAATGCATTTGTTTCTTTAGCTAAAGAACAAAAATATCTGCAAGTAAGCTCATTTCCCTCCCAAACTGCTTCGGAAAGTAGTGCTGGGAAGAGGGGCAAAGTGCTTTGTCAAGTGTTAGAGGAACAAGAGAGACATCTTCTCCCCCCTGACATCCCTCTTTTATTATCATTTGGAAGACTCTGTTAGTCTCTCACTTCCTTGGGGACTAGAAACATCTTGAAAAGATCTTTCATGCAGCCAGATAACAAACTCACTGTAGAGCTGCATCAGAAAAGGAAAAATTACTTGCTAGTAATGATGTTTATCACAATCCTTCCTCCTTTCCCAATGTTACAAAGGAAGCTATCTCTCAAATAAAGGCCAAGTCTTGTCCCTTTTTTTTTTTTTTTTTTTGGCAAACTAACCGTTGTGAAAATTCAGTGCATGTAAACTTGGCTGAGGGAAGTTTTATACAAAAAGTGGGTGGAAGGAGATGACAGTGTGGGCTGATATGATTTATTTGAGATAGACCTGATCTGATAATACACAGCATGAAAAAAGCCACGTTGCTTCCGCTTAATAAAGTGACATGAGGGCTGTTCCTGTGGCTGAGCAACATCAGTAAAGCCTGGGCCAGATGTTGGGAAACTCACACTCCCACTGGACTGAACTCATCAGCCTAGTCTGCTTGGCTTTTCATCACACTAGGACAGGAAAACACAGCCATGTGGCACTGTGGGTCATTGCTTTGAAGGAGACTTTGATTTCATCTGCTCTGCAGGGATGTTAAAAATCTCAGAGTGCTTTAATGGAAGGGATGACCCAGGTTTTTTTGTGCTAAGGTGTCTTTCTCATCAGCATTGTATAGTTAGCACTGGAACAACTGGCTACCATCCTCAATACTACGGGCATCCACATCCTAGACTAATAACTCCTTGTTGCTAAAAGTTAAAGGAAGTAAACCTCATGACACTGCTGTAAAATGCCAGCATCCAAGTCTTCAAATTGATGATGTGCAAGCCTGCAAAGTGTGTGTGCCCATGGGCAACTGCAAGGCAAGGTGATTCCTTGGGATGTATTGCCATCCATGTTGATTATACCTGCTTGATGCTTCATTCTCTGTCATTGGGAAGACTGGGACTAGAGCCCAGGACTCTGATTCTCAGTCCCCTAAGTCTACCCAGAATGTTACTGAGACCTTCAGGGAATAGGAATTGATCTGCCACTACAGACTCCGGCCCTCTGAAACACTCAAGAAATGATGTTATACACATCTAGCATGGTCAGTCCACTGAATTTAGGGGACTAAAATAAAGCTTTCTTCCCTTATGACACAGTATTATTTATTAAATTCAGGGGAAAATATCTGTATATCAATTCCCTTTTTCACAAAGGTAAAAATAGAAAGTACTCCAAAGTGGCTATTAATTGCTTAATGCTCAAGTAAGCAACAGCTCACCTAGTAATATTTCACTTAATTTCTTATTATATGATGATTAAAATACCAAGGTCAGTCAAGTTCAGGATGTTGAAGACCTTGTCAACATGATGAGACTGAAATGCAATTTTCCTGGAGATGTGCTGAGAACCAAATAGAATTATTTAGGTATAGAATCATAAAACAGTTTGGGTTGGAAAAGCCCCTAAGGTCATTGAGTCCTAGTGGAGCACTGCCTAGCCCACCACTAAACCATGTCCCCAAATGCCACATCTACACATCTTTGAAATCACTCCTGGGATGGTGACTCCACCACTGACTGCCCTGGGCAGCCTATTCCAATGCCTGACAACTCTGTTGGTCAAGAAGCTTTTCTTAATATCCAGTCTAAACCCCCTGGTGCCACTTGAGGCCATTTCCTGTTGTCCTGTTTCTTAGTACCTGGAACAGACTGACTCCAACCTCACTACAACCTTTCAGGCAGTTGAGAGAGCAATGTGTGAGATATATGCATATGAAAACAATCTAACCAGATGCAGAGAACAAATTTCTGGAGGATCACAACTCAGTCATCAGTATCTTGATTTCTAAATAAGCATCTGTAAGAAGCTGTAAAGAAGGAGCAGGTACACAACTGAGGTACCAATTTGAAAAGGTCATCTTTTCTGTTTTTAACAGACAGCTCCCTTTTTCAAGAGAAAGATGTTTCTGCTCGAAATGTACATAAATATATGACTTTTTAATAAGGGCATGTAGCTCATTACCCTCTGCAAATTAACCATATCTAATCATATATTTCCTAAAAAATAAAATAGCACATTGCATCTGTTAGTCTTCATTCAAATACAAACCAAATATGCACAAGTACTGTAGTATAAACTGTTCCATCTGTTTCCATGAATATATAGTCACACTGGTCACCCCCCCACACACAACAGAAGGCTCTTTTGCTCTTGGCATCTGTCTCCACTGAAGAACTGCATTTCAACTGGAAGCAGTTGAGCTGGAGTAAGAGTACTCTGTACTCTCTAACTACTGTAAAATACCTCATACCCTGATGCCCATGCTGCCATGGTCATCATATATGCATGGCTTTGGGAATACTAGGGGAAAATGTTTTGGGTTTTATCACTACCACAGAACTGATCTTCACCCAGATTTCTTAAAGAAATGGTAAAAGAAATGTCTGTTCTTTCTGGAGATTCAGAGGGAATTGTGGGAAGGTACAGGATGACAGGCATTACTTGAGAGGCACAAATGGACAATGTCAGAATTTGGTCTGTAATGCTGCTCTGGGTTTCATCCCATATATACTTCGGAGCAGATCACTTCCAATTTATTGCATTGCCGTGTTGGAATCAAGAGGTTTCCTGTGTGACCAAGAGGAGATTTACAAGCAAATCTGAAGCTGCAGTGCAGGTTAGTGTTGTGACAAAGGCAAGTTACTATTTTTAGAAAACATGCATTTGCCATTAGACGTGTGGCAAGGTCGCCACATTCTCACTTTCTCTTGCTCTTTCCCTCTGGCCTGCACATCTCAGCTACTTGCACCCACATCAGTGCTGGATGCTAACAGGCAATGGCTCGCCAAGATTCAGTTCCTACTAATGCATCACCAACCAGTCCAATATAGCACGTTCCTCTACTGGAAGAGGAAATTGCAGTCCATGGTGACCACTGTGTCTGTACTGGGGACTATGCTGGTACAGCCTCAGTACTAAAAAGAGCCAACCTTCTTCCTCATGCAGTTGCTCACTGCTATCATAGTTTCACCTGAATTCCCCTTCTTGCTCATCAGGCTTCAGGACCTGTCTCCTAGCACAATAACTTGCTTTTGTGAGTTTGAGAAAATCAAAGATCTGCTTGAGGCTTTGGTCCTGGGCTAAAGAGCTGTTTCACCCAGTGCCCGTGAGCTTACTTTGGAGTCACCAGAGCCATTCGGCAGAAAACAGATGCAGGTAGTGCCCAGATCAGTTAGTTTTGCTTTAAAGGTCTCAGATAATATCCTGGTAGGACACTGGGCTATATCATGTATGTGTGTATTTTGGCCCAGTTCCCAGACGTGTCCCAAGTTCAGCTGTGTTAAGCAAAGCAGATACATTCAGACTTTCTAGCTACTTCTCTGAGTTACCATTTTACCCTCCAAAATCACATCCCTTTTGCTCTGTTTTCCATCTTCTTTTACACTTCCAGTGATATGGCTATTGCAGTCGCCACATTTGCAATTTATTTCTGGGCAAACAGGATCCTTCCTTCTATTATTTACACTTGGGTTGCTGAAAATACATCAGAGCACATAGAGAAGTGGCAACCTCATAAAACACGGCCAAATGCCCAAGTTGTGTGCAGACAGATGCCCTCAGTCATCATGAGACTACAAAAACCATGTTCTGAAAGAGAAGTGATGGTGAGTACTCCTTGGTGATCAGCCTGGGAAGGTGGGGGAGATGAAGAAAGGTGCTGTGGAAAGAGATCTGTCCCAGCTGGCCACGGGTGCCCGTGATGTCATTTTAATTAGCTGCATGTATATATACACTTATATAATACTCACTGTACCTCTTTATCAGCAGGATGGGTTCACTAAATATATGTCAACTGAAATTACTTTAGAAAGGGCCTCAGCACTCAGCTTTCCACCTGTTTCTCTACAACAGCTGCCCAGACTCTGCAGAACACATGAGATGAAAGGCGCTGTAGAGCTGCAGCACGATACTATTATTACATCTAACAGATGAGCGATCGGATCTGAACTGACCAGGGGCTGAGCATATGAGGCAAGAGGAGAATCCTTTGGGGAGAGCGTTACCATGAAAGTAATACAATTCAGTATTTGTATCAGAGACTCTGAAATTCAACAGCAGTCAACCTAGTACTAGCATCCTTTTAAATATCATCTTTCATTTCTTACCAAACAGCAATATCCTATAACAGCATTAGGGCAGGAAAGGGAGGGGAGCTGCACAGCAACCAAACACACATGCAGGAGGCAAAATGGGCAGGCAGGAGCATGAAAAGGAAAGCACTGGTGAATTTGTGGGTGTTCTGAAAAACAAAGTACAGGGACATACTTGTGTCCCTGAAGTGAATTTTAAGAAAAGGGCAAGAAACAGAGACCACCAGTGAGATGGCTGGGGGAAGCAGCATTCAGACAGAGGTCACAGCCCTGCTGATACCATGAGCCCATGATTCTGTTTTCGTTCCTGGGGCCCAGCAAGCTAAAAGACAGTCTAGCAATATGCAGGGAACAAATACAAGTGGTCAATTATCTGAATATCTGTGCAGTGGGCATTTATTTTGCCTTCAGGAGAAATGAAAAAAAAAAAAAAGAAGAAAGAGTAAAAGCTGCCTTGACCTTTAAAAACAGCATTAGGGGAAAAAACTGTGTAAAAATAAAATAAAATAAAATAAAATAAAATAAAATAAAATAAAATAAAATAAAATAAAACAGTGGCCCATTGATTTTTATCCCTTGAATTGGCAGTGGGAAGAAATTGAAGTTCTCTTTTAAAAATTTATTTTACTCTATAAGGTTATCTTTTTAAAATGCATAAAGAGCAGCAGGCTATTAATGAGCCTTATGTTGTAGTGCACTGATTTCCTGGACAAGCTCAATATCAATAACTCAAAATCTGGGAATAAACCAATAAATGTCCATGGCAGTTGACCTTAAGTGTAACCTTCACACTGCCTTTTTGGCAAAAGGGAAAAGCAAGGAAGATGATAATAAAAGCTCTAGTTTTAGCTGATATTAATATGCAGAGACAGCAGACCCTTCCTGATAGATTTTCATTTCATGAACAAATTGGATGAGACTTAGAAGATCACAGGGTGAAATGCTAGGTTTGAGAACCAAGTGTCTCACACCTTAATAACCCTTGGCTATGATGGAGGTATGCTGTGAATAAGGGTGTTTGAAGGTAGTTAGCTTGGCGTCAGGAGACTCAAAATCTCTTCTTGCTTTAGTAACTTCTCTTGTCAACTTGTTCAAATCTCTTTTTCTCTCTGGACTTTGATTTTCTTCACAGCAATACTGACTATAACCCTTTTTTCTCCCCTCCCTCCTCCCGCCTATATTCTGTTGAGCATGTTCAAGAAAGAAGAATTTAAATTGCAACCAAAAACATTGGCAATTTGGATGACTACAGTATTGGGAAGCTTGGGGTTACTGCAAAGCCAATCTGGGTTTCAGTTTTTGCAGGAAAGGTTGGAGGAGGAGGGCAGGGAAATGAGACAATTGCATACTCTTAAATATATCCACCAGGTAAATACCAGGGAGGGAGCAGAGGTCTTTAAGCTAAATTATGATGGCACATCATGTGGCACAAGAACAGATGACTACAAATATGCCAAAAATAAACTTAGACAGGAAACTAGAAATTTTCCAACTGTTTAGAGAATGAGTTCTAGAATTCCTTCCAGATTAGACGATTAGACAAGAAAATAAGCAATTTTTAGACAGTCCTGAGCAAGCCTGCATGGGACGATGCTTCTCATATTTCAGGGGTAGTATTGGTGACCTTGAATATCTCTCTTAATCCCACATTTGTCTTTCATTTCTGCATTATCCAACGCCTGCAGTGCCCTGTATGATGTGGCAGAGAGCTGTGTCAAGCAGGTCACTTCTAAATACCAGTAGCCCCTGTTGTAATGCACTGCCAGTTCTCAGGGCTGAGGGCCACAGCAGTGGGAATGGATTACAGACAAGCCATATTTGAAGGTTTGCTTCCCATGTAGGAGAATAAAGGGCTTTTTTAATTGCAAACTATCCCAGACAAAAACGATAGCTCTGCATTCACCACAGGAATACAGGGACAAGGGAAATGTGAAAGTAGCTTGAAATTAACCTACCCAAGTACTGTTATCCTTTCAGTTTGTGTATTTTTGCCTTGCTGCAAGTCCAAGCCATTCAACAAAAAGTCAGAGCCCTGCTAGGCAAAGTGCTGCTCATTTCACATTAAGGAACAATCCTCGTCCTAAAGGAATTGCAACGCTTGCCAGCAAAAGAGGTTATTGTCCCCACCTCACACATAGGGAAATGCAACAGGGGCTTCATTAGGGCTTTGTATTTCTAAAAATGGCCTCAGCTTGAGCCCCTATGGGCTCGATCTAACTTTCAGTTCCTCTGAAAATAAGAGCAATTGAGGATGAAGCCTGACACTAAAACAGCTTTTTTTTTTTTTT
>VXBU01005725.1:815329-843196 GCA_013400315.1 Bombycilla garrulus
CCCCCCGCAACAAATGGGACAAAATTCTATAGGTAAAGAGAACACACACACACAAAAAAAGGGACAACACCCCAACCCCCCACAGCTTCTTACATTTTTTGACTCTTGGGCCAAACTGTCACCCCTGATGTGATGTGTTTCTTCTTGTGTTTGGTGGCTTTTGAAACCACTTTCAACCTCCTCCATACTGAAGCAAGTAAAGGATTCCAGTGTGCCTCCATGGAACAGAGCTGCCTGGCCATGGACAGCTACCCAAAAGGAGGCTGATGGAGGTTGGTCTCTTCTCCCAGGTAACAAGTGATAGGACAGGAGGAAATTACATCAATTTGTGCCATGGGAGATTGACATTGGATATTAGGCAAAATTTCTCCACCAAAAAGGATTGTTAAGCATTGGAGCAGACTGCCCAGGGAAGTGGTGGAGTCACTGTCCCTGGAAGTGACACGGCACTTAAAGACGTGGTTCAGTGTTGGGCTTGGCACTGCTGCGTTAATGGTTGGACTTGATGTTCCTAGAGGTCTTTTTCAAGCTAATTATGTGATTTTATGTACTTTAAGAACTGAGGCAAAAACATAGCTCTTAGCTTTCCTATTCAATAAGAGTTTAAATGAAACACTTGCTATTGTGTATTTTTTCTCTGTTACTTCAAGCTATCCAGTCTCCATATTTTTACCTTATCCCTTCATCCTTGATGCTCCCTGTTTAACACAATTTTCATCACCCCTAATGACCATTTTGTTCAGCAGCGATGGCTTAGTGTTTATACCTTACATTTGCCCTCAAAACATTTGACACGGGATAAGAGAGCAAAACAATGGAAACATAATATTCTGCTACATGATGATAATTTTCCTTCATTGGTGAAGATTAGGAAATGGCATTATTGTAAAGATCCGATTACCTTTTTTATGAGCATTGTATATTTGGAAAGTAATAAAACAGAGTTATAAAACTCAGATGATTAGGAACCTCAGAGATGCTCTGCATTTTAAGAGGGGGGTGTGGAATATTCTTTTAATTGCATCTAAGCACAGCCCAACCAATGATTAGTTACTTTCAAAGCAATAAACATTACCTGGGAAGCAATAAAAGGAAATGCAGGAAGGTTATTTGATGGATGATTCCCAGAAGACATAAGGCAAGAGAAGGGAATGTGGTTTAGTGGTTAGAATAACAGCCGAGGAGTCAGGACTCCTGCCGTCTCATCCAAGCTGGGAAGCTGACTTACTAAATGTTCTGGAGTTCATTTTATTTTATTCAGTGTTAAATTTGGTCTAATAATACCCAGCAATTCGATGAGAAGCTAAATATGCAAGCGTTCATCAAGGCTTTGAAAGGTAGGATGAAATAAATTATTATAAATACAAAGAAACAGCTGAAAAATGAAGAAGGTATTTTGTTGAAGTCAGACTCTAAATGCTAACACAAGTGAAAATGGACTAATGGAAGTTCCTGTCATGTAGAGAGGTCAGAGATCAGCTCCTTATTTTTATCAAGGAAAGCGCAAATATCTTTGATTTCAGTTCTTTGACAGTTCAGTGAAATTCATTTCATTTCCATAGTAATTTTCATAGTGCAGCCTGCAGCCTAAACCTGTTTAATTCCATGCCCTCCATACCCTAGAAATACTGATTTCTCTGCTTAAATAATCGGTCAGGGTACAGGCAGGACACGAGAGTAGAAAACACCAAAGAGAGATAGTTCCTAAGACAGAGCAAGCTTCCAGAGCATCCTAGAAAGCCAAAATCAGAATGAGAACCACCCATGATTCATGACAGTCCACAAATTGCACTGCAATGACTTTCAGGTTTCAGTTAAAGCAATAAAAAAGAGAAACTCAAGAAAGAAAAAAAAAATCTTATGTTCTTCCATTCCTTTGAAAATTATTCTGTTATCCTTTAAAGTTAAGAGACAATGCAACACAGTGGTTGTCACTTCATCAGTCATCTCCATTCCTAGAACTGCTGGAAGCCCTGATGAGCAAAAATAAGGAAATGAGAATTTAGGCACATTAATTGAGTGATAAAGATAAATGTATTGAGAAATTTGAAAGAGAGCAAGAGGTAGAAGCAGCCAGAGACTTGTCCATCCCTTATGCTGGATTCTCATGTTCTTGTCAAACTTCAAGTCTGTTTTTGCCAACAACACTAGAAAAATGTGGCCTCTGGCTGCCCTTTTTGAGCACTTGGAGGCTGTTTAAAAGTGCAGTACTCAGTTTCTGAGTCCCCCCCAGGAGCACATATCCAAAAAGAGGTATGTCTTATCATTCACTGAACACAAAAAAAAAAGGGCTTTAGGGCACTGGTTACTTTTTCATCCAAACAAGTCCCTATGCAAATCAGAAAAAAACTATTTTTAGAGTCTTTGGAACTGATAGTGCTCATTTCCTCTGCCATAGCTGGGTTTTGGGTGCCCATCAGCCTTGGTAAGCATTATTTTTACTCCACATAACTCATTTCACTGATACCACAACTCACTTAGCATATGAAAAACATGAACTGCTTCAGATAGGCTTTTTCTCCCCCAGGTTCCAGGCTGTGGTCTTCAGGGACAAACACTGTCCATAAACTAATTAGATCATTTCCTTCCACTGATACGAACAACCTGCCAGAAAATGAGATTGCATGCATGCTTGGGTTTCTGGTTTTTCTGTTTTTGTGCCAAAATACTTCTTTTTCTTAATTACAAAGAATTTTGACCATGTTTATGCCAGATTGATACAATCTCTTTGTATGTAGCTACCTGACACTGCAGTGTTTTATTCTGCAAGGCTGATGCAACTTTCTGAGCTCTTGATATACTGGTGTTTGTATGTGCTTTGGGATCTAATGTTTGTACAACACCAGAGGGAGGAAAGTTCTTGTTTAAGGACCCTGTGAGGTTGTTTGAGATAATTTTGTTTGTCCTTTTACTGTCATCATTTTTATAAGTAAGTTTTTATAAGTCATATTTTTTATAAGTATTCACACCATGTAAAGCACTTCAGCAGTTTTAATGTCTAAACAGAGAAAACATCCAGGAGCTGCCTGTGCTTCTCCAGTGAGGCTGAGGACCACTGCTCAGCTCTTCTCTGCTTCACTGAAGTGTCTCTAGTTAGATGGCATGAATCTGGAACAAAAACCTGTTGGCGTCATTGCATATAAGCGAGATCTTAAAATTAAGCATAGCTGAAGCTCTCTGCAAGATCAGGACCTCAAAGCATGGTGCAAAAAGGTGCCAAAAACCTTTATGGTTCATTTAATCATCAAGAGCACTGGATAGTCAGCACTTTGCCAAGCTGGCCTCTCCAGCTGTGTTACGTTGGGTTTGATTGCTTTTAGTTTACTCATGTGCATGCCCGGTTCAATTTTATTTGAATGGAAACCAAGCCTCCAAAGGGACTCTGCTGAGAGCTCTACAACCCATCCAGTTCTGTCTGTAAATGTGGCAAAATAATATGTTAGCTGCATTTTTAAAGGACAAAATCACAACAGTTTCTATTGAACCACTGGTTTTGAATGTGGGGTATTGATGGCACAAAACTTGAAGGGAAGGGAAGTACAGAAAATCAGGGAAAAGTCATTTGAATAAAGATAATGAGAAACTAAGGAACCGAGTGGAGGGGAGAGAAGAAAGCATATCATCTGATGGTTTGCTCATTACAGTCAGTGATAAAAATCCTATTGACTTTAATGGCACATGATCAGGCTTCCCATGTGTAAAGTTAACTTTGAATAGGAAGCAGCCTTGTTTCTGAAGGATTCTTCTAGTGCTATCAGCTGGAACCTAAAAAAAAAAAATAGGAGCAAATTTTTCATTACCATGTCCTTTAACAAGCTGCATGTTAATAAAAATCAGATTCAGAGTTGGTATATAAAGTTCAGTTTGATATAGGAGCATTATTTTACCATTTTAGCTCACTTTGTACCAATATAAATGATTTCTCGTGTTGCAAAAAAAGCAGAGATTCAAGTGTGACTGTTTTTTTTTAAGTCAAGACCTCTTGGGATACCTCATGTCCTGCCAAATTAGCGAGGATCTGGCTCAAGTAGCACAGATTATGGGGGAGAAAATGGAGGATTTGCAAATTCAGACTTGTTTTGCAGACCCAGGTTGGAGCGGAAGGAAAAATCATGTATCAGATTTCATTCAGATTGCAGTCATTCAGCTTCCATGAGGCTAAACTACCTTTTGATGAAATAAGATGAAAACACCCATTTGAATTATTTGCCTCCATAGCCATAGACACTGACTTAGTCCAGATTCTGTCTGCATTCTTAAACCTCTGAGCAATTGTTGGCAAGCCCCATATGAGTGCTGGGGTTGCAGCTAAAGGTTTTCACAAATATCTGCTACGTCTGTCTGATAATCACCTTTTCTTGGGTTTTTTGGTGTGCGTGAGGTTTTTAGAGTCAGAAATTTATTTTTAAAGCTTCAGAACAATAGGATTCAAGCCATGGCACTGTTTATAGGAGCTGGTATCTCTCATAGCTTAATTGCAAGGAGCATTTGAGTCTTGGACACCATCCCGGTTCATAATGTTGTTAAGTTGATAGGGGAGCTGTAAACTAGGCTTATTATATCCACATTCTGATATCCTCTGCATCTGACATTCCTGGAGACAACTCGTGAACAAACAATGCTGGATATTTCTTGTGTTCTGCAGTAAAGACCAGATGACAATAGATGAAATGAGCTAAATGAGAATGGAGATGACATTTCCTTATGTCATTTCAGTGTTTCTTTATTTCCTTTCCACCAAACACACATTGTTCTTGACTTCTCATTCTAATTTTGAGCGTGGCTTGTTCTAGACACTTTGTCCAACTCCAGAAGTAGCTGCATAGGTAATGATTTGTCTTTAGACACTCCTGTGTCACTTTAAAGAGGCACTTTCAGAGCATTCAATCATATGTGAAGGGATTTAATGGCCCTGCCTTCAACCTGCTCAGAATCCAGCATGAGTCAGTAAATGCCAAGGAATGTAAAATTTTGCTTCTGCAGAAGATGTAAACAATTGTTGGATTCATTCAGTTAATGCAAATAATTTTCCTGTGTCTTCTTGAACATTATTCCAGTGAGCAGCCATAAACAGAAGAGAGATTATTGCCAGTATGTGGCATAGGATCTGTCTAACTCTAAAGATCATCGAGCAATAATGGTTGTTATGAACAAGGTTATGAATTCTTACATATACACATACAGGCAAATACTCAAAATCCTTCAAAATATTTAAATATTTTTAACTCATCAGAGGCTCTTCTCTCATTATTTAGAGTTTTCTGGACTGTTAATTTTAATTTAGTCATTAATTTTGTTTAAATTGTTCATTATCTCACTGCAAGAGTAAGTTGAAGCTTGATGAAAACACTCACTGTGAAGATGTCTAACATCTGAGGCTTTGAAAAGTTTAAGGCACCTCAAGAACTATTAAGAACTATTAAGAATTACATTTTCTAAGTTATTTGATATGGCCAAGAAACTCACACCCTTCCCCATCCAAATACCATTGTGAGGATGATGAAGAAATACAGAGAAAAAGTAGCTTCAGGTCTGTACTGGTTTCACAGAGTTAGTAAATGCTGTGCTTCAAATGTCCTGGCATTTGCATAACTCTATGCAATGGGACAGATAAAAACAGTGAAGCAGAATTTATTTATGGCCTTTTTTCATTATTACAGAGGGAAGTGATTTTCCTATGTCATTGAAAGTAGATTTTTTTTTTAATATTACAAAATTTGCCTCATCTAAAGCATATTGAAAATTCATCATATTAGCATATGTAAACTGATAAGTCTGCCAGGCATTTTTCAGTTGTGCTGGAGCAAGGTCCAGGCAAGAACTGAAGTTGGTTCCGCACCCCAAGACAAGAAAAGAAAAGCATCATTATTTTATGTAAAAAAATGTCACAGTTACAGCAAGATCAGTGTTTTCTGCTGAGCATATTTAGGTTGTGTCTAAAGGAGAGCAGAAACACACCTTTCATTCCCATCTCTGCTGATGCTGCAGAGCTGAGTCACCTCTGAAAACCCAGGCTCACACACATCCAAACCTCCCTCCTTGCCTCAGGACACACTTTGCCCCGGTGGTGGTTTCCAGTTTCCCCAGCCTATATTAAACCTGGTTGCCCTTCAAATAGGGAAATCCTACATTGCTATCCCAGCTCCAAAATCCTTTCACTTCCTTTCAGGGGATTGCAGGGTGTGTCTAATTTTAGTCCTGTTGTTCCACATTACCCACTGTTCCAACAAACCTTGTGCACTATCTTTCCTTCTCCCTATGTACAAAGAGAGAAATTTAGATCCTCTTTTGCCCTTTCCCAGGAAGTCAGGAGATTTATATCTATCTAAGTTATGAAAGACATATCAGGAATTCTCAGTTGTTTCCTTGCTTTGCTGCTGCATCATGGCATGACCCTGTAAAAATCACTTGCATCCAGGTCTAGATGCACTAAAGCTGCACACGGTGTGGATGAGGGGCTGCAAAGCTGCTCCCACCAGACATGACCGGCATGACAGTAGAAAAAGGAGAGGACCAAAGCAAAAGCAATTCTTAAATTCCTCCTTTTGCAGCAGATGTCTCCCTGTGCATCTCTCCAGGGCTGGTACAAGAAGCCACATGTGAACAACACCAAAATGATTTAAAATGGGTTTGCCCATGCAAATTGATGTGGCTGATCTGGTCCCTGCACAGGGCTACCTCCCTGTTCTGGCTCTTTGATCAGTAATTTTCAGAGGAAATAAAAAAGGGTAAAATGCAATTCAGAGGAGAGAATTTTTTTTTTCTTTGTGCCGACACAGCAGGGTAGGCTGGGTGATGGGCATGCAAGGCAGGTCCCTATGGCAAAATGTGGCAGAGGGATCACAGGGGACAGTGGAGGGACAGTGGAGGGATTGAACACTGAAGCCTTTCAGCAGCATCGTGCCTCCATGAAAATGTGGAAGGGAAAGCAGCACAGATCATGTCTCACATTGTTCAGGCCAGTTGGTGTTGGGATGGCTCCAGTAAGGAAGGAGAGCTGGTACATCAACAGACTTCTAAAATCTCAGGCTTAATTAAACAAAAAAAAAAATTAAAATCAACATATTTAGGCAAGTTTTTCTTTTTCCGACATCAGCTAGTTAGTGGCTGTTAATTAAGAAATTATCCCGGCGAAAGCTGCTGCCTAATAAATCATTCATTAACAGGCCATTTCAGTGGGGCTGTTGTTTCCAAGCACTGTATTTAGCTGTTTGAAACAGCCTTCCCATACTTCAGGGGAATGAAGCAGTTACGATTTGGTCATTACCTGCTGGTTAGTGATGCAGAGATCGGTGAGCTGGGCTGGGAAGTGATGATTGTATGCTCGTAGGTTTTTTTCCAGATCTGGGTGGTTCCAAGGGAGTGTTAGGGAAATTGTGGGGTTACTACGGTGATTGGTGCCTGATAAAACCACAGATGGATGATGGACATGCGTTGCAAACACAGATATGTAGACCTTGCTTCTCTCTCTGCTTTCAGTGCTCAGAAGATTTTGATATCACTAGACTATCAATTAGAGTGAGATTACCTCTTGTGCTGCTCCCCCAGATCAACAGCCCTTGAAATGTAAATAGCGGAATATTTTTCATTGCACAGTTACCCTGAACTGCTGTTGAGGTTTTTCCACTCTCTTTCTTTAGTAGGGGTTTAGAATGACAACACACTGATTAAAAATTTGTTGGACCTTCCTTATATTCTTCCTTTTGCTCTTTCAGTTGCAGTGTTGTTTTCTTGTTCAAAAGTCAGAGGCTGGATACAGAGATGCTAGTTCAATGTTTTCAGCCTGTGGGATAGAGGGATCCTCTCCACTCTCATTGCAGGGAGAAGGTATATCATTTTCTGCCCTAACAGTGGTGATGTGATTCTAAATGCCAATCTCTAACTTCCTTGTGCATTATTTTCACTTCAAATTTGAATCCCAATTTCAGCTGACATGGGAAGTTATTCCATGGATGCAGCATTTCCACTCTACAAAGAACTCTGTTTCAGAATGTTATACCAAGCAGATTATGAGTATATGGATGGACGCATATGGAAAGCCCACCTGTAGTCTGTAAATAATTCAAATGTTAATTGTTGTGTTTGGCACTTCAGTGATGGCTTTTCCGTCAGTAACACCTCAAGCCCTCAAGCAGTTATCAGGATCCTGCTGTGCTGAGTCTGATACACTTGGTTAGAAAGGGCAGTCCACAGCCCAGAGAGTTTGCTCTCTAGTTACACGATCCAGGTTTCCTAGAAAATAACATTAAACAAACCAGAAATAAACAGGATTCTTTTATTCCTGTTCATCGTGCCAATTAGCCATGATCCACTTCTGCTGATTAAAAGGTTTGCATTCAGTACTTTGCTGGGCTGACAGAGAGTGCCTAATGTATTGCACCACAAAGATAAAGTTCCAAAAATTCCTGTATCATTGAAATGTTGTGGCAAATAAGGATTCTGTCTTTCCTGATGCTCCAGCTCACTGTATTTCTGGGAACAGCAAAGATCAATCCAGGGCATATACTGTTAAAGACCCACGAAGCTGATTGTTTTAGGGTGGGGGTGTGATTAAACACCTTGTAAAAGTGTAACATCTACACTTGTCTGTGTAAGGAGAAAGAATACACAGTCTTAAAATGAAAACACAGCACTAATGAAATTTATTTCTGGTTCTTCCTGAAGGAGACAGGATTGTTCAGTCTGGAGAAGAGAAGGGGGACCTTAGAACACCTTCCAGTACTTCCAATAATTTCAGTCTTTTTACATGGGCAAACAGTAATAGGAAAGGAGGAATGGCTTTAAACTAGAGAAGGAGAGATTTAGATTATATATTAGGAATAAATTCTTTATTCGGTGTGCAGTGAAGCAGAGCATTCCCAGAGCAGTTGTGGATACCCCATCCCTGGAAGTGGTCAAGACCAGGTTGGATAAGGCTTGGAGCAGCTTGGTCTGGTGGAAGGTGTCCCTGCCCATGGCAGGGGTGTTGGAACTGGTAGATCTCTAGGGTCCCTTCTAACCCAAACTATTCTGTGATTCTTTATGGTCCCTTCCAACCCAAAGCATTCTGAGACCAATAACTCCACAGTTGTCCCTCGCTGTTAGCAGCACTGCCTTGGTTCCCTATGTGCTTTGCAAGGTCTGTGTGCAGGGCTTGCCTGCTGCAGGAGATACTGCACAAGCACAGTCAACCTGACAAAACTCATCAGATATCATGGGGATGAGTTCTTAGAGATCTTCCTACATTAGAGCTTTTTCTTCTCTTTCAGTCAAGTCTAACATGAAGGTGAAAGAGCCACTGCTGTCCTTCACCGTATTTGCTTTGTTTACTCATTAGCCTTTCGAGGTCCTTGAGAAACACTCCTGGAATGTGCTTTCCTTTGTCCAGTGTGTGTGTGGCTCAGGAGCTCTTCTCATCTAAATCATCTTTATTCCGTGGGGCCAGATTTCCTGGGCTCTATTCTGGGCTTTCTAACTAAAACATGTGTGTCTCTGCAGAGCATTTTTCACTCTTTTGTAGCTTCACAAAACACACACAGAGGTGGGTACTTCCTTTTGTTAGCACCACTGTTACTCCTGAATAAAATCTTTGTGTTTATACATATATATATGTGTATATATCTATCTATTTTTATATATCTGTATCACTCTCACATCATTTTTACGCTGTAATACCAGAGCCTTTCTCTACGACAGTGAATTATTTATATCTTGTTGTGGGTAGTGGGTTTTTTTTCCCATGCTGGACTGCACCATGGTGTTTTCTTAACTCATGAGTGGTTTGCCACTCAGAAAAGAACTTAAAAGCATAGCACTGTTACAAAGAGAGGATCAAAGCCTTATCCCAGGATCCTGGTTGGTTTGTCCTTTTCAAAACACTTGAAAACAGAGACAATATGCTCTCTGTGATTTGATCCTACCTACTCTGGGGCTTTGTGTAGTTTTCTTGTTCACATATCATATTTCAATGATGCATTTTATTTATAAAGTTATTCAAATACTTTTCTTTAAAGGTGCATTTTAATAGGTGCCAGCATCAGACCAGCTAAGCCCAGGCAATCTTGCTGATGCAAAGTGCAGGAACAAAATAAAAATATATCTTGCTTTAAATATACATTAAATATATAAATATTTATTATCTATTTAATGTATTTATATATTAAGATGTATCTATATGATGTATCAATGCATAACACAATACATATCTATTTAATATATAAATATATTAAATCTTAAAAGTTCTGTATGAACATTAAAAGAAGCTTTTTCATCAACCTCAGAGAACCAGCTTAGGGTCTTTGGGTCACTACATTTTCTTTCCTGTTTCCACATGGAAGATATGTGGGAGGTTTGGCGCAGAGAACTTACTTTCCTTAACAATGTGCAGACTTCTACAAACCATATGTTGCTAACTTTTCTGAGTCAGAAGAATTAATTTATATTCCACTTAGGAATATTTATTGCACTTCCTAAATTACCTCAGATTCTGTAGATCAATGCTCATGTGTATATATACATACAAACATACATACACATCTATATATACATGCACATGACTATATATATGTGTGTGTGTGTGTATATATATCTACACATATAATTGAGAATGTGTCATGGTTGAAAGGTTGCAGCAAGTTGCAGGGGAGGACAAAAACATATAACCCACAGTGACATAAAATATATCCACCTTCTCTTTAGACCATGAAAACCACAAGAGGGAGAATCCCACCAATTTCCATTCTGCTCTGGTATTTTGAGCCACTTTCCTGTGGAGGGTTTCTTGTTGTTTTTTTCCCTCCTTCTCCTCGCTCACATCCTTGGCCTTTTTATCCTTACCAGGCAAAATTCAGAGCTCAGGACCTGTGCACTGAGCAAGCAATCAAGTACCCAGCAGCACAAAGATGGACACCAGTTGTTTCTACAGATTCATGATCAAGAGGATGGTTCCATTTTGGTTTCCATTTAAATGAAAATTGCTCTGTCTACATCAAAATCAGGCTTTAAATGGATGTTTGCCATTCAGGTTTGATTGTGGCAACAGCACAAGAGAAAAGTGGGTGAAAAGCCAGAAATCATTACTTAGTCCCTGGGTATTTAATAGCTCTGTGTAACCCAACAATCCATCCTGCAGCTGAAACCTCTGTTAGAGGTGCACTCCCCAAATTCTGTGAAAAATATACTCTGAGCAGTCACTATGTAACAGAGAATTTTAACTCAAGATAAAGAAATCTTAGTGAAATTCCCATTTAAGGACAGAAAGGGGAGAAAGGTGACCTCTAAGATCTTCAGGTCCAACCAGGAACGCAACACTGCCAAGCCCACCACTAAACCACGTCCCCAGGTGCCACGTCTACGTGTCTTTGAAACACCTCCAGGGACAGTGACCCCACTGCTTTCCTGGGCAGCTGGTTCCAAAGCTTGACAACCCTATCCATGAAGAAATTTCTCATCTCCAATCTAAACCTCCCCTAGTACAAGTTGAGGGCATTTCCCCTTGTCCTATCAGATGTTATTTGTTAGAAAAGACTGACCCCCACCTGGCTACAAGCTCCTTTCAGGCAATTGTACAGAGGGATAAGTCCCTCCCAAACCTTCTTTTCTCCAGGCTAGACACTCCTAGCTCCCTCAGCAGCTCCTCAGCACTTGTGCTCCAGACCTTTCACCACCTCAATTGCCCTTCTCTGGACACACTCCAGGACCTCAGTGTCTTTCCTGTAGTGAGGAGCCCAAAACTGAACACAGGATTTGAGGTGCAGCCTCACCAGTGCTCAGTACAAGGTGAATATCAAGGACAGAAGAACAGGTGGCCACATCCTGATCTGATGCTGATCTCTGTGGCCACATTTCTAATGAGTCAAGAACAGTTTTTGCCATTGGAAAGTCTGGTCCTGTCTTTGAAGAATAGTTTGGCCACTCTAATGAAGAGGCCCATTGCATCATTTTTTGTTCTTGGCTTTGTTTCTAAGAGTCATTGCCAGCTGACCAGAGGGAGGTGACAAAAGCTACTGAGGTCATTTGTCTCCCTCCTCCCTAGACAGCACATACGGCATCTTAAGGAGCTCAGCCCTTGCCTCTCATGGAAGACAAACTGCAGGCTCATTCTACAGAGGAAAACTTCCTGAAGCATTACAGAAAAATAGATAAAATAGTACCATTAACCACGCAGGAGAAAACCAGTATACTTCTCTCATGTTCACTGTACGATGTAACTGCCGTCCTACAATGCACTTTCCTGGCATGGCAGATCACATCTTGTAGTCGATGGAACTTTATGTTAAATTATGCACTGGAAAGGAAGAGGATCAGAGCCCTGAACATAGCAGTAGGCATTACTGGATTCACTTTATTGCCTATTGTATAGATTGGAAATAGCTTAGAAGCTCTTAACTCCTCAAACAGAGGAAATTTTGCCACCCACAGGTTGAAAATTTTGGTGAGGATCTTGCTTTCATTTCACAAACAAGTGTTTAAAATGTCTGTTGTCTGCATTGCCAAAAACCAGCATGCAGAGGTATTGAATAACCTGTAAAAAATAATGAAATTCACTTAGTAATAATGAGACTTGAACACAATGAGAATACAGATTTCTTCTTTCTCTTTACCTTTTGGTTTTGAGCTTGCCAAACATCTATTTTATAGCTTTCTTCTGTAAACCAGCTAAAAACCCCTACCAAGTCAGGCAACTGAGGGAAGTTCCAAAGTTTTAAGAAATTTGTCTAAACCAAGATTTTCATCACAACTGTTAAGTTTACAGCGCTTTCTCATCTCACACATAGGGAGCTGGCCTGGAGCAGGAGGAGAGTGACAGGGACATAGAGGAGGGACGCATTAGCTGCCAAAAATTACTTCTCTGTGTTACTGCTGGTAAATATCAACATAGTGCTAGTTGTAAGGCACTAGCAGAAGCAGAAAAATTACTCCTTTTAATTGCAGAGCATTAGGAAAATTATGGGAGGGGAAGGGAGAAAGTCTTCTGCCTACCCTAAATGTATGAGCTAAAGGCAATTATGGATTCAAAATACTGAATAATTTTTAAAAACTCTAATTCCCTAAGTAGGAAAAACATGTACTTATGGGTACATATGCAAGCACACACACTATTTTAAAAAGTTAGTTGGAAAAGGTATATATTGATTTACATCAAGTGGAGATTTGGCTCCATGGCTAGGATCATACATGCCCAGCTCTCCTCCATGTCAGATTGTCTGAATGCCAGTTGGATTTTTCAGTGATATTTCACATTTGAAATAATATAATATTATAAATATGTCTGAAGTGTATAATCTCAGCATTAGTGAAGCCAAAGTGACCACTCCAGTATCATTTTCTTACATACCAGGGCCTAATTCTGCTTCTAATTGGTGGCAAGTGGCTCAGAGCAGGACCCAGCTTGGGAATGCTGTGCTTCTGCTGTGCAGCTCATGCTACCAGAGCATCACACACTAGTTATATTTACAGCTAAAGACAGATATGCAATTGTGCCTTGACATATACATGCAAAGCTTTCTGTTTCTGTTAGTTTTGGAGCTCACTGTTTGGATCATGTTCTATTATTACAGAAATGTAAGTCTCACAGACAAGGAAGGTATTTACTCGATCCTTGGCAGTGTGCATGAGCAGTTTAGGCACTGCAGGTAGCTCACAGCTCGAGGAACTGCAAAGCCTTGAAGAACTGAGAAACCCACTGCCAAGCACAGAGCCAAACTGCTTTGGTGCTTTGTTTCTTATGATCACATAACTTGCTTGTCCATTTGATTGGACTCTCTGCAGATTTTGTGAACAATGAAGAGAAGCAAATTGCACGTGTGGGCTTTGGTAAATTCCCAGCTTCACCACTGCTACTCTGCCTGTTTGCTGCAGGACATTTTACTCCTTGCCTTATCTCAAAACAGGGCTGCAGAGAGGGGATAGAGGATAATATCAGAGTGTAACTTTTATAGTTTTCAGGAACTTCTCTCTCCTTTACTTGTTTGGTTGATTGTTTTTTGCTTAGGAAAACACACTACTTTTCCCATTTTTTCGAGGTGAAATATATCATAGAATTATAGAATCGTAGAGTGGTTTGTGTTGGAAAGCACCTTAAAGATCATCTCACTCCAGTGCTGCTGCCAAGGGCAGGGATACTCATTAGACCAGGTTACTCAAAGTTCCATCCAACCTGGCCTTCAACACTTCCAGGGATGGGACATCCAGTTTCTCTGGGCAACCTGTGTCAGTGTCTCACATCCTCTAATATCTAATCTAAATTTACCCTCAGTCAGTTTAAAGCTATTGCCCTTGTCCTGTCACTACCTGCCCTTGTAAAAAGTTCCTCTCCAGCTTTCCTGTAGGACCCCTTCAGGTACTGAAATATCGATCACATCCACATAATTTCTGACCTGGGCTGCAATGCACAGGCATAACGCAAGTGTCTGGTAATGATGAGCTGTGCATTAAGGCAGAACATAAAAGCAAAACAACAAAAACCCCACCAGAAATTCTGCTCTACAGCTGAGACTTAGAGTCTCATGCTGGTTTTGCCATTTTATTTGCCACAGGATAATTAGAGCCTCCTACGACGATTTTCACTTTGTGGAGAGGGAGATGCAGACCCTTCAGCAGAGTCTCCCTCCATGCATAAGGCATTTCTCTCCTGCAGCTCTTTTTTTGCCAGCATGGGGTGCAGGGCTGGCAATTGACCACAGCAGATTGAGAGAGCATTTTTATTCACGGATATAACGGTGTTTATGCCTTTTATTTTTCCATGTGAAATAAGCTTATTAGTTTTGTTAGTGCATTAGAAAAATACATTAAATACATTTGAAGTGGCAGAAGGAAGAATTTGTATTGTTTGTGCCCCTATAAGACTTCATACCCATTGCAGTGAGAACTCATTTTCTCTTATGGAGTTCTATAGGTCTTGAAATTAGCCCTATGTGGGGCTAATTTTTCTGTGGGGTTATGAAAATACCCCCCTGGAATGAAAATAAGCATATTTTTCCATTCTGTGACATGTTTCAAAGATTACTCTTTTTCCCTTCAGAATTTGTGTCTTTACTCTGGTGAATGACAGTTTTAATTAAAAAAAAATAAATTTCTATGCAATGAAGGACACACATAGAGCTGATGACCTAGACATGGACCAGAGCAATGCCACAAGCTTCTGTGCCTCTGCATGTACAAGCATCTTCTTTGCAAGAAAGATTCATTTTTGTAGCCTACTTTGGACACAAGCAAGAGATGGCTAAATTGAAATCTGTGCATGAAATGTGCTGAAAGATCCTTGCTCTTAGCTTGTGGTTATTTTACTCTTTCCAATCCTATTTAATATATTACATCAAATACTCATATTCACTTCTGTTTCCTTAATGAACTGACTAACATTATTATTTTCAAAGAAAGCCCTTAGATTTCATGAGCCCTACAGCTCTCTTCTATAGTACTGTTTTACAATTTCTATTGGACTTGATTTGCCCATCTCATGCTTGCACTTACATTACAGAATCTAAATTACATTATCCAGCATTGCAGCCACCACCACATCTCTACTGTATTACAACAAGCTAATCCTTCCTGGTGACGCTCAATTTCTCTATGGATGCAAATGAAAAATAGTTAAAAAGAAATGCATTTAAATCCCAAAAGATATGTGAAGATGCTGCTTGCATGTTTCTGTCAGATAAACCTCTGCATTTTTATGTAGCTTCCTGTAAGTCTCAAATATTCCATGCTTATAAAGTGGAGTAGTCTGTGTGCGTGTCTTGGAGGTAGGGCAATACAGAAGGTGTTACAGAGTTTTTAAATCTGTTTTAAGTAATGGATTAAATTCAGGTTTTATACTTAAATCTGAGGATTAGCTTTCCCTCTAAAGCTTGGCACAGATATCTTATGACTTCTCAAAGATATGTTTTGGTCTAGTCACGGCATTTCCAAATTCTAGCTCTGGCAAGATGTTGATAAAAGATTCTACGACCCCAGGTTCCTCACAGACAAACTGAGGGGAGAAACCTGCACTATATTAGACAATGAGAAAGGAGCTTTCTGTTCAAATATGTTTTTGAAAGCAGCTTTCTGGAAGGAGAAACAACTCCAGGCTTCTTAACTTAAAAGGGACAGCCTGTGGATCTGATCTAAATCTGGGAGTGAAGAGAACAGAGCAGTCTCAGAATCACTGAATCATTTAGGTTGGAAAAGACCTCTAAGATTGTCGTGTCCAACCATCCCGCACTGTCAAGCCCACCACTAAACCATGTCCCTAAGAGCCATATCTGCACACCTTTTGAACACTCCCAGGGATGGTGGTTCCACAACTCTGATCAGCCTGTTCAGTGCTTGACAACTCAGTAGTAGTGTACCTTGAGCTATCCCAGAGGTATTGAGCAGGGAGAGATTCGTACTCTTGGTCACCCATGTGAGGATTCAAACACAGTCCCTAGCAGTGCTGCTCAGACTTTTTCAGCCCTTAAAGCAGTAAGAGTGAGACAAAATCATGACAAGAGTTGGTTGGTAGTGTGGCAGGCATTGCAAGGAGCTGTGAAGGTGTGGGGCTGCTCTTGGTGAGCCGTGCATGGCTTCCGGTCTTCTTTAGGGTGGCCGAGCTGACAGTGCCAGATGAGCACAGATGACATCCATCCAGCCATCCAAATACCAATGTTTAACAATTTTGCCTCACCTGCTTACCCTGTGCTTCCTGTTTTATTTTTATAACTAGAATTTACAGTTTCACCCTGCAGCCCCCACAAAAGTGCACAAACACATAAGAAGGAATCACGTTCACAGCAGCAGTACTAACTCCAGTAAATGGAGTTGACAACTGCCTTTCCTCCCCCTGGCTGTTCATCTCCTGCAAGGGAAAGAAAAGAAAACCCATAAAGAGAGACTGAAAAAGAAAGAGAAAGTCACATGAATCAGCACAAATAGGAGCATCTCACACAAAGAACAGACTCAATCAGCTGGGCAAGGGACCTGGTGGGAGTGACATACCCACCACGCTGCCATTTACAATGGAACCTGACTGCATTGTGATGGAGACTCTTTTACTTCTTCCTTATAGCTACTTTGGTAATAGGCAATTTATCTTGGTAACACGGGGAAAGAAAATATTCTAGTGGAAGTGGTGTATAGCAACAAACTGTGAAGCAGGCAGAAAGAAATGCAGAAAAGAAAACTTCACTGAAGCCTCCATCACTCTTGTGCACCATCCAGTGTTTCCTTAAAAATAAGAAAGGGGGGGGGTGGGGGCTTTTCATCTTCCTTTATGTTTGCCCTCCCCAGGGTCTAATGCTACTGCCTGGGCACCTAATGCAGAAATTCAGATGCCTGAATCTCACCCACAATTTTTGCAGCTCCATTTGCAGCACCACGGCAGCACATCCAAACCCAGCAGCACCCAGTAGGCCACTTCAATCTGCCTAGAGCTCCCATTCTTCTGGTGATTCCTGTGTGCTGTTTTGCTCTGCAGTGCAATCCTCAGGTATATTCTGGCCTTAAGAGAGTATTTTCATTATTTGACCTGCCTAATCAGAACCACTTTTCAAACTCCATTTTTATTAACTCGGGAAAAAAAAAAAAAGAAAAAAAAAAGGTTTCAGACAAAGCTGATGGTAAACAGATGCTATTTAGCTAATAGTGGTTGGCTCTCTAGGTACTCAAACACAGGGATGGGTCTGAAAAGAACAAAACCTTCCCAGCACTTGTTTTAATGAGTAGGCTTTCTTGCATTTGATCATCTGTTTTCTCAGAGGAAAATGTTAAGAAGGCTTGTGATTAGCCAGAGGCAATTCACTACCCACTATAACACAGACGTGGGGGAGTGAACTGCTGATGTTCCCTGTCACACACAGTCCCCTTCCCCCTCCCTCCCCATCCTCAGCTACTTCTGCAGCCAAAGCCAAGCCACTGGATGTACAACCTGGAATCATGGGATCAAAATAATCGTGAAACAATAACTTCTGTAGCTGAGCCAACCAAGGCAGCTTGCAGAGACTGTCAATCCCCACACTTACAAGCCACAATCTATTTTCACCACCGTAGGCTGCCAGGTTAATTAAATGGGACTCCTCGTGTCAGGAAGGAAGTCAAGCAGCAAGTGTTTGTAGAAACAGGCTTTAAAGAGAACAGCATATGAGAAAGAGAAGAAATTTCCTGGGAACACATGCTTTTGTACATTTGTTGGGAGATGTAATATGTCGTGGCTGCTGCAGAGGGTCCCTTCCTAAGTGGTGTCCTAGTTAGCCCTGGTGCAGTAATCCTCTGTTCCTCATTTCTGGGGATGTTGGGATGAATCCTCAACTCAAAGTATTTTGTCATCAATGCTATTCCCTGACAAAAAGCCAGTCCAGAGAGCTATTGAACACGTCTAGCATATATGTTTCTCAGGATAAGCCCTGAAAGTCTTCACGTATTTTTCTTTTTTTTCCTCTTTTATTTTCTTTTTTTTGTTTTTTGGGGGGTTTTTTTGTTTGTTTTTACAACCAGTGAGGTAATGTTCCTGTGTTTCCTTCTCTTTTATGACTCATAAAACTCACTCTCCCTTTAATGTAGAAGCAGCAGCATCCTCCTTCTTTGTGCTGAAAAATCCACAATTACCACAATTAAGACAGTCATATAACATCTGACTGCTTTATTTTTCACATTATGGTGAGAATGCTGTACAAGTTTCCTAGACTTGATAGCAGGACTAGAAAAATGACCATTTTCAGGAGTTCCCATTTCCTTATCCACTATCTCTTCACCTTGACTCCTTTAGGAATTTAAAGCTATGTAGTCTCAAGGTCACACAGGTTGTTGTCTATTACTATAAATCACATCAATTTTGTTAACTGTTAACACTTACCCAGATTGTGTCATCCATTGATGATATTCCCTCCTAATTTACGTGCATCCATCCTTCCTTGACTGTTTTTCACACCGGGCTCGTGTAATGAGAAAAAGGGATAATTTCAAGGCTACATAGGATATATTTCAATTCACATCACCTGTTTTAGGTATTTAACTCAGAGAGCTGTTTAAAAGGACTGTGGATTACCTGGGGCAGCACTAAAGTTGCCAGCTAAGTTCACAATTGCCATAGGGAAAGGGACCAGCTGGATTGTCAGACCAGAGCTTAAGCAGCAGGGGTGTCTGCTGAGGTGGGATATAAATCTGCTGGCTGAATTGAGAAGTTCAAGTGTGAATGAGCCTTAACCACTTCTGTTCTTCTTTGATACACAATAATTCTGGTGGATTTACTGTTACCTGGATAGACGGTGTTGCATTGCAGAGCTGAACCTAACTTAATGGATCATGATTCCCACATTATCCTTTAATGGTCACTTGTCCATTCAGCTAAAAAATTCTGAGGGTGCATCTTAAAGAGCCATCTTGATTCTTAGCATGTTTTAGGCAGATTCCTTGTATCCTCCCATAAATTTCATCCCTGACTTTCCTAGAAAAATCTCTTTTTTATATTATTATTTAGACTATTTGTCTGGGTATGAATATCCACTCTTTTCATTTATGTGCAGATCCACGTTTTATTACTAAACAGACTGTAAACAAAATCAATCCTTTCTTCTCATATGAAAAAAAAAAGAATTTAATGGGAAAAGATGGATTATCTATAGGTTCCTGAGAAGTCTTACTCAATTTAGAAGAGAAAAAGACCTAATTCTCTGTCATGTTTTATGTAAGTTCAGAGTTATTCCTGTGAAACCCTTTGGCATAATTCCTGTTCACCCATTTTACACTTTCCAAAAGAGCTGTAAGACTGTATATGTGCAAGAAAAAAAAGACACTGGCTGTTTTTAATGCTTCATTCCTTTCAAAATAAGTATAGAGCTCAGCAAAAATTACTATCAGACCCCAAGTATCAATGACCATTCTTTATGCTAATCTTTCCATTTCCTGCTATTACCAGTTCCAGGGTCAACAGCAAAAAAAAAAATACTGAACTATTGTAAAATCATCTGTCATTTTATTTTCTCCCCCCCAGTCTCTTAAAGAGTGTCTGCAATGAATTACCTCCATGTCTGAAATGAATTACTACTCCATCCCACACAAACACACCATCATTACCTGCCCCAAGCAAGGTCTGGAACTATATTGCTCTTGTATGTTAAACAATAGTCAAGCAATGGTGAGATGCAATTGATTATGTGAAACATTAGAAAGCTTCAGTAAATCAGCTTCTCTGAAGTCATCTAGGCTTCGGTGTAGCTGGTTTTGGTTTAAAAGGTTATTAAAGCTTCTCTTTTTCTCTTTCTTTCTTTCTTTCTTTCTTTCTTTCTTTCTTTCTTTCTTTCTTTCTTTCTTTCTTTCTCTCTCTCTCTTTCTTCTCTTCTCTTTCTCTCTTTTCTTCTCTGCTCTTTCTCTTATAATTTTTAATTTTCTTTTGCTTTTTCTTTTTTATTTCAATTCCTTTCTTCCTTCCTCCCTCCCTTCCTTCCTTCTCTTTTTCCCCTCCATTATTCCCTTTTTTTTTTTGTCTTTGAAAATTACCTTGATGCTGACACTGCAGAAAGTCAATTGTCCAAATCTTTGAGAAACATGCTCTGTCATTCCCAAGACTCTACTCCCTCATCAAATCCCAACTCACACTACAGACAGAGATAAACTTCTCATCTTGAAGCCAGATTGGTGCCTTGCTCTGATCTCTTTTACTGGAAACAGCTACTTCATTCTTCAGATGCTTAGAAGTGTTCATCTCATTTTCAGTCTGAAATTGTTCACACCATTTTATACTACCCCAGTTACTTTCCTCTCTTATGAGTGTTTACCTGTTTGAAATATGGAATATTGTATATTGTCTGCTTTTGTTTTCCTATAATAAGTGAGACAATTCAGCTTAACGGGTAGTTCTCTGCCTTTGGTTTTTGTTTGTTTGTTTAGGAATGTCCTATTGCCATTTAATTTTATTTCTTCAGGGGCAGATTTTCCTAAATCAGTGAAAGCCACCTATTGCTGTTTGTCATTCAGGTAACACCACAGTAATGAAACTGTAATTTAGAAGCAGTGCTCCCCACTACATTGCAATTAAAATCCCCCTAAACTACTAATTGCAATTAGAATGCCACTTTCCTATAACAACAGGCAGCCTATTAAGTGTTAAGACAGAGTTTGGAAGGAACACAAACCAGCACATCTCTTCAATTTTTAGCACAAAACTGGCTACTAAAGTTTGTGTTCAGATTTATGTCTCATTTCTAACCAAACGTCAATCCAACTAGACTCCCAGCACCATTATACAAGGCATAAACAACATCCATGCATTTCTGTGTTTTAATCAAAACCCATGTATGCTGATGTCAGTGCAATGAGATTCCACAGACATAGTGTGTGCACCCTTTACAAATTTTACAGTGGAAAGGGATTACTGTGAGATTCACTTCTAATGCCATGGTGCCCAGGCACTTGTTTCTCCCTGTTTCGACTCCTGGTTTCATTCCTCTGCTCAGGTGTTGCTTCTATTAGTATCAAGTTAGTTTGAGGAGAAAATATGCTGGAGCCCAGTATAAATGAGAACAATCTCTAGTAGAGCTGCTGCATGATGCACATAAATCATGCCAAGAAGAGGTGAAGGCTGAACTGTGCCGGTGTTACTCCCACTCCGGTATCAGGCAAGAAACGCATGGAAATGAAAGGCGAACGCGTGGCAGGGCAGTGGCTCATGCTGCAGCACCTTTCTGGATGGCACAAATGAGAAAGTCGGTGGAGCTGCTGCATTGTGTCACTATAATGGGGGTCAGGATCCAGAGCAGCAGCACTGTATCTATTATTGGGAAATAACAGACACACACAAAGGAATAATCAGGCAGTGCTTTGCCCTTCAGATCTCTTACTGGTTTTCGTGTATATTGGGATCAAGGGGCAGAACCTTCTTTTCAAGTGGTGTGCTGGGAAATGTATTGCATTACAGATTTGGGTCTGATGTGCACTGAGATCTCTAGACAGATTTCAGAAGCCTGTATGATGAGCACTGCAGGCATGGGGAATAAAAAGATTTGTAGTGTGGTCCCAAACATTCTAGTTGCCTGTTTAGTCCACATAAAAAAATTGATTGCTCAGTTCTTGTTTGTGTCATCTCTTACTTGACCAGCTGAAATGCAAAGAGGTGAAGATCCTGCCTCAAACACAAATCCATAATTGTTTTTAATGCTTAAAATTTTTTCACAGGATTTGTCCTCAGCCCACACCTTAAAGGAAAAGAAGTCATAGAACCATAGAGTAATAGAATGGCTTGGATTGGAAGGGACCTTAAAGATCAAACAATTCCAAACCCCCTGCCATGGGCAGGGATACCTTCCACTAGAAGAGGTTGCTCAGAGCCCCATCCAACCTGGCCTTGAACACTTCCAGGGATGGGTCATCCACAGCTTCTCTGGGCAACCTGTGCCAGGGCCTCACCACCTTCACAGTAAAAAACTTCTTCCTTATATCAAATCTAAACTTCCTCTCTACGAGTTTAAACTTGTTCCCCCTTGTCCTATCACTGGCCATCACCATCTCCATATCTAAAACATACTGTCCAGTGAAATGAGGGAACTTGTCAAGGATTTGAAGAGAAAAGGGTGAAAATTTACTGCTTTTGGGGCATCATTTGAAGAAAAAATACCAAGAACCCTTGAAACATCCTAAGACAGCCAGCTGTCCAGAATCCATCCACTCATCTATGCTATGCAAAGGAGGAAATGGCACAGGCAGTGTTGAAATTACAGAATGTTCCTGTTAAAAGGGAGAATCTCATTGCTGAGTTTAACTGCTTTACTGTGTGCATAACAGAGCTGAGAGTTGGTAGAGGAAAGGGCAAGACTGGTTGGGCAGGGTAACAACTCTTTTCCATTGTTAGCCAGGAAGCAGTAATTATGTTTTAAGACTAAAAACCTGAAACAAAGCCTGAGCAGTGTAGAGGTTTTTGTAGGGGTTTCATCATACTGAGTACCTTCACTGGTATATTTCTAAACCACGGGAAAGTCTTGTATACAGCTGTGGCTGAGCCCTCGCTTTATAACTGAACTTTAGATTTCATCAGTGATTTATCAGTGATAAATTGAGTGTCTCACAGAAAGTTCTGTTAAACCACTAAGCACTAGGAATTGCATCAGATCAGCAAACACGAACAAGAAGCTGAGTCTGTCCACAGAGCGAATTACTTGGCAAGAGCTCAATGGCTTGGGGTGATTCCAGTGTTTTTAACAGCAGAGGAGCAGTGATGCTCGCAGCTTCCAGTCTGCACACCCCGTGTATGTGCAGCACCCTACCCTTTCTGATCAGTCCTAACACTGCTTCAGTGCCCTTCACCCAGCTACAAAACCTGCCTTCATTATTTACTGTTGGCAAGATAAAAACAATTATCTGTAAAATAGCCAGTGGGGAGTGGGAATTTTTATGGCTTACTGCAGATTTTTTTTTCTAATGCTCTTTATCATCCCTATTTATTGTCACCTCTCCACACCACTCTGGAGTCTGTCTGTTTGTCTCTGTGTTTACTTTAGGTATATGAATTGTGCACCAAATAAATGTGCATTTACCAAGGGGTGAATCACAAAACATCTTCTTCCTTGGCTGGTGTTTATGGTGATCTGGCCCCTATCCAAAACATCCGTCCTGGCCCATTTACAGCATTGTGTGGCCGGCATTCAGATGCTCTGCAGGGCCCTTAATGCTGTTGGCCATGGCTCTCAGCAGCTCTCATCTCAATAATGCAGCCGAGCAGCGAGTCAAGAGGCCGCCGACACGGTCTGTGCCTATCATGAGTTTTTTTGGAGGATGTGGGCACACGGTCAAACCTCACTGAATTGCTGTACTTCGATGAGTTATGGCTGTGCAGCTGGGCCAGCATGTTCTGAGCTCGCTCTCTGCAAAACAGAAGAATTTAGCATAAGGAAAGAATAGGAAAGCTATGTTTTCCGTCTTACAATTAGGAATGTACCTCAGGACAGAAGCAGATTTAACATGTGGAGATTACAAGTGCATTTCTGTCCTTCTCAGCATCAGCCAGGGTGGAATGCACCTCTACATCACACATTGTCCCCTTCAGACACGTGGGACCTGCACCCGCCCTGTTGAGGTACAGCAGCACAACTGATGGCATGTTTTTAGGCCTCCATAATTTTGTCTGCGTGTCCTTTCAGAGAGAGAGTTCTACAATCAGTGTGGATTCATTCCCCAAAGCAGTATTTTTTTCTTTTTTGTCATTAGGGCTGCTATCCCTCAAAGGGACTCTAGTCCTCATTCCCTCATGCAAACATCTGACAGATGTTCAGGAGCAGGACAGGATGGTTCAGGAAGTCTTTGAGAAGGACAAAGGAGGGTTTGCACTTAGCCGATGCAAATTTGTGGAAAAAACAAGGAGTATCTCAGAAAAAGTGATGGGAAAACTTCTTTCAGGCTCAGCAAATCACTCTCGCTGGAACAAAGGGCTCCAGTTGCTCCAATGGCAGTTCCTGGGATACTGAGTTTGGGGCATCCTCACTAAATCTACTTAAGAATATAGTAAGTTTGTGGTGCTTCCAATTGTTTTGTACAATAGCAATACCCTCAGAGCTGTCTGCTGTTTCTGACTTAATCAATAAAGGCCATTAGAAGCTCACTTTTCTGCTAATACTACTCTGAGTACCTCTTGTTGGGAGGTTTTTTTTTTATGACATTAAACGACACAGTGCATTGATTTCTCATGAGAGATACAGCTGAGGGTTTTTGTCATCCCATCACATAACACAATTTCCTTGCTACATTTCTAACTGCTGGAACTTAATATTCACTGTCAATGAAACACATTACTGAGTTTTAAATTTTTTTAAGAGAAGTGGAAGCAAATGTCTTTAAAATATTTATATAGATATAGATTCAGCTGGTATGAGAATGACTAGCCACCTTATTTGTACAGGCATATATGTATATATAAACATATGTATTTATATAGCAAATACCACCATCTTTCAAGTATTGCTTTTTAAAGGAAAGGGGTCCTAAATGTTTTCCTGAAAGGCATCCAGCAGAGGTTTCTGGAGTTAAGTTCTCTGACTGACTGTAAACCGCAGACAGTAAAGCATGGTACTTTCAAAGTCTTTGTCCTTCCCCAGCAAGTGGGACAAGACTTCTGAGAGGGTGAGTGCAGACCTCAGGACTCAAACTATGCTAATGAGGCTTTGGGATCTGAAGTTGAGCTGGCAGGTCCTTAACATCTGTGTTCCTATTGTGGGGTTAGCAAACTAGTCCACAAACCAGTGCAATATCCTTCGGCCATCCCAAACTGAGTTTACTTCAAAATCATGGAATGATGGAGTGGTTGATGTTGGAAGGGATCTCTGCAGATTATCTGTTCCAAGCCCCCTGCTCAAGCTGGACCATCTAAAGTCAGTTGCCCAGGACTGTCAACAGTTGACTTTTGAATATCTTCAAGAAGGGAGACTCCATAAACTGTCTGGGCAACATGTGCCAGCACTTGGTCAGCCTCCCAGTAAAAAAAAAAAGGTTTCTTTCTTAGCAGTTTCCACAGGCTATTGTCAGTCTGCTGAGCCCTGCGGCTCCTCACGCACCTACAAACAGTAACAGAGTTGAATTTGAATGCCAGAGAAGACCATAAATAAAGCATTATGTTAAAGATTCTCAGGTCACTTAGAGAAGGATTCATCTCAGGCGGTTTTAGGCAGGCAGAACAGAGCCATTAGTTCCAATCTGCTCCTCTAGGCAGTCCTGGTATTCAGCGAAAAAAGACCAGTGTGTCTAGAGGTGATGACTGTCACCAAAACAAGTGCCTCAGGGAACAGCTTGCACTTCAGAGGTGCTACAGTATTTCTGTTCTCATCATTACAAAAAGTGCCCTGCTGCTGGAACAGGACTGCTGAAATCAAGTGCACTGGATTCCTCTCCTGCTTCAGAGGTGCTCATTCTCTAGCAGCTGCTGGGAGCAGCGCTGGTGTTGGCCACAAAGAGGGAAGGTACTAACTCCAGCTTAGGCACTAGAGGGCTGAGCATCTTCTGCTTGCTTCTTTAAAAAGAAACTGAGATCTCTGAATGATGAGCCAGTGAAGAGTTTGCTAAAATGGAAAATAATATTATAACCGTGTTAGATTACAAATAAGCCACAAGTACCATATATACATGATGGAGCAGATGTAAACATGCTTTTTCTCTCTCCTAGTCTTGTCCAGGCTACTTTGAACTTGATTGTAACAGTGGATAAAAAGACAGTTGATTGTATTTAACAGGGACTTCAAATAAAGGTCATTAGCAGAACAGATTAAGGAAAAGATGTATGATTAGAATAGATTTAACACACATTTTTCTGACTTGAAAAAGCAGTGAAGAGAGAAGGGGCAACACTTGCAGATGACGTAAAAGGAGTGACAGGGCCAGAAGAGTCTATGGAGGAAACCAGGGCCACCTTCCAAAGCAGAGGAACTGAACAATTGTCTGGGAAAACACAGATGAGAAAACTCAGGGGTGAGAATACACAGATTGGTGGCTGCAGCACAATGATAGATCCTGAAGGGTTTTAGGAGAGAATTGGTTGGTCCCTATGAACGACAGTTCAGGGAAATCATGCACTCAGTGCTGAACTCTGTGTAGGAAAAAGTATACATGGCTAGAATATTAAAAATGGATTTTAAGAATAATACCACAAATAGCCTAATGTCACATGGCTGTGGTGGCATGAGCTTGGTAAGAATGCAGTGACTGGTTCAGGGAATTTCAAATCAGACCTTCAGAAATTAGATTTCAATGCCAGAGTCATTGTAGTTTTTCAATTTAATAGAGCATAATAATAAAGAAGAAAAGAACAGATCTAAGTAAACAACTAATTTTATATTTAGAGAAATAGATGAATTTCAGAGTGGAAGAAGTCTCACACAGCACAGAAAATATTGGGAAGAATGCAAAGGTGAGAGAGAAAGGAACAGTTACTTTAAAGAAAAGGTGAATAAAAAGGTGTTTCATGGAAGTATATTACATCCTGAATTCTACAGAGACGGTAAATTGGCAGCCTTATTTACTCCCACTCATAAAATCAAAACAAGAGCCATCCATTGCAACAGAAGTTGCAGTGATGTTTTGAAGTGATAAAAGGCAGACTTCTAAAGATAGTTTAAACTGTAAAATTCACTGCAACACAGTAATTTTAAGTTAACCAAATTTGAAGAAGGAATGGATATTTATATTAATAGCAAATAAAACCAGAGTCGTGTTGGACAGGAACTAGTAGAAATTCTTCAGACTCTAAGCAAAAAAAGCTTTATTTTTTTGCCAGAAGTTAGGATAAGCCTTCTTTCTATGGGAAAGTTGTTCCATAATTGGTCATGAAAGGTTTCTTACATTTTCCTGTGATTTACCAAAACATATAGTATTAGTCACTGTTGGAGAAAGACTACTGGATTATATGGACCATTGATCTGACCCAGCATGACAATTTTTATGGTCCTGTGAGCAAAACCCAGTGGATTTGCAAGGAAACCTTACAGAATAATAGCTTCAGTTTGAATTTTTTTTTGCTGCTACAGAGGCCACAGAAACAGCAACTAAATTCCTGGCAGTGACATATCTCTGCAGGCAGGTGTGGTAGCAGTACAGGTATCTAATGCCTTTATGCCATTTGCTAAGGATTATACAGCAGTAATCTCTCCCATTAACACTTTGTCTTGTTCTGTGCTGAAGATCCCATAATCTTCTCCTTCCCTCCACCCTCTTAAAAAGTACCAAAACAAAAAATAAATACTGCATGCATGGACTAAAACTTGCTAATAAAGATTAATTATCAAAGCACAGATCTACTGCTTATTCATCTCTCAGAATTTTTCAAATGAGCCTGTCTTCACAGAATTATATTGTGGTATTTCTTTTCTTTTCTTTTCTTTTCTTTTCTTTTCTTTTCTTTTCTTTTCTTTTCTTTTCTTTTCTTTTCTTTTCTTTTCTTTTCTTTTCTTTTCTTTT
>VXBU01005725.1:843303-870307 GCA_013400315.1 Bombycilla garrulus
TCTTTCCTTCCTTCCTTCCTTCCTTCCTTCCTTCCTTCCTTCCTTCCTTCCTTCCTTCCCACTTATTATTGGTTATCTACTCCAAAGTAATGCATGTCTTTGTCACTTAAAGTCCCCACTTTGCACTGCTGGTCAGTGGCCATGTGTAGTGTTTGTGGGGTGTGAGAGGAGATACTTATAAATCCATTTTTTTTCCATCTCAAGGAGACAGAGACACTTGTTTGACAGAACAGCATTTCTGAATGTATCCTCACAAAAGGCAATAGCCAGAAGCTTTTAATTTTTCCTGATTCTAAACTGAGCAAAACTGAGTCCCATGCTCTATTCTTGACACAAGGGCAATTGAGTATTTTGGTGAAAATTCCACTAAGGAATTCCACCTGCCTTTTGTTAACCAAGGAGTACCTACCAACTTCCGGTACGATGCTGCGTATCAGCAACTATGATGGGCCAGATACAACTTAATTAGAAACGTGGGCATACACTGGGTATCAAGGAAGAAGCAAGGAAACTTCTGGAAAGCTGCATGGATGAAGGAGGATGGATTTGGCCCCAGACAGAGAGGCAGGCTGACACAGCGGGGTCAAACCATGACCACTGTGAGCCCAGCAACATTAAGCAGGAAATTCATGTGAACTGGAGCTTGAGCCCTCTTTTACTTTCCATGTAAGCACAGTCACAACATGTTTATACTGAAACTTGGTAGAGATCCCTCCAAATTATACGTACTAGAGGTGAAGTTAATCCAGCCAATATATTGCCTGCAGCATTTAATTTTTTTCTAAGTACCAGCTTTCCTTTTACAGGATATAATAAAAACAAAACAATGTGTTTCTCTCTTACAGATAACCTACAAGCAGCAGTCGGTGAAGTAGTCCCAGTGTCCAGAGCTACGTTATATCTTTGATGTCTGGTTCTGCAGTACGAATATTTCTGCAGAGCAAGACATAATGAAAGTTTATGAGCTTGTTAAGGAACTGACTATTACAAAGAACCGTGCTCATTTTGACTCTATTAGAAACACAAGAAAAATAATTTGTCACTTTCCTGTGACTAGAGGAATTTCAGGGTGAATCTCAGATAAGACATCAACACTGTTGGTGATTACTCAGCCTTTTTTCATTACGGTTTATAAAGCCCTGAATAAGAAACCCCTTTATACTGGCATTCCAATCCTGAAAATGCAACTTTACAAGACCCAGCTGTGGAAAGGACATTTATTTTCATTTTAGAGATGAGGCAAGTGAATCATGGGTGATGGGTGACTTGCACAAGTTCATGGTAGAGGGGTTTTGGCTCTCTCTGAATGACAACATAACAATACCAATTATAATTCTAGTAAATAGAAATCCTGATATCCCCTTTTGGGCTATAGCTTGGAGATTTCTTCTGTTTTTTTTCTCAGCTGTTTCTATTTGGTTTCTATTTGATTTCTATTCTATTTTCCTAAACTGAGCATAATGTAGGTTAAAAAAAAAAAAATCTTTTTTCCTTGGAATCTAAAATCTTTTCAGAAGTATACAGCTACTGGATGTTCCTCTCTGACTGGTATTTAACACATTTTTTGTGCTGTAATTGAGAACACAGTCATGCTGGAGAATAAATTCCAGTGAAGACATTGTAACAGTTTGAGTGTTTTCTCCATTAGGTGTCTTTACAACAGAGATAACCTTTTGCTTCTTGAAATATAATTGCATGGGGAGCTAGTTGTTTTAAAAAAGAATTAGCAATACTAGCAAACATTTCCCAGGGATTTTCCATAACAACCTGGTTTTATGTCAGCTTCTTTAGAGCACAGCATCACTTATAGTATAAATTAATTGAAAATCAAAAACTGAATAACAGGAGATCTTTACTTTTCTTATACCTCATTCCTAGAATTATCTGCAGTTTGGAAGCTCCAAAGAAATGTCAGTGATTCCTTTGTCAGCAATTATTTGCATCAATATTAGGATTTTCTCACACTCCCCCCACTCCATATATTGATATAGGAAGATATTGATATAGCTGTGATAACTGTGTATCAACAGATTTGATGTTGTGCTTTGATAGATATTCAGAATGATCATAATAAAGGCAGGATGTGCCACTGCAATTATTTGTTTTCAACCAATCCTCTCCCCAAGCATATTATTAAATTAAATGAAGTATTAATATGTTATTATTGCACTGAAACATGGTGTAAGCTTTTTTTACTTTGCTACACTGGAGAGCAAATCATGGCCTTCCATGTTCCTCTCTTCCAAGGCAGTTTGCACTCTATCACTAAGTTTTGGCAAAATTATATTCAGAGCTGGACATGTAGCACTTCTGATCACTGAGGCTGCCTTCAGGAGAAAACCTGTGGGCTACACTGAGAGCAAATCTGCAAGCACAGGCACAGCCATGGTGTCCTTTTGGGTGTGCAAGATGCTGGCATGGTGCTGACTTCAGTCTGCCAGTGGGGAAATCCAGGACAGACACACATCTGACATGGGTATGCTGAAGGAGCTTCGCCACGGAATGTAAGGATGGGGCCAGAGCAGCGTGATCCAAGGGAATGTTGTGGCAGTGTGGGGGAGAGAGGATGGCTGCCTGCACCCTCTTGCCTGGTGCAGTTTAGTTGTGATTGATGGGCAGATAGGCCAGTGCTGCTGACTGTACTACGGCGTGACTGAGTTGTAACAGCACCCACAAGGTCCACTTCTGAGTTCCCAAAAAAGATCTGGTCCTGGTGTCTGACCTTCTGAAGACTCATTCTTTCATGAAGAGGCCCTTCAATTTCTACCCTGAGCTCTCGGTCATCATTTTTCTCTGGCCACCCCTTCAGTCAAGGTTCCAGCCACCATCCTCCTCATGAACTGCTCCCCTTGTACTGTCCTGCCGATCTGCTTGAGCAATGCTGCTTACAAGTTCTGTTTGGTAGAAAAGATCCTAAGGGACAGGTAGTA
This sequence comes from Bombycilla garrulus, assembly GCA_013400315.1. Taxonomy (NCBI): domain Eukaryota; kingdom Metazoa; phylum Chordata; class Aves; order Passeriformes; family Bombycillidae; genus Bombycilla; species Bombycilla garrulus. Next base: position 846,234 of record VXBU01005725.1, read on the forward strand.
GTTAAATGATTTTTTTTTCCCTTTATGATTGTGAGCTGACCTATTTCAGTGATGCAGGGAATATCCCTATTCCACAGAGAGCATCTGTGCTGCAACCAGCAACCAGTGAACCAGAAAGGCTTTACTATGCTAGAAGTGAGGGAGTGGCACAGGTTGCCCAGAGAAGCTGTGGATGCTCCACCCCTGGAAGGGTTCAAGGCCCCACTGGATGGGGCTTTGGACAACCTGGTCTGTGGAAGAGGTCCCTGCCCATGGCAGGGAGTTTGAAACTAGACGGTCTTTAGGGTCCCTTCCAACGCAAACCATTCTGTGATTCTCTGATGCAGAAGCACAACCCAGGGGGAGCTCAGCCATGCCTTGGTGAAGCCTCTTTTGCTACCAAAATCGTACAGTGCAGCTTGACCTTCAGGATGTTCACATGAGGCACCAGTCACCACAAGAGTAAGAGGTTTCTTACTTGGCCATGGTCACTGTTCATTCTGCTCACTGAGAGTATTTAACAGGGATGGGTCCCAATCCTTTGCAGTAGTGGTTTCCTCTCCCGATCTAACATTTTTCAGAATTGGAGATTAGCTGTCAAGAGGCTGTTCTAGGAGTTTGTTTTCCTTTGAGTCAAGCATCGCTAATCAGACCTAGCACTTCCTCCCAGGCTTCATGAAACAGAAATCTCTTAATCTAGAAGACATTTTGAATTTTAAGACTAATTAAGTGTCATAATGTCAGCTAGGGTAAATAAAGTACAAAAGGACAGAAATAAGCTCTGGGAGTGGAATATGCTTTATTGAACACATATCCAGTACTCCAACCATTGCTGTCACTCAGGAAGACATCATCCAATAAACCTGATCAGAAAAATCCCCACTGAACTGATAAGGCAGAGCAACTCTTCAGGTGGCTTAGCTGTCACTTGAAAACCAGCTTGCAAGCCTGTGGGCTGACACTAGTGCTGGAAGGCAGTGAGGGTTTGAAGCTCACAGATGCAGTCTTCTCTGGACTTCAGAAGGATCAAGATCAGATCCTGAGAGCTCTCTGCCACTCCCTTGTTTTTCCTTGTAAAGGAAAAGAAGTCTCTTCAGGTGTATTTATTCACTTCTTAAAAGATTTGCAGAAAATTCAGGCGTAGTGAGTGATTTCAATCCCAGATACATCTGTTGTATCATTTCAGTCACTGCAGAGCTGGGGTTTTAAAACTCTGCCAATACAAGAGTTGAATCGGTGTGTGTATAAATATCCTGTTAATTAAATTTCTTTTTCTTTTGGCTACCTGTTTGATCTTTAAAATAGAAAAGAAAAAATGTGCAAGAAGCAAATAGGTTGAGAAATGTTATTGAGTCATTCTTAGTTAGAGAAACTACAGCTCTGTCCATCTTCAATCTGGCTTTTTCCGCCTCTCCTCATCTTAAAAATATCTTATGTGGTACTATAAATAATAAGCAGAAGGGAAAGCAATGCTTCATGCAGGAGAGGAAAAGCAGCAGTTTAATCATGTTCAAACACAACTCTGGAGAATGAATGAATGTTCCTCCATGCATTTCCAGGCTTGAACAGGATAGACTGAGTCTGCAGGGATTTGTGTTTCAGACCTTGGTGTCAGTATGCGTTACTGTGGGCTTTGAAAGATGCTCTTAAAATGTTTCTAAATAACCAAATGGAGCAACCCTCTCCAGTGTGATAATCTGTGCAGTTACTACTGCAACTCCAACAGCAGTGAAAGAGGGAAGGGAGCAGGACTGTGTCCCAGCTGTGCCTCAGAAATCCTCTGCCATAGTAAGCAATCAACATGGGTTTTAATCTTTCACCTCAGGGAAGGTGAAAGTATCAGGAAGGTAGATGACAGTGTAACATCTGCACATAGTTTAGATGTGCAGTGCCTGCACTTTTTGCATCCAAAGAAGAGGCACAACTGCTTTTTGAAGTTGGTGGCCAAAACAAATAGCATTAAGGTATTGTGTAGGATTTCTCTGTACCTGGATGACCCAGTGGAAAGGGTCCCTGACACAGCTCAGTAGCTAAAGAATGTGCTCAGGCTTTGTTTAAACAACATAGGAAGACGGGTTCACTTTTTCCTGTAAAGAACATGAGGCGTTAGGCATGTGGCACTAGATTCTGCTGCTGTTGTGCAAAAGGCATAGCACTTGGAAGAAAAAATCACAGAGATGCAGCATGAGGTATGATGTAAACTTTAATAAACCCATCTGAAATCTCCATTTTTGCCTGCCTGCCTTTCAGTGACAGCATTTAAACTAATGTTCTAGGGCCCTTTTATGCAAAAAAGCCTTATTCCTAGGATGGCTCTTGCAAAATTCATGGCTGGTACGATTCCATGCCCTTATGACATTACAGTAACATCCATTTGTATCCGTTTGGCACCGTGTAAGTAGGTCGCACGATTATGATGAAGTTAAAATTCATTTTGCCTTTCTTTAAACTGTAATGGAACAGTTACCAACTGATTAAGGAAAACATTAGCGAATACCATTGTAATTGATTTGAATGCATGTGTGTTTTCTACTGGTTTAGTTTGAGGGCATTTTTAAACAAATAGCACTGTCATTGTGAGCCTTAATTAGATAATAAATTAATAGATAAATGGATTAGAAAGTTCAGTATGGCTTTCACAATTGCTGCTAGCAGCATTAAAATGAGGTGCTTGGTATTAGCAATTTTAATAAATGGCCCAAGGAATGCATTTGGGAAGAATGATGATGTGGCAGCTGAGTGACATGTGAGGACTGTGGTCTTTCCTTTGCCCACACCTATTTTGAAAACAAAGGTGCTCCTGTGCTTTCTTAGGAAAGATAACAGTGGTGCTGATCTGGAAGGGTAAATATGTCACTTCCCTTAGTGCACCTCAAAGCCTGCAGATTTAATGTGGGATTCATGAAAAATTCACTAAGCACACAGGACATCTTCCAGGGGTTAGGCTGCACAGCAATCAGTTCAGAGATCTGATGAGGAAAAAGGCTCAGTATGTGCCGAGTGTATTCAGTAATGGGAAAACTGCCTAACAGGGAGGGAAGTCTGGATCAGTTGGGCTAGATACCAAGTTCATGAGAATCATTAGGATCTTTCTGAAAAAGAGTGATTTGGTGGATGTTGTGCTCCTTATTTAATTCCATGAGGCAGTAAATCAAGCCATATGAGTCTTGGTGCTGTTCAGAGAGGTAGTGACAGTAACTCAGATAACACACACAGAGTGCTGCAGGTTGGAAAGTGATGCAAATAATCACTGGCATGAGTTCAGGCTGAGTGTCAAATACCTGAAATTAGAAAGTTGGAAGACCACTTTGGTATGGATTGAATGTTATGCAGCTTGCCTGAAGACACAGGGTAACTTGGATTTGTTATTTTTGAGTTGATTGCCCCTCAGATATAACTGCCTACTTCAAGGGTGGGTGGCATTAGCCTGCAGCACCTGGTCACCATAATTAGAGCAAGTTTGCAGAAAAGGTTTGAAGCCTGAATTATATTAAAGTCACTTTTAGATTCTCAATAGAGTATCAAAGAATGGGAACTTTCTGCAGTAATCTGTATTAGATGGCAGAAATGTGAATATTGCTGAAATATCTTTAGCATAAAGAAAGTTATACTTGGCAAGACTTTATTCCTATTTTTTAATCCTTTTGATGTATTCTCTTCTGCTGGTCACCTGAAGCTTGACTTTTTATGCCGATGATTTTCAAGGTAAAGTGAACTTCTGAGCAATCAGATCCCCCTTTGATAGAAAATAACTGTAGTGACAAACATCTTTTGTTATACATTTCAGGAGCATTCAGATAGATGTCTGCTTTAATTGTAATATTAAATACTTTGTGTAAAACATTCAGTTGCTTTTGTTAATGAGGATTATAGTTCCATCTCACTAAAGGTCATCTTGATAAAAAGGGAGTAGTGTTTCACCCCCTCATCTACATCGCTTTTCTTATCAGTCTGTCTAGAATATAAGTCTGCATTCAAAAATACTGCAAGTACTGTGCAGCATATTGTATAGTCTATAGACCTTATCAATTGAGTAATTTAAAGTGTATCAGAGTAAAATAAATGATAATATATGAACATAGTGTTGAACCTGATCTTAGGAAGAGATTAACAGGATGCAAGTGGTCTTTTTCACCTCTAGTTTTCAATGCTGGAGATATTTGTCATCTGTTAGGTTGTTTAGCAAGTTTATAATTAGTATCTTTCTCAAGTCTCTTTCCCACTCAAAGGGCTCCCATCCAAACAAAATCTAAAGAGGTTCAGAGATAGTAAATACGTTACACTGGGTTGTTGCATAAACTCACATAACCCCAGTTCTTTGCCAGCTCTTTGCACGTCTGTTGTAAACTTTAAAGTCCTGCAGCCATGTACAGTAGTGCTGAGGCCAACCATTGAACCACAGGAAAAGAGTCCTTGACAGAGCTGCTTCTGATGGACTTGGTGCACAGGCAGACAAGCCCAGGTCTTACTGAAAAGGCTGCAACCCTGTATTTATTGGCATATTTGTCCTCCGATTGCCAGAACAGCGGGGAGAGTTCTTAGCCTTAGGACCCACTAGCAAAGCCAGTCTTTTTAGGAAGCAATGTGGCTTTAAGCCAGGCTAAGAAGGAAAGAGAGCAGAGTCAGCAGGAAGAATGCAGCTGCCATTACGCTTTCAGGATCTGGAGAAACGTGGAAATCACAGAATCATAGAATTGATTGCATTAGAAGAAGCCTTTAAAGCTCATCTAGTCCAACTTGATCAGGTTGCTTGGAGGCCCATCCAACCTGATGCTGAATGCTTCCAGGAATGGGGCATCCACCATCTCTCTTGGCAGCCTGTACCAGTGTTTTAACACGATTGGCTGTTAAAAATTTCTGTGTTCTGGTTTTGGATTTTACTTAATTTCTTTCTGTTTCAAGAGTATAGCTGGGATGGCCATTCATTTAGGCCAACTCTCCATCTTTGTGCTTCTGCTCCTATCCTGCACCTTCACTTCTGAGAGTGTTGAACTGCTGCCAGGTGAGAAGGCTGTGGCTTGCCTTCCTGCAGGCTGCTGCAAACTATTACATAAAGCAAATGAGCTGGAAGAAAGGGGACTTGTCAAAAAGGAGGAAAGCTGAGGAAGACTTTGATCAGAGGTTAGTCTCCAGAATCAAAATGACAGCAAGCTTCATGGGCTTTTTAAGAGGCAACAGAAACAACACTGGACCTATTGTGAATAAATTGCTAGCACTGTTTCACATGTAGCAATGGCTTTTGTGACTCCTGTTGAAATTTATCTTTAGTTTGGCAAGTACATTGCCTTGAAGTGCCACAAGGAATATGTTGGGATAGGCCTTGTTCTCTTGTCATGTTTCAGACCTAAGTTGTCTAGCAGAGTGTGTAGATCAGCATATATAATATAGCCACATATTGAGCATAGGAGTGCCACACATGGCCACAAGCTGAAATTTTTCAGAAATTGTCTTTACATACTTCTGCAGTTCCTTTGTCCCTCCTCTCTTGTCCCTGATTCCAGAAGGATGACTTGGAGCAATTTCCTGTTCTTGTAAGATCTCACCTTTTTTTCTATATACCTCACTTTCCACCACTAAAAATCATGTCCTGGGGGAAGGATTTGCACTTTGCATTCAGCTGGTAAAACAGTCAGTTTTGTTTAGCAGATTTTTGTTTGGTGTGAATCCCTGCATTGTATGTACCTGTTTCAAACATTGTGGAAAGAAAATGTTTCCCTTCTGGATAGAAATATTTGTTAGGCCTTGCAGACAGTTAAATGCATGCTGGTATTTAGAACCTATTAAAAAGAGAAAATTAAAGAGGGAAGAGGAAGGGGAAACAAACAACAAACAAACCAAAACCCCTTTCTTGTTTTCTGAAATCGCTGTTCATGCTTTGCAATTTAATATTCTTTCTACAAGATATTGACTCAGGACCCTAAGTCAAGCTGATTGTACAATACACATATTAAAATCTACATTTGCGTCAGAGAAGTCTGCATGCAGTTTGAAACACAGGACAGAGCACTGAAGCAGAATAATCATGGTTCCCCCTGTAGGTCTTTTCCATTCCTGATGCCTCCGAGTCTGTGAACCATTGACTAAGTATTCATGTTTGGGCTGTTCATACAGTTGTTGCTCTTTCAAACCCTCCCTCTTTGCTACAGGGATCAACAACATTGTCCAATTCACTGATCTTAAAACACTTTTTGTGCTTCAGGACTTGGCTTACGCTTAAGTTCACCCCTGTGCCAACAACGCAGTGTCCCCAACACTGCCGTTTCTCTACAAAAACACCACACTCCTTCAATGGGCCATCACCATGTGTTGTGATAGGTTTTGCTGAAGATTAAAACATCATGTTCTGTGACATAACTGAATTGGAAAACCCTGAGTGTTAGGAATAAATTGGTTTGAGGTATCTGAATTGGTCCATTCAGGTCGGGAGACTTGATCTAAGTTTTGGATGCATTAGGTGTATATATTCACATCCTTGCGAACTGTTTGGTGCAAGAGTCAGGAAAAGAAACTTCAGAAGTGAGTGTTGTCTTCAAGAAAGTAACTTTTTTGCTCCATGTTTATAGTAAGAAAGCCAAGCAAATGCTTAAGAAAGCATTTGTTAAACTTGTGCCTAAACCTGGACAAGCAGTTAAGTTCGCAGCACTCTTTATCCATGTCTGTTACAATGCTTACTGGGAATCTGCATTCACTGAACAAGAACTATTTAAACATCTTCCTGCAAACATCCCATATCCTCATTTAACCCTAATAGCAGACCTCACCTATTCTGCAAATAAACACAGGTCTCAGTTCTCTAAGGGAACCTTTACACCTCATATGATCGTTTGCCATGAGGACGTTTGGCTCAGGTTGGAATATGCTGGGGTTTGGAACAGAAGCAGGATGGGTATTTTCTGTGCAGCAAACACAGGACTGGGAACTGAGTTGGCAGCTCTGAAAAGTGATGATTTGCCTTAATACACAGAACAGGAGAGTTTTTGACATGATATAGCGATGGATTAGGAGACACCATCTTAATCTTTTGGATCCCATGGAGAGGTAATAGTTTCTGGTCATCCTCCCTAGACACCAACTTGCAGATAGGGATCAGGAAGGGGTTCAGGTCCTACAAGACTGTTACCTTTCCCATCACGCTGTGATGTGTGTTCAAATTCAGCTGTCCCAAGCAGCCAGCCAAACCTCCTAGGAACAACAGTATGGGCATACAGCCACCCTGACTCCCCAAAAGAGCCCTGGGGATGTGGTGTCCTGCCCTGCATGTCTCACATTGTGTCCTTCCAGAAGGATTAGTTGCTGTATTATTTTGATAAATGAGGCAGAGCAGGGTGATGGCATGGGCTTTTTCAAGTTGAGATATGGCTAGAAAGGGAAAAGATAAACTTGGAGCTCTTAGGGCTTAACTTCTGCTTTCTAAGAATAACATAGATAAGGTAGTCTCAATTAGATGGAGCTTAAAATCACATATAACGAATCTGAGATGGAAGAGATTGCTGTATCTGAAAGAGAAGTCACCGTTGTTCTTTAGATAAGCTCCCAGATTTTCAGATGAGAAAAAATAAATACTGCAAACAAAGGGTTTCCCTACTTAACCTTCCAGACAAACCCAAATTGCCTACCATCAAAAAAACAAGGCAGCCCAAGCACAGGGTTGGTTTCACCACAAATCCTTCTACTTCTTCTTCTATGTGTTTTTTTTTTTTTAAAAAACTGTGTTAAAAGGTTGTCCTTCTTACATGCAGGACAGCTTTGGAATGGTTTCCTCACAGAAGTAAAGGTTCAACCAAAAGTTTGCAAGTGAGGCAGTCTTTCGTAACAGAAACAGGCAGAGATATCTCACCTCAAACAAACTGCACAAAAACTATGTCTGCTTTTTATCTGTCATGGACATAGTTTATTTTTATAAATGCTAGAATTCACCCACAAAAATAAAGCAGAACAGCATTTCATCATGACTCTGTTTCCTCAAAGGTATTTCCTACAAGGTGTTGGATTCACTTTCTATATGATAAGCAGCTATGGCTGTGCAATTACCAGTGAGCAGGTACCAGTTCTGAAGGTCATGCTGACAGACTGCATGTCCCTTGCACAGCTGCTTCTGTTTAACATCCCTAATAAAAGGAGGGAGACATTTGATTTTCATCGAGGTTTTAAGAAACACCATATCTACAGAGGCCGGACATTTTCCTTCACACTTCATCAGGAAACTTTTCGAGATGAAAATGCAGAGCTGAGCAGTTTATCACAGAGATGACCTGATTTTGGCAAGCCTTGGAGAGTTCACAGGCTTCCCACTGCCACTACAGTAAAAGTCTTTTATCCTCAAATGCAGCAGAAGTCAGCTGCATACATCTCCTGGGCTATATTTTGAGTCAGCTGTACGGTGTTCTATTCTTTTCATAGTTCTTACTACAAGTTTAAGACAAAAATGTATATGTGAAGAGATGGCTCACTCTTCCCCCTTTTTTTTTCTTTTTTTTTTAATTTAAACTGCTTCTTTATAAAGGTCACCCAAGTCCAGAGTAAAAGAGAATTAATTACTAACAGCCATAATTTAGAGACAAATTACCCCCTTGATATTTTGGCTGTCTAGGATACATGGTGTAAAAGCCATCTATCTGACAGAATGACACAGGTGACTACAGTTGTGTTGAGCATTGCTGTGCTTCATCTCCCCTGAAGAATGATGAGGAGTTTAATAAGAAAGGGTATAAAAATAATGCTATACTTCTACACAACTTTTCTCATTCAAAGAAGCCAGGGTGTTTTTCTCTTAATCAAGTTGGTCCAAGAGTTATTTTATAGGGATACACATTGATTTCTGTGGAGCTGTTCACAGAATAAATGCACCTCTGCGTGAACACAGCCAACAGGAACTGAGATACTTTGGTTACCAATACCCTCTTTTGCTGGGTCTCACTAAATACTGCCTTATACTATGAGTAATTCAACTAGAATCAATAAGAATAGTCCATGTGGAAAATTATCTTTGGTAATCAGCTCTGTCAAGGCATGATACAAATTTTGCTCAGATGCTCACACTTGTCAGTACTGGACTTCAAACTAAGAATTGCTGAAGTGTGCCTCCCTCCCAAGCCTTTATCCTGCAAAGTAAGTAGGTACCTTGAAAACTCTGAATCCCTGGTTTGTATTTCTCTAGAGACAAACCTGAGGGCTGGTATGTGTCATGCAGCACTGCCTCAGGGTTTTGTTATGGCTCTAGTCTGTGCTGGCAAGTCTCTTTAATCTTTAGCAATCCTTAAGAGGCTTTTTAAGGTCAGGAACACACCATGGAAGGGTGGCTGTGAGGAAGCAGCTCATTTGTATCTATGCAACTTCTTCATTTCCAGAGCTGACATGTCTGAAGCCAGCTGTGTGTCTCCATCTCCTGAGAGTCTCACAGACAATTTCTAAGCCTACTCCATCAATCTTACATCGTAGCTACACGTTTTTGTCATGTGGCTTATAAATACATATGGATTTCCTATACTGGACATTTCTATCTGCAAGTCTTTTTATAAAGACCCATGTTTTTTGTGAAACAGTTATCAGATAACAACTCTCCTTAGAGGTCAGTCACAAATATACTCATTCCACTTTATTGTTCATAGTGGCTTCTACTTGATTTCTGGTAAGTTCAGCCTCTGGGACAATCTCAGATGCTCACTGTACTATTGCTTCATTCTCTGGTGACCCCACCTGCAGTAATGCTTCCAGCTCTGGGCCCCTTAATGTGAGCAATGTGTGGACCTGTTGAAGCAGGTCCAGAGGTGGCCAGGAAGATGCTCAGAGGGTTGGACCACCTCTGTTATGGAGACGGGATAAGAGAGTTGTGGTTGTTCAGCCTGGAGAAGAAAGGCTCCAGGAGACCTTAGAGGGGTCTAAGGACCTTTTGAGTCCTAACTGAGTGCCTAAAGGGGCCTCAAAAGGACTGGAGAGGGACTTTTGACAAGGACATGGAGTGACAGGCAAGGGGGAATGGCTTAAACTGACAGGGCAGCTTTAGGCAAGATATTACAAAGCAATTCCTCACTCTGAGAGTGTTGAGGCACTGGCACAGGTTGTCCAGAGAAGCTGTGGATGCCCTGTCACAATTGAAAAGTGTTCAAGGCCAGGCAGGATGGGTCCCCGTGCCATCAGGCTCAGGCATCAGGTCTAGTGGAAGCTGTCCCTGCCCATGGCAGGCGGCTGCAATGAGATGTTCTTTAAGATCCCTTCCAACCCAAACCATTCTATGATTTTATGATTCTATTGCCAAGTTGCAGTCTTTTAAGAAAGAACTGAAGTACCTGTTGAAAGAGTTCATACGAGTCTTTTATGAAAAGGAAAAATAACAGTAAAAATTTGTCAGATAGAAAGAGTTTGAGATACAAAACACCTGGCTAGACATTAATCAATATGGTGTCTTGTTTAACACTTTCCAGGCTTTCATTTGGGAATAATATACAATTCTGCTTGCTATTGTAAGATGGTCAATTAGCATTCATAGATTTATAAATAGGATTTTACTGAGTAGCAGATAAGCTGGTATTATTAGTGTTCATTTCACTCTAGTTCTAGTTCCTTTTGAGATGAAGGCAGGTTTTATTAAAACAGACCTTTCACAATACACATCTATTCATTCCAGATTTCTATTAAACACCAAGGTGTGAGGGGCAGGTTGGTTTAATTTTCTTTCTTTTCAGTCTTGATGCCACTTTTAAAAATAATACTTAAGTTTCTTAGGCAAGTGGGATGATCAAGTGGATAGAGCCCAATGTTGGGAATCAAGGGAAGTGGTGTGCTCTTATCTGACACACTGGAAGCTTTTGGCCTCATATCTTTAATGCTCATCTGTTTTTCTCCTCTAAGAAGCAAACTTGCTTCTGTCAGTCAGTTTGTCAGATATATTGTGCTGCTGGACAGATTTGAAAATTGAGTTTGGATTTTTAGTTTCTTCTAGTGATTCCTAAGGCCTTGGTGAACAGGTGGCAGAAGAAGATGCTATTACTCAGAAACTGTTCTAATCAGGTCTAGAGATTTGCATAATGCAACAGGGATTTAAAAAAACCCAAAACTTCAGGCTCGAGGGCATGTGCTTATCACTTGCCAGGGATCTGAAGGGAGTAATTTCTGCCTATACAGCAATGTGCAATTTGCTGGATGTTTCATTACTGTATGAATTTTAGCACTGGCTGTGGTAAAAGAGACAGCTGAATTAATGAACAAATGAGTTTGGGAAAATGGAATGGTTTGAAAAGCACTGTTCCAAAAACTATAACCCAGCTCCATCAGTCCAGTTCTCCATTACATAGTTTAACATCCAGCTTTTACCATTGGGAAGGATAAAATGGGAAGTGTAAAGAAGACATTCATTAATCCATCTCTAGGCTGACTCCACAGCATCCCAGCAATAGCAAGAAAGATGAATGGATGTTAAAACCTTCTCTGTTCCTCCAACTGACCTTTGCCCACAACAAAAGCAGACTTTGAATTTTGTTTACTTTTTTAAAAAGCAAAAATTTTTACAATGGCTGGCCATGGAATTTTGGACTTATATTAAATGTACCTATTTCTTGAAGAAATGCAGAAGTTAATGGCTTAAAGAGCTGTTTTCACAGTTAGGGAAAATCCATACTTATTTGAGCTTTAAACTAGCATTTGTGTATAATCGGACACACCTGCTTTCTCTACATAAAATACTATCCCTTCCATTTTCTACCTAGCATTAACAAAAGCAGCAGATACACCTGTTGCTGTGGAGATTTTGGGCCACAGACCAATCTCTGTTCTTCTACCTGACTTAACTCACAAGTGACAGCAGCTGAAGGGTTTTTCCCATAAAACATTTTCTGAACATAAGTATGTTTTATTGAGTAAACCAGATGAAAAATCATTTGCACAGCTATGCTTTCTCATCCTGTGGCTCCAATGGGCAAGTTCATCACCATTATTTCATCAGTTCTCTTTCTGTGTATCTTATTTTGCAATGCCATACAAAACCCTTATATCTTTTTGTCTCTTCTCCTTATCCTGTAAGTTTTCTCTATTAGTTCCTAGTGGTCTTTCCCACTCTGCTTACAGCAGATTTAACTTCTAGTGACACTGTGAAATTTGTGTTTTCAGACTTCAGTTTTTCATTTGTTTCAAACAAATGACAGTCCAAACAGCCTTTGCTCCTTTTGCCTATGTTTACGTGCTCACGTGGATGGCATCAGTGACAGGGTACAGCAAAGCTCAGAAATTAAATCTACATACAAAACATAGGTCTGTCCATAAATTGACACATTCAGATTGCTGACCTTTTCTTTTTATCTGTGCTGCTTGAGACCTGTGTTAGATTAGGTTTCTTTCATGTAATTCACATCACGTTTTCACATCTTTGTATTACTGGATGTCAGTGTCCCCCCCCAAAACTAGAACAATCTGTTTGGTGCTCTGCTACCAGAAGACCTTTAAATGATTGTGTTACCAATACAGTTATAAAATCCATGTTGTAGTAGAAAGATTTTTCTCAAAATAAGCCATCAAACATCTGTATGCCAATTCAGACCTTGAAATATCAGCCTAGTGGCATATTTTTGTAGGTGTGATAACTCTGACAAGTTAGTCAAGAAAACACAGGCATAGGTAGAATCTTTTTTTAGAGGTGATATATTTGGAAAAATGGACAAGCTTTCTTCAAATCTGAAACAGAAGCAGCAGATTTTGCAGCTAAGTGCAAGTTTAAGGAAATTTCTACAAATTTATAACACACTGTATATATTTTTGCAGGGTAAATGGCACAGAACAATGGTTATCTGAACCCTTTTGTATGTGTGTGTGTGAGAGAGAGAGAACTTTTAATATTCATACCAGAATGACAGTTTTGATTCTGAAGTAGCTTTATTGCTCCCTGGTTCCGGAGACTCTTCTTTCATTGACTGGGAGGCAGAAACACTCAAATAGCACCAGGTGCTGGTTAAGCTACCTTTGGGGACACGCATAATAAAAGTCACAAGCTTCTAACAAAAAGAAAATGTCATGCCTTTTCACATTTATCTTTGCATCAGCTTCAGCATATAAGAAAACATAAAGAGAAAGGAAAAGATAAAAAAGAAAAACCAAAAGACAGCAGAGTTATTGTGGATCAGCAGACCGATCCAAGCAGAACTGCCTTTGAAATAGCCTTAGATAAGGAATGCCTTCAGGAACCTTCAGATGCAGTTTGTCAGCAGCACCTTTACCTGTCCATGGCTAGAATCCCAAACGTAAATGAGTTTTACTGTAGCTTCTGTATAAACTGAGATGTGACAGGGAGCAATGAGCTTTTGTTTTTCGTAAAGCATCTCCAAATGTGTGTTGTTTTCCCCTGGGCGTATGGTGGGTTGGTTTATGCCCAAAGGCACAGGGATAGACAGTAGATTTTTTCAGCCAAGAACACTAAAAATACAACTAAAAATACATCCTTTCTGTACTAAGTCTGTGTGCAGGTAACTCTTGATAGCTTGAGATATATTTGGAAATGTTCTCTGTTAATGATTATGTCTGTTAAAAATTTCAAGCATTGCCTCATAGGCATACTATTGACTGTTTGGTTCTAGAAATAAAAACAGCAAGATCTACTGTCTACCATTAGCTCCTGGCTCTCTGAAACTATGAAAAAAATCTACTCCAAAATAACAAAAAATCCCTGATGTGCCCTGTGTCAGGGCTTCTTACATGATGACTTCAGCATTTCAGTTTAAGAAAGGAAAGGTAAATTTTGGTTTTTTTCCTCTAAGGACTAAGTAATGCAAATTATGGCTTTTATGCATATCTAATCACGCATAACTTAGGAGTCCAAGGAATCTAGTGAAATTTGGGAAATAAGGTCCCAAGCAGTTTGGGAAAAATCCAGTCTAAACACTAAAAGCCATCCAAATTTTGCTTTCTGTGTGTGGAAATAGAAGTGGAAGAGAGTAGATGGCCTTGAAGATAAACAGAGGAAATTCTAATCAACCCATCCCTGACTGCACAGGGCACAGGAAACTTGAGTGTCTCCTGTGTTTTCCTACATTAATTTCTTTAAGTCTTCCAGTGCAACTAATAGGAAACATTTGAGTGCCAGTCCTTCAGGCCATCTTCTGATGATGTGCAATGATAACACTGATCTCTTCTAAAATAATTTAGGAATTGGAACCTATCCCCAGGAAGTGGGAAGCCTTGATTGTAAGCTCCACTCAGGTTGGGTGGTATTAGTGACTTTTCAGTCTTTTGAGAATTTAAGGGGGCTCTTTATCTCAGCAGGGTTGTGCAATAGAGGAGGCTTCTCTCTCCAATAATACTCCTTTTATTGTTAAAAATCAGGGAACCAGCAGGTTAAGTAGCAAGACACTCAGTGAGCACAGAAGCCTCCACAATTGGGTAGCCTTTAGAAGTGTGACCATCCAGGACCTCAGGAATCTCCCCAGAATCATTTACATTTATTTTGCTCTCTCCTTTGATTTTCACGTTTTATGAACACAAGGCCACAGATCATATATAGAATCAAACAGTCATACATTTTGGAAAGATTTTTCTACTTCTAGACTTTTCAAGGTTTGGAGTTTTTTATGTTTGTTCTTGGGGTTTTTTTGGTGTTTTTTTGGGTTCTTTTTGTTGTTTTTTTTTTGTAAATGGGTGTTATCCTTTGAAAAATTGTCCAAGAGAAAAAAGAACCTCTTTTTTCACATTTGAACAGCATATAAGTGCTGTTCAATCAAAATTTAAAAGAGTATGGGGAAAACATCACTCATACAAATGCATACACAGATAGCCAAAATGTAAAAATTAGGACAAAGCTGAAGCCAGAAGGGTGGTGGAACTACTGTAATGTCTGCAGAAGTGCCTCAAGCCCTGTTTAGTCAGAGCTTCTCCACTCGTAGGCATTTGGCTGACACACATGTGGATTGATCAAAGGCAGCTGGGTCTGCATGCTGCTTGCAGATCAGGGTCTTTAGTTCTAAAGGAATCATAAGAAAAAATAGCTGAACAAACTATTGAACAGTGTACAAAAGGTCAATCCTGCCAAAAAGGTCAGGCAGGTAATCATCAAAATTAGAGATAAAAGAGACCACGATCTTACACAGCCTGCTCATCAGCCTACTGAGGAGTGTTCAGTGCAGTATAACAGAAGCCTGTCTGAGACTGGGCATTGTTAGCCCACCAAAACTCTGGATCGGGCCAGCCAGAATAATTGGTCAGGAACTTAAAGTTAGACTTGTTGTAGCAGGGATTCTGTGCTATAGTGAATAACCACTTCAGAGATGGAAAAAGACAGTAAGGGCTGTTTGTCACCCAAAACATAAGGATTCTCTTCTCCCATTAGCATTTTAACCCATAACATTTTAAAAAGAAAAGCAGGGAATATTTCATCACAAGCATGAAAAGCTACCTGTTACCTGTTATTTTTGAGGCAAATAGACCAAGGGAAATAATTACCAGTGATCTGGAACACATAGCACATACTGTTTCAACAGTCAGGAAAAATAAGGTATCTTAGCCATCTTGCTGCCTTGCCTAGCTTTGGTTACTATGCAGTATCAGAAGGAGTTTTCCCCCTATACCACTGGGTGTAATAAACTGTTTTATGGGAGCTTGGCTGCATGGCTGCACTTAGCCAATGATGTGAAAGGGATAAGTATATGAGGTGGACCAGTAGTGTGTTCTATACAGGCAAAACCAGCAGCACATTTTCACTTAGGTGGGCTCAGGTGCCTTATTTCCAATAACTAAATTATTTTCTAATACTGCTCTCATCTTTTTAAAAGAGTTTTTTGCCTGAATATGAATTAATTCTTTTAACTATCAATTCCTTTAACTATCCCTCTGAAAAACAGAGGCTGGGAGAAATGACAGTTAGAGAGATCATTCAGTGAATGACACCAGGTATTCTTTTCTCTGTATTTAACTTTACTGCTTATGGCCACTCTTCCCTGAACTACTGGAATTTTTAAATAATTCTGATGTGCCTGCAAGGGGTTTAGATTATCATTACCTTCCCTCTATCCAGAAAATCATCATTTGGGTCCAATCTTTTTATAGTTACTTGAAAAATTTCATCTTTTTCACTGAGCAGGGAACTGAACAAAAGTCAAAGTAAAGTTCCTTATAGGGCAAAAGTCAGTAAAGCCATGATTGAGGTATTTAAATTGCAGCTTTAAAGATATTAATCAATGCTTTGGAGAAAAATAATAACAGTGACATCAATGGTATCTCAAACTTACTGAATTTTTGCTATTGCATTGCAAATTGTTTTGTTGTCTGCTGAAATATATAAATTATTTTGGAGGAAAAAGGATTTCAAGTCCCATGTTTTGGGACTTGAAATGTCAAGTCAATAACCTGAAAATTTCTCTTGATCCATTTCTTTTCTTCTTGTGGGTGTCTATTAGTGTTTGGTTTCTAAGTTGTTCAAAGACTGAAACAAATGTAAAGGTAAAGCAAATCACTTTTTTTTTTTTTTTGTAAAGCAAAAAACTTTTGGTTGAAAACTATTTTTTCCTGGCTCAATATTTTCATATTCTTGCATTACCTTCTTAGGCAATACCATAAAATGGCAATCTTTCCCAGGAGAGAAGAGCATCCCCTCCAAATGCATAGCCTCAGATTCAGATACACGTACATCAGCAAAAATTCAGAAAGTTTTCTGGGAAGAGAAAGCTGAAGTGCAAGTTTATAAGGTGAAATTTTGCAATAGAGCAGTGAGTGGTGTACATCTTCCTGGCAGCTTTCTCAGTAAGTGAGTGATCTCCACTTGGACCTCCCTGCAAACGCAGCACTTGTCCTGCCTGCAGATTGTAGTAAAGGGACCCTCTCAGCCTGTCCCTGCCTACAGAACACTGTGAACTGCTCTCCTCCACAGTATTTACAGCTACTTGAGCACAAACAGCTTCTCCACCCTTACAGCTTGCATTGCAAGTACACCTAATGGCTAAACAGAAGATCAAAGTCCTGCAGTTTTGCATGCCTCACAATGCATACAAGGAGAAGGAGTCCATGTCTTGAAAAGCCTGCAGAATAAATAGACAAAATAGGCATGATTAAAATTGCTGGAAGATGCGGGATAGGTCTGGTTTTTAATAAGCATTGCCAGACACGGGGTATGTGTAATGTTATGATGTATTTGGGAGCAGGAGGTGGATGCCAAATGAGAGTCTGACTACAAAAGGATCAGATCAGACAGGTCTGAAGAGTTCCTCCCCGGGTTACAGAGTGGGGAGTTACTCTCAGAGTAATCCAGAAAGGATTAACTCCCACTATCAGCCTGGGTGCAGACATCCAGCCATAGAGGTGCTGCAGGCTGCACATGGCAGCGCAGCACTGAGCACCAGTGCTAGCAGGGGCGCAGCTCCTTGAGCACTGCACCGTGCTCTGCTGCTGGTGTCTGGAGCACATGGACTGAGTCTCAGCATCATCCTGGAACAATCATCCTGCTTCCCCTTCCGCAGGAGCCTCACTCTTTCCACTGTCTTCAACTCCAGATCCCCAGGGTTTGCTCACAGGCAGTGTGATGGAAAATAAACTTTCTTCTTAATCGGATCCCTTTTAAAGCTCATCTAAGAAGAGTCTTTTAGCACAAATTGTCTTGATCTCTCTCTCAGCTGAAGAAAGAAAGTAATCTTCTGAACCATGACTCTTAGATGTTGTAGGGCAGGCTGTTTGCTTTCTCTGAAATAATGCACTGCAAAAAAAAAGTCCTCAAAAAATAAACGAGCTTGGCTCGAATATAAGAATTAACAGTGACTGGAGAACAGCTCCCATACAACTTTAAAGATGCAAGCCTCCAACCCTCATGTAGACTGGGATTGGGAGGAGACTGCACCAGTGAGTCTAAAGGGCTGAGAAAGTTAATTAGTTTTATGCAGTGCAGAAATTCAAAGTCAACAGTAATCTTAACAGTAATTGAAACAGATACTGTCTGTTCATTCAGGCAATGTTCCTGTCACCCCAAATTTCCTTCTCAGAACACTTATGCATAGACAGGTAGGGTCTCACTGCAGCACCTTTACTACCCCTTTGCCAGATTCCTGAGACTTGCAGCTGTTATGTTTTCTTTGGACTGTACTTACTCAGGCAGACTATGTTTTTTCCCAATAGAAGCATAAAATATCCTTGCATCAGAGTTTTCCTTCCTGAAACTTTTATCTCCAGCTGCCTGTGTGTTTAATCTCCAAATCCATTGCTAGTGTACAGCACCTTTGTCTATGAGCTTGGGAGGGAAGTGTCAAGTCTGCACATATGATGGGGCAATTACGGATTTGTATTATGCAGCAACCCAAACTGTCCTTGCCAAAAGCATCTCAGTGAGATTCTTTACCTTCAGGCAGATTCCAGACGTTAAGCCCAGGGTTCATGACACTTCCACTTATGCATGAGTAAGGACCACCAAGGCTTCCTGTATAGTCAATGAAGAGAAATGAGATGTTCCAACTCAAACTGGAGGCAGAAAATGTGGCCTCTGGAAGATAAAGGTTGTACTTCCCCTGACTGTAGGGAGACACTATAGTGACTGCTGAACAGTGTCACATTATCCTTCTGTTTCCCCAAGCAAGTCCTGGATTTCTCTTAAAAACCGTAACCCTCACTCCTTTCAAGAGATGCTTATTTGTCTTCCTTAACAGCATGCTTTGCCTCATCATGTACTGTTTTACACACATGTTAGAACCCATCCGCAGGGGCCAGGACAGTTGCAGAGTGTATCACTGATAGTGAGCTGAACCTGTGGATTTTTTGGTGTTTTGGCTGTAGGATGAATTTTTTTTTGCTGTCTGGTAGGTGGGCTCTAACATTATGTGATTTAGGTCTGTTTCTAGTGTTCCATAATTTTGTCTCCTCTGGCATTACTTTGAAGTTAATTTTAGAAAATTACTGCCAACCACCCTGCAAGACATTTCTGTAAATTTTATTTGCTAGGGCAGGTGAAAAAGCCTTGCAGTGGCCCATATATAACAACTCCTTCCTGCTGGGGTAGCAGGAACATGAACAAGTTCTTCGCCTTGACCAAGCCTATCAGGCAGAGTTCTGCAAGGCTAGTGTAAACCATTTTGTTAGCACTAAGCTTAGAGAAAGCAATTTCTATAAAGCCTACAGTTTGGTGATCAAATACAGGAAAATGGACCTTTTAGGAGATTTGCATGTAATCATTTGCAGAGAACTTCATACTTTATATTGGGTGTTTGGGTCAGATAGAGCATTAGTGTCAGACTGAGAGAGGCCACTTCACAGGCAGCTCATCAGACTGCCTACTGATTACATTATTCTTTTACAAGTTGGGTTTGAGTAAAGCTGCAGAAGCTTTTGTAATGCTGAGCCATAATTAGGGGGTTGCATTTTCGTTAAAACTTTAGATGATGTGAATTACTTGCATAAATATTTCACAAGGCATGATATAAATATTCTGTGGTGATTAGGATTGTTTATACTGTCTCTATCAGAACAAAGTCTTTCTTGATCCTTGTTTCTTTGATTTTGAAAAAGATACAAGAAATCTCCCACATATTTGGAAATTATGTTACCTGTTTGTGCTTTTAAGTAGCAGCACGATTTGAGCCTTGGAGACGGCTATTGTAGAAAATCGTGCAGCTAACTTATACAATCTGTTTCTACTGTTGTGCCTACAAATGAGCAAGCGGAGTATCCGGCTCAGGCAATTGCCCGTGTAATTTTCTGAAAATCTGCCATATTATTTTCTTCTATTGGCAAAAAATTTTAAGAGTGGCTGTGCTGCTCCAGAGCACACCAAGTCCTGGAGGAACTGCAGTTCGGAAGGGAACAATTTTCTCCTTGCTCCTCACTATCTTGCTCAATCAATAATTGTTTTCTGCTGTTTTGGGTCAGGTTAGTAACCTCAGGAGCTGGGAAAAGGAGATCTGAGGTCTGCCTTGTTTCTTGTCCCTTTCTACCTTCTGCTTCATTTGGGGAATAATTGCATAAGACCCAAACACTTGCTCCAGATCTGTACTGGGGTAGAGGCAGGTAACAGGCATTCAGCTGCGATGCTTTTATATATCCCAGTATTTCATTCCTCACAGAGCTGCTGCCAATCTAGAGAATTTCCACCCAGAGGAGGGTCTACCCAAGGTCTGCTCTGTACAAACAAGAATGTTTCCAAGTCCTGCTGACAGTGACTTTTTGACTTCCTCAACAGAAAATGCACTATCCTGGTAAATGGCTGAAGAAAATCATTGCCTATCTTCACAGCATATTGGAGCGGAAAAACACAATTTGTAAGAGTAGCACAAATCACCCACAAGGCAGGTGAAGTCCGTGTAACATGTGTTCTCCATACTCCACTTCAACCCAGGTGAATTTATTCATTCCTTCTTAACCTCACATGGCCCTTTTCCCCCCGGTATGCCAGTCTTCATACAGGGCATGTGATTATTTCTCATTTTCTAGGCACAACTACTCATTTCTTAATTTTAGTGACATGGCAACTGCCCAGATTTTTCTTGTTAAGATGATATTCATTTGTCTCCTTTGTTTCATTTATTTTCCCCTCTGGCTTTAAAGCTATAAATCAAATACACAAAATTAAATTAAGTAAAATAAACATAAGTGCAGGTGGAAATTCAGGAAATATAAATAACTGAGAGTAGTTTTCCAAGACTGCTTTCTAATCAGTTCTAAACACAAGATATATATTGCCCATTGAACTAAGAGTGTTGTGACCACCTATTGTTAAAGAGCACCAATAAATCTGCACAGCAATTCCTTACTCCTATGATTCACTGACACATTTTGCCAGACAGCTAGTTCAGCTCACTCGTTTTCCAGAGGTGTATTATGCTGTCCACTGGAAAGGCTTGATACGCTGCTATGAGAAAGACATGACTGCTGTTTGTCCCTTAGGAAAGCTCCTTTTTTCTCCATCTCTGAAAGATGAGATGTTGAATGCTCAGCCATTCTTCAAGCATGTGATAATCAGAGCTCATCTTCATATACATTCCCTTTCACCTTGAAAAGCAAAATGGCAGATATTCTCCCACTCTCCTTCTCAGTCCAGCAGGATCTCTGATGCCCTGAAGTACCAGTCGAGCAAATCACTGCTTTTTATATTCTGCAGGGAACCAAACACTGCTGTGCAGACAGGGCACTGTCCTTTCCACTTTGTCCTACGTGTCAGCAATCCAGGGCTGTCCTGGTGCCCACCCTGCTTGCTATTTTGCAAGGACAGCTGTCACACAGGATCTCAGCTCTGCAGGACTGCTTCATGCTTGTGGGGTTTTAATCAATCAGATACGCTCTGAGATGAAACTACCTGAGTTTTAGACTTAATTATTAATTTATTTCCTTTATCATATGGAGGTACCTAAGGGTTATTTAGGCAGGTCATGGTTTTCTCCAGCATAAGACTAGCTACAAATTAATGTTAATCAATAAGACTTCACATCAATGTCATTACAGATCTCTCAAAACTCCTGTGTAAAGTGAGGGGAAGACATTAAAAAGTTCAAAGAAGTTCATCTGTTTACACTCTTTCCTTTGACAGGATAATAAACTCAGCCAGCACACTCTGCTATCATTTACACAGCCTTCTTGTGAACCTAGAAAGCAAAGCCTCGTTTTAAAGGCCAGAGCTGTACTGTGATGTCTTTTGTTTGCAGTGGTGCTTAACATCATTGGTGCACCAGTTCTAACCTTGGTTAGAGACTGTCCTATTTTAAAGTGGTACAAAGGCAATGTCAGTGACACGCCTTAATGCAAACGTTCTTATGTGAGAACTACTGCAGTTGTTGTACTGAGGTAGTTGCACTCACAGTACTTCTGCCCACGCCTGCTGCTCCTTTATGGTGGGAATTCTGCTAATTAAAAATATTTTGAGTGTGACAAACAGCCTTTTAGACTGTTTCATTGGCTAAAGATACAATGTGCAGGTACAGGAAAGGACAGAATTTTGAATCAAATTGTTACACATCTCTGTGTCTCAGTTTCCTTATCTGTTGGAAGTGTAAGTCTGTTCCCCAGAATGGTTTGGGCTATAAGGGACCTTAGAGATCATAGAGTTCCACACCCTCTGCCCTGGGCACATTCCACTAGAACAGGTTGCTCAAAATTCTGTCCAGCCTGGCCTTGAACACTTCCAGGGATGGAGCATCCACAGCTTCTCTGAGCTATCTGTGCCAGTGCCTCACCACCCTCACCGGGAAAAATTTCTTCCCAGTATCTAAGCTTAATCTCTTTTTTAGTTTAAGACTCTTCCTTCTTGTCCTATCACTATCTGCCTGTGTAAAAAGTCGCACTCTCTCTTTTTTACAAGTTTCCTTTAAGTACTGGAAGGCTGCTGAAAGATCTCCACAGAGTCTTCTTTTCACCCTGTTTAACAACTCCAATTCTCTCAGCCTGTCTTCATAGTAGAAGTGTTCCAGCTCTCTGACCATTGTATCAGCCAATCTGATAACAGATCCCAACAGATCTGATAACAGTGTTTCAAGTTTGCTGGTCCCAATGCTTGTAAAGCCCTTAAAGGTTGTTGGATGAAGCTTGATAGAAGAAGTTACTAGGTGAAAAAAGCTGATACTACTTATTTATTGATCACAGATAATACACATTCTGGGTATATTGAACTTTGTTAAATCCTGTTGCCTTGTCATTTCAGCTCTGTGAGAAGTCAGCCTTTGTATATATCCACTTTTTTCACCTCTTTTGGGACAAATTATAAACATATGAGTATAATCCACTGAATATAGTCCATGAAACAAGCTACTTACCTTCTTTAGAAGTATCTCTGTGAATGTTATCTATTTCTGGCCGCCCTTCTATTCATACTAGCATGAATACATCCGTTTTAAATCAGCTCTTGATCTCTGAATGCCAAATCCTGTGAAAGATAAAGTAATTCTTAAATATTACAGCCAAATGTGCAGCATAAAAGGAAGGCGTGTTTATTGTTTGCCTTACTTTCCCCTCACTATTTAGGGTCTGCTCTGCTTGTCTCTTCGCTAAATTTAAAGCAGTTGCCTGAATATTGCAGAGTTCCTTGGTTAAGCTGAGAAACAGATTCTTTGTACTAACCTATTTCCAAAGTTTGTGTTTCCTAAGTGCTTTCGTAAATCTACCAGACACTGCAACATATCTTCCCCAATTTTTTTTTATTTTAATCTGAAATACTGGCACATAGATAAAATAGAAGGTTCTGTTCTGTTTTCCTCTGAATAAGTGCTAGTATCACATCATTCATACAGAGACATTCAACGACTATTTTATTCCTGCCTTGAGTCCAAAGAACATAATTTTGACTGTTCACTGCAAGTGCATATATAAGATTGTTACAAATTGACGCCAAGGGGCCCATACTTGGAATCTGTTTTGTTTTTCTTTAAGTTGCAAATTGCAAGAGTGTGCATAATGAATGTGTTATCTAATTTTTCTGTTTTGTATTTTTGAAGGAGAAACATCACATTCTGCAAAGTAACTTGTCCTACTTGCTCAGGTTCCATGGCAACCCAGTATTGCTGCAAATTCATTTTGCTCTAATCAATTAGAAATTTTGCTCTGGCAGCTGGAATGAAAGTTTACAGGCCAAATCCTGCTTGTTTTACTTGGACCTGCAGTTGCAGTAAATTCAATGAGATACTTGTCTGAGAGGGAAACAAACTTGTAGCTTTCGTCTCTCTCTTGGTTTAATTTTTGTGAAAAGGTCAGATTTAATTCTTGGTTTTCTGTCCAAGCAGGGAAAAAGGGAAGTAATTCTCTTAAAAGAACCACAATTTAACCCATGCTTTCCTGACAGCCTTGTTGACTTGTTAAAAAGGAAGGTATCACTTTGCTTCCTGTGCATTTTAATCAGATGTTGTCAGCAGAGCTGCCTAGTGACACCTTCCATCCAGCAGCTGGCAAAATCTCCTGTTGAATCCACCCCATCATTCATGCCCAAAAGGCAATTTTGCAGGGAGCACGGTGGTATGTGCCAGTGCCCTTCACAGCAGCAGAGCCCGGAGTGGTTAGTATGCACGGTTCCTGGGAAATCTTCCCCTGTAAAGGTCAGCTCATGCACTGCTGGAAGTGCACGTAACGACCGTGAAAGCCCATGGGATCTTCTCATGTGCATTCTGTAATGATGTAGTTGATTAAAACCGAAAGTTATCATTAAAAAGATTTTGGTTTTTTTTTTTGTT
>VXBU01005725.1:872904-1001631 GCA_013400315.1 Bombycilla garrulus
CTCGCCGCCGGCCAATGAGGGCCCGGGGCGGTCGCTGGGCGACGGCGCGGCCCGGGCGGCCGCGGGCTCGGACTCTGAGGAAGAGTTTGCCCCTCAGTCATTCTTAGTTCAAAGTGGCTCTGGAAACCTCTGTGTCGCCGCCAACGGTGAGTGACTATCTCGCTCTCTCTCTCACTCTCTGCTACTTTTTCATGCCCGTCTTGACAGCCGTGCGCGGGGATATAGGTTGGTTGGGGGAGCGGGTGCGCCTTTTGGGTTGGTTTGGGGGTTTTGTTTACAAAATTAAAAGTGGCCTGGCTAAGGTTGGACAGTGGAGCTCTGGGCAGGTCCGAGCTGGGTGCCGGCCGTGCGAGACGCGCAGCCCCGTGGGGTGCTCGGGCGGCGCGCACAGACCTGGCGGGACCTGGTGGCTGCAGCCCGCTGGCTTTCGCGGGGCTGGAATTTCGGGGTGGTTTGGCTTCTTCATGTTATTAACTGCTGGCTGAAAGACTGGCCAAAGAGCCTTCCCCTCTTTTGTGATGGCGGCAAGGTGCAGCCTGGGGGCCGGCGGAGCTGCAACTTATGAGTAACCTGTCACCCGAGGGCAGCACGGATAGGAAAGGGGATGACGAATACGGACAGTTGTGAGAGTGGCATCAGCACCATCCCGGAGGAGGTTGTCTCTGTCCACTCTCCCTCCCAGAGCGCTGGGATATGCCCTCAGGTGAAGTATTTGAGGGACAACAGCAGAACCACATCCTATTGGGATGCTCTGAGACTCCCCGATGGGTTGCTTAGGGTGCTCAGCACCGCCGGATGGTCCATCATGCTTAAGCAAATTACAAGGAGGTGAATGAAATTCACAGTTGTCTGCTGCAAAGACAGTGAGTCATAAATGGAGAGGTAACGCTCATTGGCAAAGAAATGTGAAATTTCATCAAGGGTAGTGTAACCTGACAAAGTGCAGATTACAGCAGTGGAATAGCAGTGGCCACTCAGCCCGCTGCCATCCGGCTTGAGTGATAATTGCTCACAGGTCTGATTTATGATGAAGGAGAAGGCATTCAAAGATATCTTGAAAGAGAGAAAGAAAGGTGAGAGAGAGGTTTACTGCAGCTGGCAACAGCTTAACTGCATTTATATTAAGCTTCTAAGAAGGTTTCCTAGTATGCTGTTATCTTTAAGTAAGAAGAGAAAGTTTGACATTTAATTTGTCCACCCTCTCCCTTTCCCAGCTTCCCTCTTCTTTTGTTGCATTTGTTATGGTAAAAACAAACTTTCCCTTCAAGGTTTTTCAAAGGAGAAGGTTATCTCCTCTGAATTGTCATCCTAAGGAGAGTAGGGGCAAATACAGTGTTGTATTCATTCAGGAAACTGATTAAAATTCATATCCTCTGTTCAGTTTCCCCCTTCCCCTCCCACCCTGTAACACACACACACACACACATACATATCTGACTGCTTGCAGTCACAGAACATGGAAATCTGAAATAATGTTGATGACCCTCTTGTTGGAAATAAAACCAAACTCACACTCTCATGTTTTCCACATCATTATATATATATGTAATGTATATGTATACTTTCTCTTTGCTAGTTTAGGAAATACATATGCATACCCTCCAGGTAGAAAGAGGGAAGAAAGAGCAAGCAAGATTAAAAATTTCAATCTCACTTTTTACTAATTAGCTGAAAAACAAAAAAAGCCGTGTTCAGTGTCCAGAGCAGGTTGACCACATTATTGTATTATCAGTGTGCTGGTGAGTTAGTTAGACTTCAGGCTTTTCAGCTGCCTGCTTATTTATCTTTTTTTATTTTTTCGGTGCTTTTTGCATCAGCTTTTATACTTACTGCATTCTCTGAGGCCTTTGTGTGCAGGATTTGGTATGTTGGTAATAAATATGTCCCACACGAAGACAGAGTGTCTGGGGTCTCATTTGGCTGCTTATTCTAGTTGTTCAGTAATCAGAAGTGCAGGTAATGCCAGGACACTGGTAGCCTGCTAGGATCAGCTCAGCATCACTCTGCTAGCAAGAGGAAAGCAAAGGTGACTTATTTTGCCACCTATCAACCCATAATCTGAAAGTTCACATGAATGACAAGCACAGACCATACAGGCCCTTCATGTCTAAAACTCAGAGACTCTTCTGACCTCTGTAAATGGATTTAATTGCTTTAGTTCTTTAACGTTCTGTTTCTGTGAGGCTTAGTCAGCTTAAATTTTAAATGACAAAGGCAGGTCTTTATGTTCCTTAAGTGGTGAAAATTAGTAAAAGCTTATTTTGGTTAGGACTAAGTTTAATACAGTTAGAGCACTCGTTCTCAGAGAACAGTAGCTGTCTCAACAGCAGGACAGCCTGAGAATGCTGTCTAAAGGATTTGTGTTGCACTTTTTAATTGATTGTGGCTAGGTTTTCCTACCACAGCTGTGTAAACTCAGCCTTAGAGAAGTCCATCCAAAGTAAGTAACACCCGGGGAGCAGCACCGCTGTTACAAATCCCCATGTAAATTGCAAATATAATGCACATGGAACTTAAGAAACATGCTACTTTTTGAAGATACAGTAGGCTGGTTTTTGTCTAAGTTCCTTTCATTCCAGAAAGGTAATATTGTCTGTAATATTATTTTTACACTTCCAGAAAAATGTCCACCTAAACTTTCAAACGCAGGCTGGAACCAGCTAGTATGTATAGAAATACTTGGGCATCTTTTAGGGATTTGAGTTTTGTGTTAGATGCATTACAAACCATTGTTTGATTTTCTTTATTTGTAAGTGTTTTAGAACATTGAAAGTCCAAATTTTTATTGTACCTATAATGTCAGCAGCTACATAATTTTAAGGAAAAAGACATTTTTCAGACTTGGGCCTTTTAATTTTTTCTTTTTATATATGTCAAGAAGGCTTTCTACTTTACGTGAGTATCTCTGTTTCACTGAATCCTAGAATGCTTTGGATTGGAAGGGCCTTTAATCATCACCTTGCTCCAATCCCCTGCCATTGCCAGGAACACCTTCCGCTAGACCAGGTTGCTCAGAGCCTCATCCAACCTGATCTTAAACACTTACAGGGATGGGGCAGCCACAGCTTCTCTGGGCAACCTGTGCCAATGCTTTATCACTCTCATAATAAATAATTCCTT
Organism: Bombycilla garrulus; assembly: GCA_013400315.1. NCBI lineage: Eukaryota > Metazoa > Chordata > Aves > Passeriformes > Bombycillidae > Bombycilla > Bombycilla garrulus. The sequence continues at coordinate 876,025 of VXBU01005725.1, forward strand.
CCTTATATGAAATTTAAATCTATCCTCTTTTAGATAAAAACCATTATCCCTTGTCCTATGAGTGCAAGCACTTGTAAAAAGTCTCTCTCTATCTTCCTCATAATCCCCCTTTAAGCATCAAAAGATCACACACCTTCCCTTCTGCAGACTGAACCATCTCTGGATGTTTCCATTCAGAAACCTTAAAATTTCCTGTATTTAGGATTTTAGGACTATTTGAAAAGTCGGCTAACTTGTGGTATCTTGGTGGACATTAAGAAACACTAATTGCTTTTTCAGGTTTCTTATGCATACTGGTGTGTAGGTTTATATGTATAGGACTTGGGAGAAGCCAGAACTGTCTGAAGACATCCAATCTTTAATCTGGTTGTACTAAGAAACTTAACAACTGGTGTGCTGGATCAGAACATGCAGTCCCTGACAAGGGTATGGGAGAAGAATCATGAGCAAGTGGGTCTGTAGAAAGGATATCAGCTGGGAAAGGCTGAGCACTAGCCAAGGAGAGCTGTAGATGAGGGTGATTAGCTCACTGGTGGCAGCTGATTTCCATTTGAACCAGTAAATGATGTGAAAAACACATAAAAAAAAAAAAATAGCAACAACAAGTGTCCTTAGGGAATGGTGTTCAGGAGGAGCACATCAGCCTGACCATGCCGATGCCCACATCTCTTCAGCATCCTTAGCTGGGGCACTGGGGACTTTAGCAGGTACATTTCTGCCCAGTCTGAGGTAGGGAAATGGCTGTTGTACAGAGTGAGAGAGAACAGATTTGGAAAGATATATGAAGTCTGTGGAAAGCTGTCATCCAATTTCCTTTGAGAACACTGGCTGTGTTGCTTCATAGTCAAGGCCGAAATGTGTTGCTTCTTTCAGCTCCTCCATCAGTAAGCAGGCATTCCATGGGAAGTGTGCTTTTGTTGTTTGGTGGAGTCTGGTGTGTTTCTCTGAGCTGATTGTATCAGGCAGACAGGAAGGCTGGATGTAGTCACTTGAAACAGCCTGTGCACATGGGGGCCACAAAATCCCAAATCGCCTCTGGTTTCGGGCATTTTAGTATTCTCAAGTACTAACACAATTTTTGAGACAAGAGCATGAATTTTATTTAATTCTAACAGAAGTAAAGCAATACGAGAAAATTGTAAGAATATCTAAAACTGACTCTCCGGTCCTAGAAATGACTTGACTTTGGTGACACTGGAGGTAACATCAGCTTAAGTCTGAGAAGGATCTAATACAGTTTGGAGCCTTATCACCCACCTCTGAATAGATGTACCCCAGTTTCTTTGGTTTTTCCCTCAAAAACATCCCTATTACAGAAGGTTGTTGCTCGTCACTGCTTAACCAGTTTTGCACCTTTTCTGCCACTTAAGGGCATTTTTCACAGAAGAAGCAGCAGTGGAGGGTCATGATGCCAGTCACCCAAAGTGACATTGCTGCTGAAGAGAGAGGGGGAGGGCAGGCATGATTCTCAGTATTATTATCCTTTGAATTCCAAGAGGAGGGTTAGAAGTTGCATAAAGCGTGGATGGTGCAGCCCTTAACTCGGCACAAGTTACACTGGCAGTGCACAAGGAGGGAAATCCGTGTTGAGTACATACATAAGTATTCTAAGGTTACATCCTGGGAGATGAGTGTGATTTCTTGATGATCCATGATTTCAGTGGAAATTAGACCACGTCAGGATCAGTTTGCCCCCAGCAGCCACACCATGCTTCTGCATAGTGGGATCTGCATGAATGAGCTGCTTGACCAACAAAATCTACAGTCACCCAGTTAATGAACGTTCTTGTATTTCTTCTGCCACCTTTTCTTGTTTGGAGTGCTGGACAATTTGAAGCAGTAAATCCTCCTAAGATTTTAATTTTAATTTCTGACTAAATTTGGGCCTCCGGATTTGAAAGCTTTTTTCTTTAAAGTTGTTTTTTTTTTTTCTTTTAAACCAGTAAAAAGCAGGCTTGAGCTGTTAAATACAATCACTGTAATTTGTCTCTCTTTCCTATCCTTCAGTAAGAACTTTCCATTTTTTAATTAAATGATTTGGCTCAGATTTAAGAAGATAAATCCTCCCTAAAAAGGCTGCTGGGGACTCATATAGTCTTACTTGTTTTTTGCCCGGTAGTTCAGTTTTATATAAATGGTGCATTTCTGCCTATTTACAGTAACTGACCAAATCATTTGCCAGTGCTGCTGCTATGGCTGGATTTCCTCAGGATCTAGAGCGAAGTCATCTTCTAGAAACACAGGGCACTTTCTGCTGAAAGTTTGTAGCCTGTCTGTGAGTGCTCAGTGTTAATTTCTTTTGTATCTGTGCTGTGTGTGGTGCTGCAGAGCCTGCCACGCAGCGACGGCTGCTCTCAGGCTCCCTCAGCAGCCCCGTGTGACCAGCTGAAGGGCTGAATGCAGCATCAGCCTGCTGTGCATCAGGCAGCGCTCCTCTGATCTCTGGGTCCAAATTCACACACAGCAGTTGTCCTCTAGGAGTCCTGCTCAAGCACAGGGTTAGGTGTTTACAGAGCCAGGAAAGTACAGAGAGATCAAACTGCAGCAGGGAGCCCGAAAGACACTGAATATTAAAGGATTTTGAAGAAGGAATAGTGTCGTGTGAGGCGTCTCAGAAGTGGAGAATTTTCAGGAATCTGACTGAGGAGAGCAAAAGAACCTTTGATAATGTAATCTGAACAATTGATATTTTTCTCATCTAAAAACTAACAATAAATTCCAATTAAATTCAGTTTTCTTTTCTGGAAGGCTTTCACTTTTCTTTCCAAAAAAGTTTGTGAACAGATGATTCTCTTGCTGTGTTTTGTCCTTGCACAGTGCTTTCTATAGCTTCTTTTTTACTACTCGAGCAAGTGTGTTAAGTAAGAATAGCAATTAATCTCTGCATCCTTTATCAGAGATTTGCAGAGTCCATTAGTAGTCAGTGTTACTCATAATGGAAATTCATAATTGCAGAAGGGAAACAGGAATTGAAAGATATAGCCAATCAATTTCCAAGTGTCTTTTTAAAAGTTTTAAATATTCTTTGTTATTGTATTTCCTGTTAAAACTTTTTTAACATCATCACCCTCTTCCCCCTCCTCCCCTCCCCAGCACTATAGAAATTTAGTAAAAAACATCCTAAGGAGAGGAAAGGTTTAAAAGATGTCATGTTTAGCAATACTTCTGAAAATATTCTTTAGTAAAAGAATATTTTTTAATAGTAGTGATGATTAGGCAAGGTGCTTTGAAAAAAGCATTTTGAAAATCAGTTTTACATAATTTTTCAATTAATTTATCCTCTAATTTGGGAACGTGCTCAGAATTCAGCCTGAGAAACTGTGGCCTTAATTCCTCTCTTTTAATTTTAGTCAGAAAACTAAACAAGAAACTTATTAACCATAAGCTTTCAATTTAGATAGAGGCATTTCAAGCCACCAGGGTTTGAGTCATCCTGAGGAGATTTCTTTTTTTCCACTCATTGTGGCTAGAGCTGTGTCTGACTATGGGTCCCCAGAAGCCTGAGAGGTTAGGGTGCAGGTGACTGTTTTGGCTTGATTTTCACAGTTGACATCTACTCAAACAGACTGAAACCTTCCAAAAATTCCCCGATGTATTTGAAAATTTGTCCTCACATCATTCCTCTGAATTTATCTTAGATGTAAAGATGACAACAAGGTTTGGGTTTTGAGTTTCCATGCATCAGCCATTGCCTCTTAGACCCTGAAGATCAAGTAAGAAGCTGTTAACTGGCAGCTGTGAGGAGAATCAGATCATGAATTATTCCTGTTCTTATTCACTGAGCAGTGGAGACATCCTGTTGAGTTTTTGTTCCTCCTGTTTCACTCTTCCTTCTAGAAGGAAAGATCAGAGAGATGTCAGTGAGTGAGCAGCAGATCTTTCAGAGGACATGAGGCTCTAGAAGTGCCCACTTACCTTGCTGTCCCTTAAGCTCTTGCTTCATGAATTCAGTTTGCATCCTGAGAATATTTGTTTAACCTGGCAGTTGTTTGGCTTTAGGATGAGCCAAAGGTGAGAAGCAAATCATTTGCTATAGGACTAGATTCTTATCGCTGGTATTGGTGGGAGGCATTTGGATTAGATTCCTAGCATAGCCAGGGTCAAATCCTGACCCAGCTCAAATCCTTTTGGCTCTAACAGAGGGACGTTTGGTCAGCAGAGGATAATGTGAATACGCAGAGAGGCAGGTCGGGGGCTTTTGGGAGGTTTTTTCGCAAGGAATAAATATTCCAGGAAGAATAAAGCAAACTTATGATTGTCACATTCAGTGAAGGGCAGCAATGAAACAAATCACCTTTCCAGGCCAGAGAACACACTGAATCAGTTAAAGCAGATTTATAGCTTTTTAGCTGTGATAAAGCCGTATCAGTGTGTATATGAATTTACATAGGAGTAGGAGGTGTTTTTTTCTTTCTTTTAATGCAAGCCACATTGGAAAGTGTGCACAAAGGAGCCCCACTCTGAGGAAAGACAACTGGAACAAATTATATGCATTCAGACTTGTTAAATGGAATTGGCAGCAGAAATATTCCTGGTAACCTGAGCGTTACGGCGGCATCGGTATAGTTAAGGTTATGTCAGCATTTCCATTGGAAACCCCGACTTTGAGGGGTTTATATCTGCAAAAAAAAATTCACTCTGGGTTTAAACTTGACGAGCTGTGCAAGGTCTCTTCTGAGATGGATTTTTTTTACCGTTTTACAAAATTGGGGAGAAAAAACTGTTTGAAGAGTCAAGCTACAAGAGCACAAACAAAAATAGCAGCATTCTGGCTTTGATCCTTTTTGACGCTAAAAAGCCCTGTTTCTTTCTTTATAGTGTAACTACCAAATGTACAACAAAATCTTGCTCTGAAGAAGGAATTAATCATTACACTATTAAAGGAAATGAAACATTAATTTGTGGCCCATTAGATGCTTTTTCACTGCAGGACTGCCAGTGTTTTGGTCTACCTCAGGTTATACTGAGAGATTTGTGACTAACATGAAACAAAACCCCCAAAGCAGTAGATTCTGTGTGAAAAAAATGCTTTCAGGGCAGCTTTAGAAGAACAAAACATTGAAGGCAGAGTTGTCCAGAGACTGGAGTGAGTACTAGGAATTCAGCCTTCTGATTTCTGCCAGAGGCTTCCCAGATACAAAACTTACCCTCAGTTTTTTCAGTTGCACGAGAGCTGTAGCAAACCTTAGGATTCGGTGTCCTTCCTGAGCTGTTTCCTTAGCTGTATGATATTACTGCAGCTAGACATGGTTTACACTATGGTGAACAACTAGACAGGAAGACCTGTGGCTTCAAACTTGCAGACATCAGGTTTCAGAGAGTAAGCTAATCTTTTCTCTAAATCTTTTCAGATTTTTGTGCGCACAACATGGAATTTTTTGTTTCTGGGTGTGTATCATCTCTGAGCTGAAGCTTGTATGGTGGAGGGTCTGTGTATGTTCTCAGTTCCCGCAGTGCCTTCTACACTTCGAAAAGTCATAACTGATGTTCATCAGAACTTTTTCCACTCACCAGATAAAAGCTGCTGTGGAAGTGCAGAGTATTATAAAATACAGGAAGGAGGTCTGAAGCTCGTGTACTCATGGCTGCATTGTGTTATTACTGTGAAATGGATCTCTCAGTTGGGAATGAACTTAAACTTTGAGAAGGCTTGTTCCATTAGCTGTTTGCAAGCCATATGTCTCCATTTTTAAATGAGGACCTGGGGGCTTTGAACTTTATTTATAAGCTGAAATTTGCTGGTCACTGTGAAGGGGTGATTAATTTGTAAGGGAGAAGATGCCAGAAGTCTCACTCTGACCTGTGTGTTCTTTCAAACTGAACATCCAATAACTGCATAGCCTCAGAAGATGTATCCCCCCACTTCCTCCTCCATCGTTTCTGTGCTTTGCATTATTCACTGTGTTTATTGTAACACACTATTAATCTCAACCACAGCTTTCAAACCATTATGTGACCCCAACAAATCCTTCAGCTAAAGCAATGATAGCTTTAGGTATTTTGGGCGGAAGCTTTTGAGGCTTGGAGTAGGAGGGAAGGGATCAGGTTGAAAAAGATTTGAGGCAGTAATTCAGAGGAAAAAGTGTTTTCTGTGGATCCAGCATTATTTTTTCTGAAAAATGATATTGAAATATGACATGACAATCGTGCAGCTTCTTGCTGTGTGCGTATGAACCATGGTGTATCCTTTGAAGTTGCTTCCCATGTGAACTGCATGCAAAGCAGTAGGTTATTTGTGCAAGGAATGGCAGTCCTTAACCATGTGTCTTAACAGCACGACCAAGCCCACAGTGCCCATGCTTGCTAGTAAAGCTGATGTGATGTGCACAGAAGAAACCTTTACTATGAAGAGCTTTATCTGAAAGACTGTCACAGTTCTTTAAGAGTCTGTTGTGTTAAGAATTGAGGACTACAAGCCCCAGTTTACACACCCCACATAAAAATTAATTTGGATGGCAGTTTGGAAAACACCAGAATTTGAAGTGTTATAAGTTTTGTTTAAGTCCTGCCGTATGAATTGAGAAAAGAGACCCCAAGGGAGATGGAATAGCTGGCATAGTGCTTTAAATGCATGATTGGCATTAGCTCAAAATCTATGAATGCAAGGTCTGTATTTTGTACTAAGTAGTGCTTGAAAATCTGGAGTCAACACCAGTCAAAGAACTGGTGACCTTGGCCAAGTGACCTAAATGCTGGTGCTTGACTCTTACATAAATAAAATAGGGGATAATCACCATTTTTTTACTCCTTAGAAGTTTTGGAGATTTTCGTATTCTTAATTTCAGATTGAAAATGAAAAATACTGTTGTATTCCCTCTCTGTTCAGCTGATAAATCCACAGTGTCTCGGGGCTTTACTGCTAGCTTTTAACATGTGCTCTGTCTCTGGACGTGAGGGATGGGGATGCTGCAAGGCTTAGGCAGCCTTTTTGTAGCTCATCTTCACAGTCTGCCCTCACTTTTAACAAGAAAGATCTAATAAATGTTATTTTCTCTTTCTATGTAATACTTTGGTCTGTTAATGGCAGCCTAGTAGTTTAGGCCTTTTCCATATAAAGCAAAGAAAGTGTAGCAAAAAGATAAAATGTAATTTTTGTATGACAGAAGGTGATAAAACTCAGATGTAGTGTATGGTATTTCTGTTTACAAGAGGTCAGCTAATACTGGCATGCCAAAGTAGCTTGAAAATACGCAGCCATTCCCTAAAAACAACAATGCTGGGCCAAAAGACCCCTGTTACACATGGGCCCCGTGCGTCCATGTTATTTCACAGTATCAGAGAATCAGTAAGGGTGGAAAAGACTCTAAGGTCACTGAGTCTGACCACTAACCCAGCACCATCACGTTCTCCACTAAACCATGTCCCTAGGTATCACATGCAGGTACTTTCTGAGCACTTCCAGGGATGGTGGTGTCAGAAAATCTCTGCCAAATGACAGAGACCTCATGTCTTAATCTGCTACTTTCTACCACTAAAACACAGATGCATGTGGAAAACAGTTGCTAACAGAATGATGATTGATACATTTCTCCTCAGCTCACATGCCATTTAAAATTCTAAAACAAAGCTACTGAGACCCAAGTCTGTCCCTTTTGCTCATCAAGGGTCTCAAACACCAAGTAGCCTTATAAGTAGAAGTGGTCAAAATAAGGAGACTGGACTGGCCCTTATTAATTACCTCCTAGATGTTCCTTTTCTTTCACATCTGAGGGCATAAACATTACTCAGAAATTAACCCTACAAAATGTATCAAGTGTGTTTGAGATGCCTTTCAGGGTAACCTAAAAGTTGCCACTTTAACCTCTTTCTTACCTTTCCTAACCGATGTCCTGGCAAGGCAGTAAATTCATAGAAATCATAAAGTACCTGGCATTGGAAGGGATTCATACCTGCAGGTCGTAAAATATATTGGTCCTTTCTGGAGGATCTGAGCCTTTTTCTGTTGTGCTAAATTTCTCTAGGTCTTCAGGGTATTTGTAGGTGTCCTGCCAGTTTATTCTCTTAATCATGCTGTCTTTCATTTTCTTTCAGTCTAAATAAGACCCCTATTGTAGAGATAAAAATGGGCCTCTCAGAATTATTGAGGTTAAGCAGGTTATAATTTCAGCATTTTGGATACCTCAGGATATTAGATGTTTGGTAAGTGCAGTATGCTGCAAATAGGAAAAAGCATTCTGAAACTGTAAGTGACTATATTTCTTTCAGCCTTTGGAAGGGAAGGGGTGTTGTGGTGACCAGGCCAGTAAGATGAGAGCCTGTGTCATCATATGCACTATTCAAAATCAGCCAGCCATGCCGGCTCAGGAATTGGACTCCAGGTTCTCCCACATGAGGGGAGAATTGAGCTTTGTGACCTGCTTCAGAAAAATTAAAGTAGCGACACATGGCTCATTAGCATGACAGCTCTGGGAGTGGGCATGGGGTGTAATAAAGTGCTGCAGGACCTTGGAGTGCTCCGGCAGGAAAGCTGGCAAGTGTAAAATCGATGCTTTTGATACATTAGGTGGTAATGGAAGAAGCACAGCACAGAAGTGGTATGATCGGATGATTTAGTTAGAGCCATAAATCTAGCGGCAGTGTCGCGGCAACGTGATAGGACACAGCATTTCATAAGGAGCTCAGCGTAAAGATTCATGCATTAGTCAAGTCTGGGGTTGAAGCACATGTGGGGTGGGAGTTACATTACTGATACAAATGACAGAGTGGTTCATCCTTGCAAACACACTGAGTAAAACAAGGGCACTTGGTGGTAAATGAGCAGTTTAGACAGAGGTGCCTGTATTTGCATTCTTTGTGGATATTTCTGGTGTAAAGTTATTCTGGTGAAATAGAAATCAGCATCAATTACTCTGGGGTAAAAACTAATACTTTCATGCTGGCCCCTTTCTTGCCTTACCCTGCCTTGTCCGAGAGTGGAGATTTTGTAAAAATGCTCCAGAGTCACATTTCAGCAGTAAAACTACTGCTACTTGATGGTTGCTTGTGCTATGTTTGCATGTAAATAATCTTTTTTACTTGCTACTCAGTTTATGTAAATTCTGCCCAAATCACCTTAAGCAACTTCTTTCCCTAAAACTGAATGGCTACATGAAACTATCAGAAGGATCTACATTTCACCTCAGTTTAGGTATCTTGCTTTAAAATCAGTCATCCTCTTTAATTACCATCATTTTTGATGCCCTTCTTAGCATTGCAGTCAGTTTTTCTATGCTTCTCTAGTAGTGAGAGACAGTTGAGTTTGGTATAGCTCATATATACAGTGAGTACCCAAAGACAGGTCAGGTAAAACCAGAAAGAAGTGACATTACTTCCTGCCATGAACATATGCTTGATTAGGTAAAATATCATTAGGACTTGTACAGAGGAGTAGTATGTCAGCGGAGATAAAACAGATTGGAGTGTTTTTGTAGCATGAATTACAGAAACTCTTACTGTTGCTGCCTGTAACTTTTCTGATACACCAATGAAACTTGAAACAAGAGGTCGTCTCAAAGGGTAATAGCTTCCAGCCAAAATGTGCTTCAATATACCAGACCACCCATCCTTTCTTTATCAATGAGGTCAAAATAATAGCAGTACTTGACACTTTTACACAGATGGGTAAAATCTATTGTGTCACCAGTAGATATTTCCAGAAACGTAACCCATGTAACTGTATATTGTGCCTTTCCCATGTACATCTCTAAACAATTAGGAAACAGTAGGTCTCCTGGTACCCCCTTGAATCAGATAAGTGTGATTATCTCCGTTTTACAGAGGTCACAACTGACTAGCCCGAGGTCACCCAGGCATTCTGCAATACCGCCGCGGCGGGATTCACATGCCCTTACTCTCCCATTTCTGTAACAGCCAGTACACCCTGTTTTCTGCCCAAAGCTACACAGACACACCTAACACTATTGGAATGTGAACTAAATTATTTTTTAACATAGTGGTGAAATTTATTAAGGCAGTTTACTTACCTGTTTGAAAATTACATCCCAGTGTTTAGTCATGATTTTCAGAACAGAGAATTTTGGCTTCTGCTGAATATTGTGGTAGCTTCAATTAAAACAGTTTGCTTTGTCTTCCATTGCTTCTCTATAAAAACTCTTGAGCAGTTTATATCAGTCCTTCCATGCCAGAAGTTCCTCCAATCCATCTTGGGATAAAACACAAACACTTCTCCTCTGACTGAACTGTGGGTTGGTTGCTGTCACATGGGAAGCTGACTAAAGCCCCTTAATTTATGAAATGTTGCATAGTCCTCAAGAGATTGCCTAAATATTTTAGTGCATGTCACTTTTTGTTGGAAACCAGAACCCATATTTGCTGTGCCATCCATTAATTAGAACTTCTTCAAAATACTTCTGCTTCTAAATAGGAATTTATATGTGTTAACTTTTATCTGAGGACTTCATACGTGTCTCAGGGTTCTTGCATCTGTTTTCACTACTTGTCTCCATCTTGGCATAGCATAATATTTATTTGCAGAATTTAGAGGTGATCTTGAAGCTTTTTTTTTTTTTCTAATTGTTCTTTGCAGGGCAAAGCAGTAGTATTTAAGAGTTTTTCAAAGAACGTGGGTAACTTTTCGTCTGCGGGATTGCAAGAGACTAGGATGTAGCCTTGAACCATGCTATAGTGATTGGAAAATTACTGTGTGCAAGAGGTAATGATAATGTTTGAAGTTTTACAAAATAATTTCCCTGGAAGGGTTTTGGCACAGTAGCCATGGAAAACTCACTTCATATAAACCAAGAAACAGAAGGAAAGAGAAAGGCTCTTTTGAGATTGGCATAAGTGACTTGTGTGGCAGAAGGATAATCCCTGAACACACCTGTGCAGCAGAAACACAACGTGTGGATTAGTTTTGTGCTTAATCTGTCACTCTGGCATTCCCCCTGTGAGCTGCATGAGTGGTTTGTGCTCCCCAACTCAAGTGTCACTGCAGCTTCAGCAGCAGCCGTGTGAGTGTGGTGGGTTTTGACAATGAACAATACATGTTTGTTTGTTCACTTTGAGTCTGGTGTCTGAGGTGGAATTTTAAAGGTGTGAAAAATGAGAGGAGGAAAGAGAAAATAATAACCTGAGCACTGAAACACAGCACTCAATAGTTTCTCCACCTTTGCATTCACATCTCCTGCCCTTCTCCTAAGCATTGTCCCTTATCCCAGTAAAGTGGAATTCTGCTGTTAGTATTGTTCTGCCAGAGATCGGAGCGTAAGCTGAGTCTAAAGTGCCTAGTCCTGCACTTAAAATCCTTCCAGCTTGCCTTTGCACTTGCTGAACCACAGTTCCTCTTGTATTACAAGTTTTCTTGTGTTTTCCATTTTGTGCTCTGAGAGTTGCAAGTCTTGAACTGGACGACTGCATGTTTATAAAAAATGAGTTTTGTGATTGCAGAAAATTTCTTCTTGACTCTCATAGTGCTCCATACAAAAGAAGGGAAGCAAGAAACAGAAAAGATGATAATTATCTGTCTGTGATTTCTGCCACTGCTGTGCATTTTGGAGGATATGGCACACTTGGATGAAGTTATTTGTTGCAAAGGCCAAACTTTTGGCAGAAAAAGGAGCACTAAATTCCAACCTGCAGACATCAAAGAGAGAAGGAAGAAGAGTGTAGAAAAAGACCTAAAGGCATGGAAGAAAGCTTTGTTTCAAATATATTTGAGTTTCAGATTGGCATGGTATACTTTGTGCGGTGCTGGAGTGCTGTAAATTGGAAGCGCTCAGGTTGGAAACAGGTCTGAAGCACTAATTTCTGAGCCCAAACAGAGTTGTGCTTACTGCCAGACTGGTTTGTTCAGCCTGCTGGATGGGAGCCAGAGGAACTGACCGCCCTGTGAGCTGAAACCAGTGCCAGCCAGCCAAAGAATAACATTGCTTTGACTGAAATGGCAACTGTTTGTTTGTTCTTCCAGAAAAAGGGAAAAAAAACCCCAGCTTTTAATGCTGGTGGTGACAGAAAAGGTTAAAAATCAAAGAGAAAAAAAAATATTGTGAAAGAGGATGAAAGGTTAGGGGCAAATTTTTCTCCTTGGTTACACTTCTCTAGTTGCTTGGTCTTCACTGGTTTGCAGTTAAAAAGAAGGCTCTTCATTAGTTTTAACATGGAGATTTTTTTTCCTTCTGCTGAATTATGGTAATTTTTGTTATATGATAAATTGCCCTTACTGGTAGTGGTTATAACGTACAAAAGGCATTACACTGTGGCAGTGTAGGCACTGTCACAGCAGCATGTGGTAATTGTGGAGGTTACAAGGGATAGTTTTTCACGTGTTAACAGGAGAATACTTCTCTGAGTAAATCGGCAGTCAAATGGGACTTAGGGCTCAATCTCAATCACTTTAGCAGGAGTTTAAGGTGAGCTAAATATGCAAGCTCAGTTTATTTTCAGGTCTCTTTATTAAATGCCTTGTGAAAAGGCTGGCTTTCGTCCTGATGATGCTCTGGGCTGTCACACCGTGAGTTTGGGACATTTCCCTTCTTGGTCTCAGTCTGTAGTGTACAGCAGCTCCCAAAAGGCCGTATTGCAGAACCACTTGAGTGCAAAAGCTGCCTGGGCTGGAGAACATGCTTGCTGCTGCCATTTCACACACACTGAGTTGGTCTTCTGGTTTGTTTATCCTGAGAGCTTTCATACCATGTGGTTGCTAAAAGCTGGCCCCATTGCACACGAGAGGCACTAACAGAGAGCTGGCAGAGTTGTGTACTGGGAATCTCTGCCTGCTGGGTTGTAGCTGGTCTAAGGTCAGGCTGGCAGCACCTAGCAAGCTCAGCTGGAGCCAAGTTACTGTCTGCTCCCTGTTTGTGCCACACTCGTCCTCAGGGAGCATCCCCCTTGTCTTTTCCTTGTTGCCATGCAACTGTCAAAGATGGTTTTTGTTACCAGCAGCCTCTAATGTTTCTGGTAAGACAAAGTACCAGTTAAGCGTTATTACTGGTGATACTGGTAGCACTTTTTTTCTGCATGTGTCAGAGTAAATCCTGCATTTGATTTTGCTGCCTCTAGAAATGTTCAGTGTTTATTTTGTTATGCCAGCCCCATGAACTTTCCAATTAGCCATTAACTTCAGTTTGATTAAAAAAGAGTAAAATAAAGTTTCTAGAGCTCTTTATTTTATTTTATAAGGTTTTTGTATGGAACAGGTACAGAGAGACAAAGAAAAAAGGAAAAAAATCTAAAACATGCTATTAAAGTAGTTATTAATAATAATTTTACCTAATGAAAGCTATTTAAATATTATCAAAATTAATTACCTTTTTAAACTACAGAAATTTTTAAGAAGTCATGTTAGTCACATGTGTTTTGGGGGCCTGCCTCTTTTTTGAGAAAGTCCAGCCAATGCTTTTGAATTAGGTAGACAAGGCAGGGAACAAGAGCTGGTTAGGACAGGCCAGTTGTTCCCATTATTCGAATGAAGAATGCAAAGAGGAACATGGAAGATGGTATTTTTCATTTCCATTTTCCAGATACTGTTGGAGAGGTACATCCTCTTATGCAAATATTCTGAAACTCAGTGATGGTTTCAGAAATGAGAGGTGCTGTAGAGAAGCATGAAAGGAGACTGAGTTATCCTCTGCTCTGTTTTCTCTTTCATGGTCCTGGAAGATCTCATCTGCCCGTTGTATTCCAGGAGTATCTCCTGGGTCCAGTCCAAGTTGTTTGGTCCTTCCAGCCTCGCCATACTGTCAGCTTTCCTTCTGTCTCCCAGAGGGACTTTGGGCCTGCTCCCACCATGTGTAACTCTCCAAGGTTAAATTTGAGTCATAGCTTGCCTGTTTGGAGGTGCTGTGGTTTGTAACACTTTGCCCCTGGCAAGCATGGACAGGCTCCTGCAATGCCATGAGCACCACTTCACACTCCACTAGGGGTTAAATCGTATTTCTGTGTGGTGCTGAACTCCAGCACAGTTCAGCTTTACTCCAGCTGAGTGGAAGGACAAAGATTTGGCCCATTGAATTTACACTGCTCCTTTTCAGCGATGTGCCAGGACAGATTCCTCCTTGCACCAAATGTGCTCTGCTTTGGAATTGCCATTCTGGGTATTTAGAGGGGAGGCAGAATGACAGGCAAAGCACCAGCATTGCTAATACCTCAAGTAAATGTTTTTCTGATTAATTAAAATAAATTGGCATAATAAGAAACACGGTGTGCGTCCTCGAAAGTGCAAAGTTGTTTTCTAATGCAGCTTCCTGTTAGAGCAAATGCTTTAATTATCTCTGTTTGTGCTCAAAACCAAATTTGGATTTTGGTTTTTTTTTTCTTAGAAATCAACATTGCTTGATTCCCATTGCTGCTTAGAAGGCAGCAGTATAAAAGTCTCATGTCTTAAGCTATGAAATATGTTTTCCCCTATGCACAGAGACTGTTCCCTTCAGCCTCCCTTGGGAGTGACCTAAGCACAGCTCTAGGTAAAGAACTTCAATCTGTGTTTGTACAGAATCACTCTCTTGGTTTTCATTATTTTATTATTTAAACATAATCAGCTTCAGTAGTTCATGAACAGCACACTGAAAGAAAAGAGTTGTGATAGCAGAAAAAGCAACAGTTTTTTCCTCATTCAATATAGAGCCTAAAAAAGGAATGAAAGGACTCACTGGGCATGTCAGTCGTAAAATAGTCCCATCACTATTAGTAGGAAGAGGAAGAGTTGTGTTCCTATAGTACTTACTAAAGATATTTGCCAATTCCTTACATAAAACAAAACATTAATACACAAATATATTTCTTAATATTTCTAGATTTCGGATCAGGATGAAAATGAATTTGCTGATTGCTTTTTTTGTGTGTTGAGTCTTAAGCAAATTGCTAGATGTTGCCTCCTTCACCATAAGCAACAGTGTTTATGTATGAGTTACACTAGGCTGTCCTAATGAACTAGTTATGTATTACCTTATTTGATGCTATCAGGTTTTGGACTGGATCCATCCTTGAATTGGAAATCTCCCAGGAACTCCTGCGGATCTTGCTTGGATTGTTGCTGGTACTTCCTGAGTGATCAGTTTTTGTTAGCAGTCACTGCTGTGGCACTGTATCAAGTGTTGTCTTTAACTGAGACACAAACCAAAACCTTGACCACTTCCTTGTGGTCCCTTAAAGATCTCTTGTCATCTTTGAAGTACATGGATATTGACTGTTCTAATTATATTCCATTTTCAGTAATTCTACTCCACCCCTCCAGATTTTTCCTGTCTTTGCAATTGGTTCAAGTAAACTTTTTTCTTTTTTTTCCCACCAATTTGAATTCAAAACTTTTAGTTTACTGTCCAGTAGAGTGAAACACTGTGGACTGGTTACCCAGTATATGGGACTAGGAGGCTAGGTGGTCTCTTTTTATCTTGCAGTGCTGTATCTTAGGCATCTGTGATGGATTTCACTGCAGAGGCACCTGAATGCTGGTGATGTGTCTCCAGTGTCTCTTTGCCTACTGCATAACTGAGTGGGGAGGAGCAATTAATTCCATTGTCACAAAACATTCTAGTATCATCATCTCCAACCAAATGCAAAGCAGTGTTATCTTAATGGTTGAAAAGCACCTGGCCACTATATGGCAGTCACTGCCTTTTGGACTGCCTCAAAAACCAGTCCCACTGCTGCTAAGCTGCCTTTAAAATCTTTGCAGATTTGCAGTAGAAGTTAGTGGTTATACTGTATATTGAAAGAACAAATGCAAGAATAGGAAAGTTTCTGTTGTATGAAATAAAATTTTTCTAATGCTCTTGATTATGCATTCCCAGCTGTCCTTATTTTGCAAGTCCAATGATTTGAGTTTTTGTAAAAATGTTTGTTTATTGTTTTTTTCCTTCTCCCTGCCTCGTACACACACCAGGAATTCTTTCTGTATGATAGCTCAGCTTTTATTTCCAGCAAAATAAAAGAAAACAAACCATAGCTAATTGGCTCTTTGTTCTCAATTTTTTGACAAGTGACAAACATTGAGATCAGATTGTAGTGCATATCCTGCAGCGGTCATATGGAGCCTGAGTTAAGGAATCACGAATTCCCCATAATAGACTCCCACTTGGCATCACATTGCCTGTGTTTGAGATATCTGTGTTTACACATACTGTGCCCCAAATGCTTCCTCTCACAGTTAAAGGGATAACCTATGGCCTCCCAAAGTGATGTGGAAAACAACACTCGGCATTTAGACTTAGTTCCTATTTTATAACTTTTTTCTTCGCTTTATTTCATAGTTTTTGAGACACAAAGCATTTGAACCATTTGCTAGGAAGTGGTGAGGGTTTGAGTAGTACTTCTAAGGCTGAACTCAGCCCAGAACACCCACCAGTATAGGACCTGCTGCCTTTGATTACATCAGCATTTTTCCAGTGATGCTGTTCTATAGGGTCTGTTCTACTCAAGTTTATGTCAAAAATGGAATTCCTGCTGTCTTCATTAAGAATGGACAAGGCCCAAACTTTGGGTAATCAGGGAAGAAGGACATTTCCCTCCATGAATGAGGGCAGTTACTGTTATAAATTGCCTCTGCCCAGCCATACTTTGTAAAAGTCAATGGACATTTTGCTGCTGGGGAGAACATTGCATTTGGTAGACCGTGTAATTAAGAAGTTATCCATTAAATTCTGTTCTCCTTTGTGCAGGACAGTATGCCCCAGCTATGTTGTTAAAGCAGTGGAAGCTCCTTTGGAACCAGAGGTAAACTTCCACAAGGGTTTATTTCAAGTTGTGCCCCACCATGTCATCTATTTGATTATTTCCTTATCTTTACCATAAATAGTCTTCATCAACAACATATTGGTACTAAGATGACACAATTTTCTTCTTTAATTTACAAATGACCAGCTTTCTGCCAGTGGGCAGTTTATATATCAGTGCAAATGAACAGGAGTGGATCATGTGAATTTAATATACAGATCTTTCCCCTCCACCCCAGACCTGAAACCAGCACTGGCTATTCCATAAAAAAACATGATGATTATTTTAAATAACCATTTGTCTGTCTCCATAATTCTCTCATTCTCACTTCCTACTGCATGTCTGTAAGCAGAAAGGAACCTCTGAGCGCTGAATGGCACTACCTGGGCACAGCCAACACTCTCTTTGACAGCACATTTACTTGCAGGTCTCTTTGTTTAGATGGTACCAGGGAGAGGAAGAGGAGGCTGGCATTTCTTTTGTCAGTTCTGAGCAAACGTTGGAGACTGCAGCTCCTCTTGGGAGTTTTCTTGACCTCCACGTTTGCTGCTTTAAGCCACATACGTAAGTGTCAGAAACCCCACAAAAAAACCCAGGGACCAAGGAGGCTTTAACTGGGTACGTTTTCTTTTAAGGGAGAGCTGATGGGGTACATGACAAGTTCCCTTTCCTCCTGCTACCTACTGTGTTCTCTCTAAACTATGCAGAGACTATAAATCTTCATTTGCTGAAGAAATAGCAGGTATGGCCCGTTGGTATGTATTTGGCATGTGGAAAGCAAAAAATTTTCCCGTGTTGTTGAATTTAATATTCTATGTTCAGAACTTTATTCCTTTATTTCTAGTAAATTTTTAGAATTCCTAGATTTTAGGGACAACAGTCCTGTTGTCAAAAAATTAGAGTCTGAGATAAGGAAGAAAAAGGTTTCTGGTCAGTTTATTTGTTGCTGCAGAGTCATGGAAATCTCAGGAGGACTGACTAACATGGGGAATTGGTGTGGTGGGAATGCCTGTACCAGAGAAATGCTGTCCTCATAGTGCCTTTGCTTCTCCAGTTTAGACACCCAGAAAAGAAAATCTGAAGACCTCCTTTGTCACCACAAGTGACAATTAGTGCTTATTTCCTTATTTCCTGTCATCCATTGAACATCAAGAGTAATATGGTCGTTGAAACTGGGAGAGCCATCGGATGGCCAGGGTGTCTCCATTTGCAGAGCTGTTTTCATCTTTGCTGATCATCACCCAGATGATCTGTCTGTGTCCTTTGCTTTAACGCTTGTAGGTCAGATTGGGCTGTTGAGGCAGGTAGCTGTGTTTGAGCTGGCATTACTCCAACCTGAGCAGTAATTCCATATCAGTAATCACTGGGAGATTTGATTATCACGGATTTATTGATACACACACAGTGGCCTTGTGTGTGAGTTGTCCGGTTACTTTTAAAGGACACTAGAGGACAAGGTGAGATTTATTTACACACATAAAAATGCAGGAGGATTCCCAGGGGATTTATAAAGAGTGCCTTGCAGGCAAGCAGCCTCACTCTCTGGGCTCTTAAAGAGAGGTACCTCTCTGCTACAGGCACTTTTGTACATTTACTGAAGGTGTGCTCTTCAGAAGTGCCCAAGTGATGTATGAGCCCAAGTCACAGTAACTTTTGGGAGCACTTAGACTCTAAAATGCATGGCATACTTTTGAAAATGAAGCCTCACTTGGGCCTAAGGCTTTCTAGAAAATGCACCTCTGATGCTTTCAGAGGTATTGACCTCATAATTTCTCTCTTGCACTTTCACACACCTAAATATCCCTACAGACTCAGCCCTATGCCCCATCAAACCTTATATCTTACCAGTGTGACAATAAGTAGCTTCAGCACTTCGTACTCACAAACTGCTGCTTTAGAGCAAATGAAGAACAAGGAGCTGTGTCCCTACGAGTCACAAATCACAGTCATAGGAGAGCTGATCGTTTTGGGATGGTTTTGTCCATTCTGTAACGCCAACTGTGTGCCTTTGAGAGGGAGGATTGGCACACAGGTGTTTGCTTGAAGCTATCAAAATGATGAAGTGAAATTTAAAATTACATTAAATGTTTGCTTAAGAGGCAGCAGATGAGGCCCTGCAGATTCTCAAATCCTCCTTGCTACACCGTAAAATGAAACCAATACCATTTGTTATTCTTCTAGTGGTGACAAGGAAGCTAAGGCAGGAAGGAATGACCCTTTAATGATGGTTTCTGACTTTTAAGGGGCTTGAATGTGTTGCTTTTTCTCTTTCTATCCAAGGTTCTGGTCATAACATGAAACTACCTTTTCTTCTCTTGAAAGTTTGAAATATTTTTGGTATTGCACCAATGAGATCTTTAAAAGCCTTTTAGTCCTCCTTCCCTAATTTCACATGAATTTATCAAGCCATTTGAGGTAATATAGTGAGAGCTTAATTTAAAGTCACTCAAAGTAGCAAGGGAATTAGCAAATGAATTTGGAACACCACCTCTGGTCTCTGAAACACTTAGCTGCTGTGCTGAGCTAGTAGGCCTTCCCTCTTTGAAGGAATATCCCTGTTTACATAGCTTACATTGCAAAATATAAATTAGGGCTCTAAAGGATTTGAATGATTCAAATACAGACTTGCATTTACCCTAATGATTGCAGTATAGTTTTTTCCATCACAAGGCTAATTTTAGTTAGACTTGGAAATGGAGACTTCTCAGTATAATAAGAGGGCCTTTGTTTTCTGTGTTGTGACTAAAAATGGCACATTTTGCTTTAAGTTCATGTATAAAAAAAGCTAGCATTTTTTAGGTTGTGAACTTTGGACACCAACGAGAATAATTCTCTCCAAAAAAAATCCATTGCTGTTCAGATTCCTCGCATGGCTGTATTAATGCTAATGTTCCTCATAGTCCAGCATGAAGTGGTGGAATATGTAATGTTACAAACCATTATAACACAGACATCATTTTTTCTCAGTTTCGAATCATTAGCATAGGTCCAACAGTATAGAGGACCAATTTCCATGATAAAGAAAGTCCTCTCCCATTTAATCACTTACCACCAAATGAACCATTTAATACCACATTCAGACATACTGTTTGAGGATTTCCCAAGGCTCCCCTTGATCCACTTAGACTCCCTTATCTGCCTTTGTCTCTTGTTAACCTGGTTGCTTGTTATAAGGGGAGGGGAGGAGGAAAAATCAAATCCATTGCAAGAGGTCTGCAGCTGTTAACTTATTTTTTCCCCCTTCAAAAGTTGCTTGAGATTTCTTGGAGCTTCTTCTTAGCAGTGCCTAATCACTGTAGTATAACAGATTCTGTAATTACCTGCCTCACATGAAAATGACTTGATTGCTGCCTTTTTGTCCAATCTAGTTCAACTTTAAATGATAGCTGAATTTATTCTAGATGAATAGATTGTGCTGTGGGAGCCCGGCGGGGTGGTCTTGAATTATTTGCAGCCTTAAAAGCTTTTAAAACAACAGAAAAAGTTAGTTCTAAATTCACAGAAGAGTGGAGGTGAAAGGCTTCTGTGTTTATATACTGAGGACTAGCCCCTCTAACCTTTGCTTTGAGCAGAGCATGTATGGCACTCATTTGGGAGTATATGAGTAGGTAAATTCTATTCCACAAGAAGAAAAAGCTGTGGAATATGCTTCAGGTAGTGTACAAAACCTACCGACACTTTGAGTAATGACTCCACACTCTGACAAGCTCAGACTGTGGTAACGGTGTTGTGTAAGCCAGGAAATTGAGCATTTGACTCCAGCTGTATTTAGCTCTGGCTGTGCCTAAATACTGTTGTGTGTGTCCGGAGAGCCACAGTTGCCATGAGGATGTTCGTGCACCACTCTGCAGCAGTTCCAGTCTGGCTGTGTCTGTACTTGGGACTGAAGCCTTGGAACTTGGAATGGGAACTTGGAGTCTCTATGTCAAGGAACAGCTTGCACCCATTCAAGGCAATCTGCTAAGCTAGAACACAGCAAGTCTGTGTGTGCACAGACACCATTCTGGTGTCTCTTGAACCATGTGTGGCCAAAGCTGTGGCAGGAAGTGCTGGTGGTGTTGTCCAGCTCCCATGCAGAACACTGTGCCAGTGGGTGTGCAGAGCCAGAGGTCAGATTGGTTAACACTGGACTGGGTGATGGGTTTGCAAGATGTGCTCCTTCTAGGGACTCTGAAAGAAAAGGAAAAGATTTTGTGAATGCACAAGTGAGCCCAACATTGTTTTCTCCACTGTGTGTTAAGTTTGTAAGGTAGAAATGGTACAGCAGAGGGTAAGTGTTCAGAAAGGAAAGATGAACTAGAACAATTGGTCCCTTCAGCTTCCATTGCAGGATTGCTTCCTGCAGTCCAGTTTTATATACTTTCTACTCTTTTGTTTTTAATGTTCAAAGCAATGAAGTTTCCTTTAAATGTAATGTGGAATTAGGTAACATTAAAAACACATCCAGAGATGCAGAAAAACGAGTCTATGCTTATAAACTAATGCATAAAATAATCTTTATTTAAACACTGTGCTCCCTAGGACAGCCTCATTTCCTAAGGGTCTCAAGAGGAGAGCAATCATACGGCACAATCTTGTTAATTTAATATACGTCAGTGCAATGCAAACAATAAATACAGAACATTCAGACTAGAAACTGCAGTAACTATATTAAGCAACCACAATTTCAATTCATTATGCACTGACAAGCTTCTTAAGATAAAGATAGACTATTTTCTTTAATTGAAACAATGTCACATTTTTAGTAATAATAATATTTAGCAATCACATAGCATGATTCATCTTTGAAGTACTTTAAAAAAGTAATAATGTTTTAATCCCAAAGATGTGAGTCGGTAAATATTATCAACCTGTTGCACAGATGGAAAGATTTATATGGGTTAAATAGTTTGTCTTGGACCACAAGAAGAGTCACAGCCAGTGGTGGGATAAGGACTCACATTGCTGTTTTACGTTTACAATTTTTGGTTGGTAAATTGCTTGAGGGATCTCTGGAGACAATCAGATCCTTCCACGATGTGTCCCCAAACTCTATACATTTCTGAAGCTGTTCCCATTCTTCATTATTGTTTTTTGGCTGGTTTTTTGTTTGGGTTTTTTTTTTCAGCTGAGTTTGCCTGTATACCTTCCTTTTTATGCAAACGTGTCTTCCTGGAAGGCCAATTATTCCTTGACTTTACATTAAAGTAGCTGTTTAGATAAGAGGAGAGATAATTCCCCTGATCAGTATCTTTGGATTTATTTTTCTTATAACCTTGTAAGAAAATCCAGCCAGATCCCTGTCTCCTTTTTTCTCTCTCTCTCTCCCCTGCATGTCTAGAGATACAAATTCAGGATTAACATTTCTCTTCATCTTTCGTTTATCAAATGTTTATTTAAGCAAGGGAAACAAAGAGGCATGGCTGTAAGCTCCAGGACACGTACTGAACCTTAGACCAACTCTTACAGACTTACAGAAATTATTACGTGGGAGATCATTCTTTACTTGGAGCTCTCACTGAGCGAATTTTACTTTCTTAATAGCCACACATACAGTTTTCAGACATTGCCAAGAATAAAAATGTAGTAAAATTAGCTGCCTCCTGGTATTCCCAGGAATCCTTTTGACAAAAGGATTAGTCCAAATGGTGAAATGGATTTACATGGTAAGAAGGTGGATTGCTCAAGGACTAAAGTTTTCTAAAATTCAAGCAGAGCTGGTGCTGGTATTGTAGTTTTGAAAGCAGTATGAAAAAAGAAGGCTTATTTAATACATTTACAGGATTTAATACATTTATAGGAGTGCTGATTATTTATTTATTTATTTATTTATTTATTTATTTTGTAGGTATTGAGCAAGCACTGATTGAGGAGTATGAAAATGACAGATCAAGAAATGCTATTAAAAACACCTCATGAGCACACTTTATACATTTTTTTATGTTTTTGCAATCCCATTCAATTTTTTGGTTTTTATTTTTCTTTTGACACATAAGTGAAAAGAGTTTTGGAACTGGTCAGCACCCTGTTTCTCAACAATTTCAGTATGAACTGACTTGTCCTGTACTTCAGTATGGGAAACCTTGCCTGTGAGATGCTTAGTCATATAATTAGACAGAGTTTGTGTGTGTGTTTGGGGTCTGATGTCACTGAAATTTAATGACAATAGTAAATATATCCTTCAAAAGCAAACTGGATAGGTGGTTGTCATAAAAAATGTTTAGATGGAACTCTCCTTGTTCTAGTTATTCATGAAGTATTAAGAGAGTTACTTACATCAAAAGTATAAAATAAGAATGGTGTTTTAGTTTGATGGCTGTAGAACTTTGAAAGCCTGCTTCAGATGCCCTGTGCAGCAAGGCTTCTTCTCTCTATTCATCCTTGTGTTGGCATTGAGAGCTGCTGGGGACATTTATAGAAATATTACCTTTAGCCTGTGGAACCGGACTTTTATATACGGGTTGAAAGACAGCAGAATTAGGGGACTGTGAAGTACTGAATTTAGGAGTGGTTGTTTGCAGGTAATAGGATAGAGGTACATTGTCTGGCGCATGATAGAAAGATGGTACATAAGGTAAAGCTGATGAAATACAGCTGAGGAATAAGACTGTGATTTACAGCAATATCTATACTATTATTTGAAGTGTTCCCTTCAAAACAAGTTATTTATCTTCCAAAAGTGTGGGAATCTGGCCATGCAGATGTCAGAGCTGATGGTTGCCTGCAGTTACACGTGCACAGCTTTCATGAACTCTTCAG
Source organism: Bombycilla garrulus (assembly GCA_013400315.1). Lineage (NCBI taxonomy): Eukaryota > Metazoa > Chordata > Aves > Passeriformes > Bombycillidae > Bombycilla > Bombycilla garrulus. The sequence goes on from VXBU01005725.1 coordinate 899,410, forward strand.
TGCCTGTGACCAAATGCACCATCTGGGTTTTCCAGTCTATGCTACTTTGATTTACTCATGTTCCTCTTCTGTTTTCCTTTAGCCTTCTTTTGTTTGGACTCCTCAACCTACAGGGAATTTTATTTGCCTGCTCAGAGCTTTGTGGCTGATACTGTTTAACGCTGGGTCTTCATTAACTCCTTCTATTGTATTTTCTTTGCTTACTTTTCAAGCCCAAAAGTATTGCTGAGACCCTTGTCCTGGCCTTGTTCCCTGTAAGCCTTCAGTTTGCTAGTAATGCCACCTGCAATGCCACCTCCCCCTACAGGCTCTCCCATCTTTGTGATGGCTGCAGGGCACCCCCCAAGTTTGCATTGTTTACTAACCCGCTTCCTTGACATCCTTGCTGGAAAAGCATTTCATCCATCTGTCCCCAATAAGCTAATTGATGTCACCATCGCTCTTCCCTGGCTTGTCCATTGGTGATTCTAACTTTTACTGCAGATTTAGCTAGAAGTCCCGTGGAACCTCAGCAGTGATTTTTTTGTGACTTGCAGTAGCTCAAGAGGAGGTGCAGCCTGAGCATCTTCACAGTGCTTTGCAAGCAGGAGCTCACCCAGGAGCATCCCACTGCAATTGTCTCTGCACCTGGGCAGCTGCTGTAAGCACTGTGTGCCTGAGGTGCCAAGCAAGCACAGGCCAGTGTCACAGTGTGGCTGAGCCTCCTGCTTTCTACAGGGGTGCTTCTGTGAACAAAGTGATGTCTGAGCACCTCACATGGCTGTGTTGATCTGCCCATTACCTGACTGAGACAGGACAGTGCTGGCAGTAGGACTGCTGCTGGTATGGGCTCTGCGACAATGAATGAGCAGGTGTGATCCCCTCCAGCAGGGAGTGGCTTTATGGATACACAGCGTGGATCTAACTGGCATCTGAATTACACCAGCACGAGTCTGCTGAAGTTAACAGATTTATTCTATGCTAACATTAAATGAGCCACAGATCAGATTCTCTCTCATACAGAATTCATTATAGCATCAAGTTCTCCTCTGGTCAGACCCAGTAATAACTATGCAAGTTGCTGTACAGTATGTGAAATAGCTTCACAGTGGAAATTGCTACAATAACATACAATTAGTCTGTGCATTGACACTAAATAGCAAAGGGATGCTGAAACAAAACCTTAACTCTGTAGGAAGGGAGGCAGTTAACATCTCTGAGAAGTACCTTGCAGCAGCACTTGACAAATTCCTTTTCCGTTGTCGTTTCCCCTGTGTGTGCATGCTGTACTAGTTTTTTTAGGAAAAACTGTTGCACAAAAGCCTACCTTTTAAAACGTATTTCAGTGGGTACTAAAAATAATTTTGTCATTGTCATCAGAGACTTGGAGTGCTGAATCAAAAATATATTAAAATATTTAGTGTCATAGAGGTAATTTTCTACAATCTGAAATTGCTGATCTAGGTGGTAGTCTTCATTACTGAAACTTTTTGAACCTTGGTACATTCTCAAACACTTTGTCTTAGTTTAAATGGAAATCTAAATTTTCATTGCAATTATGCCAGTGCAAACAGGTATCTCCCACAGAGACAGGAGGAGGATTTCAAGTTTCTGAGAGCAGCTTCAGCTGCTATCTCCGGCTAGTGGAAAAAAAAGTGAAGATAAGAGGGAAGGGATGACATCTCAAGGCTTCTGCAGACTCTGTTCTGTGTTGGGGTGCCTTGATAGAATAATTAACCAAATTGCTTTCACATACATATCTGTAGACCCACTAAAGTCAATAAATTGTCTTTACGTCAGTTTGGTTTCAGATGTTCTATTGGTGGTAGTACCTGAGGTTCAAACAAGTCAGTTTGCCTCTCGTTGTCTGGGTTATGTCAGCTGGTTTGCAAAGTTAAACTTGCAAACTGGGCATTCATGACTTAAAACTATAAAACACAGTGTTACTTTCTACCTGAACACCGTTGCAAATATTCCAAAATAGCAGTTTAAAGCAATTCTGTGAAAAGATTTCCAATTCTAAGAGAACATAAACACGTGGATACTGTATAGGGCAAATAAATTTTCATTTCTTGACTATGTACATGCACTTCTGTTTTCTACACTAAATGCATCTGACTTTGTTGCAAAGTAAATGCTTCCTCATGTGCTAGTGATAAAAAGTCATGGCATATCCATGCTCTCATTTTGTAAAGGTTCTTGCGTTTTCTCAGATAGGAGTTTTCACAGAAAGAGCCGATAATTACACCTGTCATCCTCTCACTTGGCTACAGCAGCAAAGATATAATACAGCAGCAGGCTCATTTTTAAAATGGCATTGACTCAACTCTAAGTCCCAAAGGTCACCATCATTAAAATCTAGGGCATGAGTTCTACACATGTCACTAAGATTCTGCTGTCACTAAGATGAAGAAAATAATCTACAGGGGAAGAGATTTTAGGATCCTTTAATTCTCATAGATTTTAAAGCACTGGTTATATAATGCCTAAGCTAGTGAGGCTGCAGAAAATAAAAGTATATGAAAAAAATAGCAAAAAATTTGTGTGAGATCAGTCAATGCAAATGACACTTGTGTTGTAAGGTCAAGACTGCCCCCAGTCTTCTGTGCCTGGACTTTCCAATGTTTTCCTTCATCCAGCAGGACAATATTGAGCATTAATAGTCACATGATAATTAATTAGGCATAAGAGGAAACTGGCAGATGCAGTTGCTCAACTTCTTTCCATCATATTTGTAAAGTCATGGCAGTCAAGAAAAGTCCTCAGTGACTAGAAAAAGGGAGATATCACACCTGATTTTAAAAAGGGTAAAAATAGGACCTTGGGAACCATGAACTAGTCACATATTTTTGTCTCATCTGTGTGATGAGATCATGAATGATATCCTCCTTGAAGCTATGTCTAGGCATATGGATGACAGGGAGGTGATCAGAGCCAGCAACGTGGCTTTGCAAAGGGCAGATCACACCTGACTGATCCAGTGTCCTTCTGTGATGCAGCCACCACACTGGTGGAGAAGGGAAGAGCAGCTGGTGTGATCTGTCTTGGCTTCTTTAAGTCCTTTGATGTTGTCCCACACAGCATCTTTGTTGCTCAGTTGGAGAGCTGTGAGTTTGGTGGTGTGGTGGGCTGACCTTGGCTGGCTGTCAGGTGCCCACCAAGCCACTCTGTCACTCCCGTCCTTGACAGGACAGGGGGAGAAAATACAACAAAAAGTTCATGGATCAAGGTGAGGACAAGGTGATCACTCAGCATCTACAGTCTCAGGCAACACAGACTCAGCTTGGGTAGACTAATTAATTTTATTGCCAATTTAGCGGAGTAGGATAAAGAAAAAGAAGGAGAAATACAAAACTACATTGTCTGATTCTGTGATAGCACTGATGAAAATAAAAGTCCTTGAATGAGTGTTTATCCAGGCAGTGACTCTCGCTCCCAGCAGCATGAGTGTAATGTATGAACTTCTGTAAGTGTACAAAGGATTCAGCCCACTTGGGCACCTTGGAGTTCCAATAATTTGTTTCCTTGGCATGTATTGATTCCTGTGCTATATATTGACTACCAGATTTCTCTTTTGTAATTTTCTACATTTTCTGTGCAGTATCCAGGTAAGCTTTTGTTGTGCCTCCCCACCCCTGTCTCTCCAAATCCTTCAGTATGCTGCCTGCACTTCTGTTACTGCCTGTCTTGTGTTGGGCTACAGGATGATGAGCCACTGCATCAGTTTGTTTAAATCCATACTGGAATATACATTTTCATTGTAGTGTCCTTGTTTTTCATGGAATTTTTGATTGTGTTTGCATCTGCATTATAACTAAATGGGAAAATGTAAAGTTTTCAAATTTTAATGGATTAATAGTAGCTGTTCCATGGGAAAATATGCACCATAACTGTGTGTGCAAAGATTAGAGCCGGGAATTAAGAAGTAATTTGTCATCTCTTTCAAAATGGCAAGGGTGGCACAGAATAATCTGTGCCTATCTGGAGAGAGGGTTTGAAGAGAAGGAAGATGGAAAACAAAAGACAGAGGGGGTGATTGCTATACTAGCATGTAAATGGTGAATCACATTATCTGACAAATGGTCAGGAAATTTTCTTTAAGATCTGTCTTTCAGATTGACCTCACAAACAAGCAGGTCGGACAAAAGTTCCAGACTGGTGGATGAGATACGATCTTGTATGAGTAGGGGGAGAGGCTATGACTGTTCAGAAGAACCTGATAGAAATTTTGGCACTGATTTAATTATGATCAGATTTGGGTGTAATATGTTACCATGGCAATTGTTTCCTAATTATTGAGTTCTCACAGGTATGGTACAAATAGAAAAAAAAACAAAAAAAATCAGCAAAAATGTTTGATCTTTTCTACCACAATTGCAAAGGACTGGGTCTGACGTAGAAATGACGGGGAGATATTGTATGACCCATAGCATATGAGTTTGATTTAGATGATCCTCGTGGTCCTTGCAGCATAACTGGAGAGTCTGTAAGAGAAAAAGGAGGAGACAGATAAGGAGAGTATGCCTAAGAATGGAATAATGTAAGATTTAGTGAACTAGATTCTGATCTAACTAATTCCCTGGCTTCAGTGGAATTTAGCTTGTATTTACACTGGTGTAAACAGGATCATGTCTGATCCAGATCTGGATCACTGAACCTTACATATTCACAAGAAATATATCTGGCATTTCCTGTAATGTGTGGTATATTATATCACTGTAGTATTTGCTAAGTCGCATCACTTGAACCTTAGCCTATTTTGGAAGGGCTGTTAGTAAGGAAAGAGGAATTTTTTTTTTTTTTTAATGTCATGTTTGATGTCTTTCTTTCATGATACTTCCAACCTCCATCACATTGCTGCTTTGTTCTGATTTAAATCATTAGATGTAGGGGAGGACAAGGTAATCCATCCTGAATAAAAAAAATAATCAATGCAAGTAGGTGTAATTAGTAGTACTTTCCTCTGGTGAGTCAATGGTGTAGAAAGAGCTGAAAAACCACTGCAGACTGCATTTGTTCTTCCTAATGTGTTGTGACTCCCTCGCAGCTTTCATAATGAAGTTGTTTAGATCTCCCCTAGGACAGATATGTCTTTTTTTTCTAGTTAAACAGACTGACAAGCTCTAATATGCCATGAATAATTTTATCTAGGAAGAGAGATCCAGACATACAGACTCATGTGGGCAGCAGGATTTTTAATTTTCTTATTTGTTGAGAACCAAAATAAGCTTTTGATGAAGTGCTTACTTCACACTTCATGTTTTTGCTGAGTTTATTAAATATACTTATAGGTGTAAATCCTTGGGGATATTATATCTAAACTTGAATGTGCTTCCAGTCCCTGGTAGCTAGGTACAAAGATTTGTGAGCTATATATGTTGTTGATTGCTCCTTTGCATTCATTCTGATTTGCCAAGAGAGTCTTCTTTTCTTGACAAGTTTAGTAACATAAATTAGAAAAAGGAAATAGTATGCCAGAAGATGAGAACATGACTACTCCATGTGTTAAAACTTCTCCACCAGTCAGGTTACTTGTTTCATAAACCTGAGCTACTGGGAATACACATAGAATAAATCAGCATTTGAAATGAAAAATAAAGAAGCAAACCCTACATCTTCTCTGGATGTTGGTAAAGAAACAGATTCTTGACCAATAATAGCTTACGCCGTTTGGCATAGATTTTGCCAGATGGTTTTGTGCACTCTTACTAGTTTAGAATACTTTGTGCAGGATGCCTTGCAGTTTTTGTGTGTTCCACCCACTTCATTTTCCTCCCTTAATACGTTTTGCTGGAATCTTCCTTCCACTGGTATCTTGTCCAGCCTGAAGTGTTGCTTCTATAAATTGTATCAGAGCAGAATCTGGGCAGGTCTTCAGAAATGTCAGGGTCATGTGCTTAAGGAAAGGCATAAGAACATGGTGTGTACATATATAGAGAAGCCTTCACAGCTACAAGAATAAAAAACAACTTAATGTCCCCCCTGGGATTTTTCTGTGTAAAGAAGCACAGTTCTTCTTCTTGCTGCTGATCAAAGGTGTCTGCATCTCAGGCTGTGTTTTTGTTAGATCTGTGAGGAATCACATTGGCATAACTCTGACCCTGGCTCAGAACTAAACCACAGTTGCTTCTGGCACTGAGATCTGAGCAGTAGATACCAGAGCAGCACTGTAGCCCGCGCCAGACACCAGCTGTCACGGCACTGACCCCTCAGAAGCCATCTCTACTGTCCACGTGAGTGTATTTGCCACTGGGTCAGTCAGGCAGCCTGCACACTTGCACACCACCACTTGGAACACTCTGTATTTCTGTGTCAGAAATGTGCAGCAGATGAAAGCTTATTAAATGCTGTTCAGATTCGAGATGGAGTCTTTGCTAATTTTCCAGCAGAAAACCACTCTGTGCCAGCTGCTGAGTCTCTGGACAGCCTTCCACAGCTTAGACAGCTGCCTTCCTCTGCAGATCAGCTGTTTGAGCCACAATGCTGTTCCATGCCAACCAGAGCCTTCCTTTTGCTTTCACACCTGATTGTTTGACGTGCTTCACAGGTGCAAACCCTTTTGGAGTCAGCAGAATATTTATCAGCAACTCCAAGTCAGCTAAGAGGCAGAAATACTGTCGATACTTGGTCATGGATCACCACTTGATTTGCTGGAGATAGTGGTCTCCAAGGAAAAATGTTCCTGGAGAGGAAGTTATCAAGTTTCTCTTGATCTCTTTGGGTACGAGTGTTATTAATCTGCCATCCTTCAACTCTGAACAGCTAATTACCCATGATGGGATGTGAACTTCTAATGAAGGAAAATTTTCAGAATCTGTTGATTCCCACTGGACTGCAAAGTGCAGAGTTACTGAAGACTAGGGTGACTGTAGTATCCATACCAATATCCTTCCGTGCAGCTTGGATGACTCCCCATGTGTCATCCACGATTTTGACGCCTTTTATTGTTATGAGGAGGCCATTTCATTGGACAAGTCCCTCATCGTAAGCTGGATACTCCCTTTCTGAAGATTATCTTAAAAAGATTTTAGGTCTTTTACAGGGAGAAAAAAACCACGTTCTTTCACATTTGGGTGATGTCTCACTTCACTGGAGCCTGATTCCTAAAAATGTGGAGCTTCCTTCAAGACAGAAAGATGATTTTCACTACTTTCTTTTTCTCACCATAAATTGCAGAATCACAGGTTGCTTTGGATTTGTAGAAACCTTAAAGATCATTGAGCTCCAACTCCCCTGCCACGGGCAGGCACACCTTCCACTAGACCAGAATGCTCTTGAACTCTCCAAGATGGAGGTAGCCTTTTACATAAAGAAGACCATCTGCATATGTGTGACTAAGGAAAGGCAATAATTTTGTTAGGCTTGTTAAAGATTGTTTTGTAATTCATGATACAATCTGTATTTGTCCCCCCCAATGGAGTCACCTTCATTTTAACTATATCTGAAGTAAATAAGGTCTAAATAACTGTATCACCTGTCTGCCCACTCCCTCTACTGTTACCTGTACTTTTAGGCTGTTGACCAGTTTTGGCTACTTAATGGGGAGCAGAGGTCTCAAAGACACCAAATTCCTACAAATTTTGTGGAAATTGACACCTCTGTGAAAGGAAAGATAAGGAGAATTACACCAATGCGCATTCCTTTTGTCAGCAGCCATCAGGGCAGCCAAAACATACAAATTCCTAGATGGAAGCAGGATTGAGAAATGAAATACATATGGTCATGTGTGCTTAGTCACAAATCTTTATGCTCAGCTTAGTTTTTGTTCCTTCAGAGTTCACTATTTTTGTGTACAAATTGAGCTCTGTTCCTTTCATCGTTCAATACTTTTAATTATAGCCATAATCATCTAATATGGAGTCATGTTACCAGATGCTCTTAACTAATTAATGCTGTAAAATGCTGTAAAAATCCAGCATGAAAGTTGCTACGCAATAAAAATTATTATTTGTGTTTCTGGTTCCCAGTGTATACTGAATAGATTATTTTAAAAGCACCATGTCCCAAATAGGGAGACTATCACTTTACTGTTCCAGTTAACACTGTGCAATTGCACAGAAGCTTGCAGGGGAGGAGGTTTGTAACTGTCAGCATTACTACTGTGAATTTAAAGAAATTCACAGAGAGTGTGCCAGAGTTTTTCTATGAGGTCAGGCCACCTCCTGGCCCTGAAGATCCCAACAGAGTTGTTTGGGTCTGTGGGTTCACTTCAGGGAGCAGTCTGGTGCTTTGCCTGTGAATCTTCCAGTAGATACAGATTGGGCTGGGTAGGAGAGGGGTGCAGGGAAATTTTAGGATGTACATCCAACCCTCCTGGTTTATATGGCTTATGAGATCTGGTTTTAAGGATAGCTTAGCAGAGCTTGTGAATTTCAGATTTGTCTGATGGGGGAAGATCAGGGATGGTCCCAATAAAAGTTCATAGTTTAGAAGAAAAGCTGCAGAAGAGATGAAGGCAAGCTGGTCCATCAGTGATCCTTCTTCAGGGCTTTTTCCCTGCCTTAACCTTGCTCTTCTCTGGCTTCATGTATAATTTTTCTGGCTAGTTTCTGGCTGCAGTTGCATTTCCCTCACTCACTATATCCACAAACCCTGCTCATTTGTTTTTCTCCAGTGCGGCATCAAATATTGATTAATCTCAATGCATCCCCAGTGTCTAAAACTTTCCTTAGGAGCCCGATACTGCCCACGCTGTGCACAAAACTGCTGCTGACATCAAGAGTTACGTTGCAGATCAAGGCGAGTATTGACAACACAGGAGTTTTGCTGCAGATCAAGGGCAGTGGATCTCTGTGGGAGTTCCTGCACATTTCTTTCCAAATGGCTACGCTGGCAGGGAAATAGGCTGCTGGACTCATAACAACAGACACAGATCTGTCCCTGTCATGGTTTGATCACTGGAACTGAAAAATAAAGAAAGCCCTACCTGGTTTCCACTATTAAAGTTACCCTCAAGTATTAAGGGTTTTTTTTGTGGGGTTTTTTTTTGTTTTGTTTTGTTTTGTTTTTTTGTGTTTTTTCTTTTTTTGTTTGTTTGGTTTTTTTGTGTGTTTGGTTTTTTNGAGTTGTAAAATTGCGACCTTACTGAAGTCTTGAAGAGTTTGACAGTTGTTTCCAGTGTAGTCAGGGCTTCATCCTAGATACAGCTGCTGTCTTATTTTTGGCAGGCGTGGTGGCCATCCATTGATAGTTTAAATGATTTTTTCCTGTAGTTTTGATGTCAATTTTGGAAATATGTGAAGTGCTTTAGCTTGAAAGTGAGCAATACAGAGTTCTATCTATAAACATATTCAGTGAAATTTAAGCTTAAAAGTTTAAAATATCCAGTCATTATTAATTTAAATTGTGTTATTAAGTAGTTTTTCTTCTGCTTCAGAAATGTATTTTTGGAAGCAGTTCCCTCACAGTAGACTGAATAGGATGTGTTCTGTTAGCATTTGTAAAAACCCTGTAGCCAGTTATTCATCCCACTGTTTAATTTACAGCTTGTGGTTTGTGATGGGTCCATTCCAAATTCTACATCATTCATCTAGAGGATTGAGGAGGCTTCAAGACTTTGAAGGGAACAAAAATAAACCCTCTTTATCACATGTAATTCATGAATTACAGAATAAAATATCTCTTAATGATCATCTGTTTAATTAAACCAGAAATTTTTGTCACCCTCCTGGACTTGTGCCAGTTGGTGCTGGTGGCAGACTAAACTAGCTTTAACAAGATTGTCCATAAAAAACCAAGGCAAGTATTTTAATACAACTGCATTCTGAGCTCCGTTTACTCTGTTTAAAAAGAGATAGAAGGGGTATAAATTTTATAGCAAATGTTTCCAGGACAAAGCCCATATAAATTGTTTTGCTCAGAGAATAACTAGCAATGTTTGAAACAAAGTTTCATATATAGCTGAAAGGTATTTTGTCAGGATACTTGGAAGTCATAAAAAAATCTCCTTTCTACACTGAACAGTTGTTCTAGTTCTCTGACGGTGCATATATAAAATTACTTGTTTATTGTTTTGATCACACCAAGGCCCTCAATAATACAGAGATGTGTGCATGTTTGCATCGTCTTCATAAGCCACTGAACTTTCCTAAACCATGCCATGCTCACATTTGTTGAACTGTATTATAAGAAAATTATTACTTTATTTTGACATTTTTCCTAGGAAGCTCTCCTAAACTGCTTCAAAGAATGTCAAGAGCACTTAAAGGAAGTAATGAAAAGAACCTTACAAAACTCATCTTCATGATAATCTGCGCTTTAAAGTCGCATGCTTTACGCCAGTGTTTTATCTGAGGGCGCTGTCACTCTCTTGAGCTGCCACATGCTAAGCTTAGGAGTCTGCAGCTAATATTGGACTTGAGACAGTGCTAGGACTGTATTTCCAAAGAACATTATAAAACCTAAGCACCTGGCTCTAGGATCTGCACTAATATCGCTAATTTGGGGCTTGATTTTAAAATTTTCCTGGTGAATTCTTCAAGGCCACAGATACCACTGAGTGTTGGAAATAGGAGTTCATACCTTATTTCTGTTAGGGCACCTGAAAATCTCTCTCTTGGCCAGTAATAATCCAGTGATACCAGTAATATCCAGAGATAGCAGTAATAATCCAGTGACAGTTTCACACACAGGCGCTTTGTAGGCTTGTGTTGATGAAGAATGACTCACAGAAATAGCTCTGCTTCTCTCAAACGTTTTCTGCCTTGTGCACGTGACAGTAACTGCTGAATAGCCTGGTACCCTGGCTTTTCTCTGTTTCCCCTGCACTGATGAAAACCACAATAAGCACTAGGATTATAAATAATAATTTTGGTACTTCTTTTTTGCAGAAAAGCTAAGGCAGGCTTTTTGTTCTACCAGAAGCCTTTTCATGTATTCATTTTAAATTAGACTATTTTCCAAGATGAAAGTTGAAGGGCAGCAATCATCACTGCCAGTAAAGGTGGTAGCTCATGGAAGGAAAACAAAATTTAAGAGGAGGAATTAAGAAAAGATCAAAATCTTGTAACTATAACATGTTCTTTCTGTCTCTGTAGCACAGTATACATTCGTAGACATTTGCCTAGTTGTAAAAAGGCAGCAAGATATGCGAAGGCACATTCAGAATATTAGGGTGAAAAATTAACATCAGAATATGTTTATGATCTCATAATATTTAGATGTAGTGTATTTGTAGTTTTGTTGATGTAATTTAAGCGCTACAGGTTTATAACAGAAAGTGTAGAAGTTAAAAAAAAAAAGTGATAATGAGACTTACCATGAATATTTCTTCTCAGACATGTGTTGTCAAAGGGCCTGTACCAGTTAGTACTGAGATTTTTAGGGGTTGGAGCCATTATAAATAGTCAGAAAACCATACCATACACGCTGGATAAGCTATATTGCCATTCCATCATGGTGCTTTTATGAACAAAGTGCACCATTGCTGAGGGGTGTCTTGACAGATTCATAGTTTTGATTTTCTTTTAGTGGCTTCTTCAAGTGTTAATAAAAATATAAAGTTTTATGTCTGTTTCAGAATTATTTGGAGTGCAGCCATCTGCCATAGTGCTTCCAAGAATGTCAAATAGAACCTGAAGGGAAAGGTCATGGAGCTCAGCTCTCACAAATCAGATTCCTGTGCCAAAGGGAATAAGGTTTTCCACCTGTGCAGAGAGGTTTTACACTCACCTGCGCCCATGGTTTTCACCAAAGGAAGTCAGTCAGCTTTGTAGTGGATGGGGCAGGGGATGTAGGTATTAATCCCTGTGACAGACACCATGTCAGTCACAGCTGTCAGATGGAGTTGTCAGGAGTTTATGTTGTGCTTTGAAGTTGTTTAATAGAATTTTCTTTGTTAAAACTTTAAAGGCAGGGAAAAAATTAAAAAGAGGATGGGGGCAGGAGTGGGTAACAAAGAAAAAACTGGAGAGGTAGTTCTGTGCTGTGCAGTGCCTCAGTTTGGTAGCACCTGGGGGGCAGCATGCAAAGAATTTGATCCAGAGCCATGGAAAAAAAATCTCTATTTGCCAGCAAGGACTTGAATTAGTTTATTTCAGTTGCTGTCAATATGAAATTTCCCCATTTCTTTCTCAAGACTTAATAATTAAAATCATTAGTGATTGTTAGCATTGTGCTGGACCACATCATGTTGCATTCCATAAGCAACATTTGCTGTGAAATAATGGAACTGTGTGTTTCCAGAGACTTACTCATTCACAAGCCTGGGTGACATATAAGTGATAAAGAAAGGGACAAAACCCTACCTCAGATGTTTGTGCCATGCAACTCCCTGGTGGCTCTGGGATTTACATGTCATTTGAGGTGGGAATTCAGACCCAAAGCTTGCAAGTTAAAATTGAATACATCAAATTTTAAATTTTTTTTGCAGGATAATAATCTTTCACCCTGACCATTATGAGCACATACCTGGTCCTGACACATGGCCAAACTGCACGTAACTCATGTGCTTCATATTTGCAAAAGGATGGGCTCTGGATTGTCATGGCTAACAACACTGTGAAAATTACATAAACCAGACTATTTCCTCAGCTGCTGTTAGTAGTCAGCTTTGCTGATGGAGCTGGGGATCTGCCAGTCCTGCTGTTTGTGTACAGCTAAGTCACAACAGTGCTGTAGCTTAGATGAGATTTTTGAAGGGCGTAAGCAAAGTAGAGACTGTTTGTTCATTTTATTTTTATGGAGAAACAGAAAAAGATCAGGTCTATATTTCAAGGCTTTTTCTAATATAGGTATATAAAAAGAACAAAAAGCCAACAATATCTGAGAGCTGTGCTGGCAAAATCCTGAGTTTATTTGCTATTATAGCAGCCAGAGGCACCTTTTGCTGATTTACTTTTATTTCAGGACCCACTTTACACAGACAGTTCAGAAATTTGCTTTTGTATATACAGGTAGTCATGTCTGGTTTGGACAAGGGTGAACTGGGTGGTTATCTGTTTCATATATATATATTTATGTCTTTGTATGTTACTCTATGAAAGGATCACAAAACACAGACACAAGAGAGAGTGTATGGAGGGAAATGAGCAAAACTCTCTCTCTATCAAAGAGTTCCTTGAGGCCTCAAGTCAATAAACTGCAGACATCAGAGAAATGCACTAAGTTTCTTTGAAGAACAATCTTAGGTGTAATAACAGTTGTGTTTCTTAAATGTGCAGCGGAGGGGGCAGCAAATCAGAATTTTTTTCTATTTCTCCAGGCCTTTTATGCATGAGGGACTGTGCAAGTTAGACACAGGAGACTAACAATCATCTAAGTAGCATAGCTTGCTAAACCACAGCTACAGGGATATCATGGGTGACTACAAATGAGTTTTAGGGTTCATATGCAATGAGGAAAACATGGGGAATTTAATACAATTTTTTTAACACTTAAAAAAAAGCACATAGCTTCAGAAGTACTGACTTCGTACATCTCTTATTTAGAAAAGAGAAAGCTGCAGGATCCCAGTTCTTCAGGAGGTAGGTTCTGAAGTTCCAGACACAGGTGTTTAGAAACATTCAATGAGTGTAATTTGTAGCAACTCAAAATCAGAGCACAGATGCCGCTGTCCTTCCCTACAGGCCAGTGGATTTTCTTGGCTCACACGGAGGTGCCGTACCCTGCTAAGATGCAGGTGGGTTGTCCTCAGTCATTTAGCTGGAAGGGAGTTTACAGGAGCCATCAGTGCAGTCAGAATGGCACAGCAAACTCATTTGAGCATCCTTGTGAAAATTAGGAGAGCAGCAGTTACGGGTTTCCCAACATGAGAACCCAGACCTAAGGGGCTGAGAGCACAGTGTGGTTGACTGCAGCAGCTCACCCGAGGGGTGAGGTTCACGGTCAGTTTTTATGTTTGGGGCATTTCTGAGAGGAAAGGAGTCTAGTGAAGCATTGTTTATTTGTTTGTTTATATGCTTAGACCAGAAAGGCCAGCAATTCAACAGCTTGAGACTTCAAAGGCTACTATCGCCTCCAGTGTGTGTTATCAGAGTAGTTAGAGATGTTCCTTTTCAGTAAGTCCAGCAGAAAATTCAGAGTCCCCAGGGCTGCAGGAAAATTTGCTTAGCTGGGCAATGTAGAAACTACTTTCCTGTGTTTCCCATAAATTATTTCACAACTTAAATATGTTATTTGAATTTACACTCTGCCAGATACTCTGGGTTTTTTCCACTTTCCTCTGTGCTAAAGACAATGATTCTTCATAAACTGTCAGAGGCTAAACAGTAATACTCTGCCTTGATTTTATTAGATTGTGACTCCCTTTTATTGAGTAATGAACATCATGAGTTAAAAGTCTGCATATCATCCTTTGATGGTGACCTGGACCTTTTTAAAACCATTACTTGTAGGGCATTCAATCCAGTCAGGTGCATACTGATGAAAAAGCAACCACCCAGAGCTCCTGCTGACTATGTACAGGCAAAGCTTGACAGCCCAGCATCAAACAAAAAATTGATTTCAAACCCAGAAGTCAATATCTTCCTTTTGCAAAGGCACTTTGGCACTTGAGAGGAAGGTTTGCACATAATGTATACATTTGATGAACAAAATACAGAGGCGAAGACTTGCTTGGACTTGATTTGGTGCACCCGTGGTTTTCTATAAGCAGTAAAGCCAATGAAGCGTTGATCTGTGCAGCTGGAGAGGAGCTTCATCTCATTTTACACATGCACAGATAGCATCTAAATGGGCCTGATTTTTGATGTAATTGATCTAAACAAATGAAGTTTCTTAAGTACAGCTATGACCTGGTAATGTTTCAGAAATCTTAGTAAGTTTGTAAAGTCTAGTTTTGTCAGTCAGTAACAAAGTGCCATTTTATCTGCTGCTTGATTCTGAGGTCCCTCATTTCCAGTTGTTGACCTGTTAGGGTCAGTTTGTGAGATGAAGAATGATTGCCTCTTTTACATGTGGTATACTGCTGGAAGTCAAGTTTAGATTCTGATAGTTATAGAGCTACACTAGTCCTCATAGGTGCAGCTTTACTAGCAATATCTAAAATAGCTATGGACAATGTCTGGAGACATTCATAGGGACACTGTGTAGTGTTGTCATGAAAATACACTGTAGGTTTTATATTCTGCAGCTTTTTTTGGTGCTCACTCTTCCTGGCACATGCTATGCAAATTCAATGTCCAAGTTGCACATTTAGAGGGATACTCAAAACTATTTACATCTGTATAGCTGATGTTCCTCTAGTAAGTAGTTTCAAATGTTTGTGGATTTTTCTGAACAAAAGACTGCACCAAAGTTGCGTAGGAAAATTCTTCTTTAGGCTTTAGTGGTCCACAGTCAGTTGTGTGTTTATGCACATGGCATCATAAAGTACGGGTGAGATACAGGGCTGTGAAGATTTCAACTCAAGGAGTTCAGCTTAAAAAAGACTCTGAAGCAGAATACTCTCTAGAACCAGCACACAGACACTGATGATTCTAAATGCATGATGAGGACTATGCTTTTCTCTGATGAGAGTCCTTAATGGAACAGCAGCTCCCTATTATTCTGTTACAGAAAACAGAGGTAAAAACATCAAGTTAGCTGTCCTATTTTTATTTTGTTACTTAATGGAGATTATAGATCAGCACTTTGCTTTCCTTTTATGTTTCAGTGTCATTTTGAAAACCAGGGACACAAGATGTTGCTACAGTAAAGAATGTGTTTCACAGTCTGTTGAAAACACTCCACTTGATAGTAGGAGAAGCTAGTCTTAAGTGAAATTCAGTGGATGTACATCTTAAGGAGAGATACAGTCCCTCAAATTGTAATACTGATTCTAGTTTTTACGTATTAGTGAGGGAAAACACTTCTGAAAACACTTTATCTCTGCTCAGATAAATCAGCTGACTACTGAGTGACTTATTTCACTCCATCTCTTTTCACCCTCCTGTGCCTCACTGGACAGACACTGTTGTCAGACATTCCTTAAAGGAGGAAATTCTTCTCTAGGTTGCAGAATATCAGTGCCACCCATGGGATGGACCAGCTTGGTACAAAAGAGGTACATTTGCACACTGCTTCAGCTCAGTCTAGGTGTTACACATTCAGCTGGATTGTCTGCAGATAGAAGAAAAACTGGGTCTGCAATTTGTCCTGGCTGTCATGAAAAGCCACTAAGCTACCCTCCAAGCAGGCAGCTCCTCCCACTTTAATTTTCCTCCTAGTATTTTTCCATTGTCTGCCAAATTGGGGGTTAAATATTCTGCTCGCTTTTCATTTTGCAGACACCTTCACCGGCTTGGCATGTGTCTGATAAGGAACATGTTTCTGGCAAGCAGCCTCACTTTAAGTAGCAAACTCCCTGTGCCCCCTACAAAGGTGATGGAAAAGACCCAGTTCATTTTTTCCTAGTCCATTGTTTTTCCTAGTCCATTGTTTCCTCTGCAAGAGGTGGCAGGATGGGTCTGGGGGTGTTTTTCCTTGTGAGTGGGCACAAGCACAATTGCCCAAAGTCACACTAGCAAGTTTATCATCACAGCTACTGGGGTGCTGAAGTTCAAGGGAGCACGGAGTGATTCATTCCACCTGGCAATATATACAGTGAGTAAAGAAATATTTCCTGTACCTAATCCAGATACCAGTTAGGCATCAGTTTGTCTGAATGTGAGCAGACGTACAAATGACAAATGTGTGGAGGAACAGAATAAGATGGGAAAAAAAATGAGAATGTATTTTTCACTCAGAGGTTAGCACATTTGCCCTGAACACAATACCAAAACCTAGTGAATCAGAAAGTGTAATTGTTACATAGACTAATTTCAAAACAGGACTTCTCATTAAAGATTTAGGGAGAGAAAAGGAACATGAGGTTCAGACCTTTTATTGAAATTTTGTCATACTAGCTCCTCATTGGTGATTTTTTTATGGTTCACATTTATTCAGCTCTTCATTCACAGCCTTCTGTCAAGGCTCTCTAATATGTAGCAAGTACAAGCTTCATTAACTGTATTATCTTTCAGCTCTGCTTTATCTGTGGTTACCAAGCCAGTGCTTCTCAATGACATTTTAATGTTAGAAAACAAATATTGAAAAAAAAAAAAAACCCACAAAAAACCCAACATAAAAGCAGCTTGAATTCAATCAGTGTTCAGATTTCCGAAGTTTCCTTACATTTGAATACAGACATGTTAGATACACTTTGGATACCCGTTAGAGAAAATGAGGCTTATGGAGACCTCTTAAAGTTTCTGGCTATTTAGACTTCCAGAGTTGCCTGCCTGTCTTTTAGAAATGTTGAACTTTATCTCTGGGATGCTCTTTCATTGGCACCTGGTGTCTAAGTCTGGGACTGGTGTCTAAGACTCCTTTGCTATTGACACATCTCTTCTGTTCTCCCTTCAAGACACAAATTATCCCTTAAACTTTTTTGCTTGACTGTTAGAAATTTGGATAGGTAGGTGAGAGGTGTTTTACAAGGTGTTTGTTTTATTCCTTGATATTTTGTTAGCTCAAATGATCCCTCTGAGTAGCTTATGTCAGGTTTTTCATTTTAACAAGAGAGGGAATAAGTAGAGAGGGAATTACAAAGTCTGTGTCTTTTTAGAAACCAAAGAGGAAAACTGCAAGAAGGAAAATTCTCTCTTTTGGAGTAAACAAAGATAACTTACAGATATCACATTTAGCTATCTTATACTTGGTTAAGAAAGGTCTTGGAGAATCTTGTACAATTTGTCCACTGGCCACAATGTCCTGCTCCTCTGTAAAGTCTTCTGAATTCCTGTGATGCTGTTGTCCCAGTAAAGGCTTGCTGGTAGATGTAGAGAGCTGTATCAGACTTCCCTATATCCCACCTATGTGATGGGATCTGTAAAAATTCCATTCCATAAAATTCATTTCTATATAATAGACAGCGGATGATCCGAGCATCTTCCTGCTGTGTAGGATCTACGCACGTGCGTGATGTAAGAGAGCCATTTTAGCCAGTACTGAGTTCCCCTTCTTGAGGGGAAATACAGCCACACAGTTATATCTCTCAAACATTATGGGTTCTAGTTAGTAATCATAGAATCACAAGTTTGGGTTGGAAGGAACCTTAAAGACCCTTTAGTTCCAGCCCCCTGCTGTGGGCTGGGGCACCTTTTACTAGGTTGGGTTGCTCAAAGCCGCATCCAGTCTGTCCTTGAACGCTTCCACCGGTGGGGCATCTGCAGCTTCTCCAAGCATACTCAAATAAGGGGACTGTTGAAATTTTAGGAAATCAAGAATGATTTTTTTTTTTTTCCGTTTGTTTGTGGGGTTTTTTTGCATGGATTTGGGGGGGGGGGCTTTTGGGGGGTTTTTGTGGGTTTTTTAGTGTTTGTTTGGGGTTTTGTTTTGTTTTGGTTTGGTTTGGTTTTTATTTTTTTGGGGTTTTTATATTTTTTGAGGTTTTTTGTTGGCTTTCATGATCTGTTGCAAATCCCATAGGAGCTTTGGTCATAGCAGAGGGTAAGAACCCTAACAGGTTTTTTTTTGCATCAAGAAAATCCTGTACAGCTGCAGTAGTTTTCAGTAGGAAGAATTCCTGGCTTTTGCTTTTGTCTATACCTTATTTCTAATGTTCCTTAATTTAAGAAGAAGACAAGAAAACAAAAAAGGATCGTAAGGCAAGGGAAATAATTACTGATTCTAGTCAAGGTATATTAAATTCCATAGTGCTCAGACATGACATAAGTGTTCAGAATTTGTATATGAATGAAATAAAAAAACATTGTGGAAGGAAAAGCTACCTAAATGTCAGAGAAAACGAAATACAAGCTATAAAATCCTGTGAAAAATCACGTAGAACAGAGTGAGATAGATGTGCTGTCTTTACTTAGCGAAGAAATCACAGAGGATATGAAAATAGAGAATGAAAATAACACATTTTTACTTGATTCGAAAGCATTATCCATAATAGCATCTGCAATGTGTCTGTAATAATATGCTGTAAATTGGAATTTACATAACGGGTCTTTGAAAACAGGCTCTGACTCACAATGTGAAAATGGTGCCTCCAGAAGGAAAAGTTAACCAATAGCAGGAGAACTTTGCAGAAGGCCTATTGCTTATTCCAAGATTCTCCCATTTACCCCCTTTGTAGATTGCAGAGTATTCTTCTCAGGCATGAGCTATGCTGAAAACTTGAATAGCTGGTCTTGGAAACTTCTGGTATGTTTCTCCTGAATGGACAAGTTATTTTCTCTGGGCTGAATTACATTCTTATTGATGATGAGAGACTGACAGCCCTAAAAGTTGGAAACCCTCTATTTGTGTTCATCTTCCTCAGCTGGATTTAATACACTGCTCTTGTATTGATTCCTGTCTGTTGAGTAGGAGAAGAGTCATTATTTAACTAAACCAGGAGTAGAATTCCTTCACTGTTGGGGGTTTTTTTTGGCTCAATGGTCAGGACTTCAGCTAAATAACAGTCCCCAGTAATATCCAGTCCAAGAATGGTTGGACACTTTGATTCACATGGTGTTGTAGAGCTGAGGTCAGACCTGGTTTAGTTCTGATATTTCTTGTCTTTACATCCGTTCCATTTGTTGGCGGATGTGCGAGTCCAGTATTATTGGCATTATAGGGCTTTTTAAAGTTTGGTTGAGCTTTGCTAAGTCAGATTTTTAATAGTTCCTTAGATTCCCATGAAAAGTCTGTCTGTCAAAACGTGGATGACCAGTATAGACCTCTTTTTGAACTTCTTGTTTTCTGTTCTACTGATGTAAAACAGAGAGACCAATAGGTATGTGTTTGACCTTTCTGGAGATTTAGGGTAAAATGGATTGGGACCCTAAAACCACTCAGTTCTCCCTATGGAATATATACCCCTGTTTGTGTGTCTAACATGACAAAGCCAGAGGTAAATAAATGTCCAGGCAGAATAATGGTACCCCTGTACTTAACACATTTTTTTTTTACTAGACCGCCTCAGGTACCATAAGGTTCTGGCATAATCAGCCATAGTTAATATGAGGCAGTGTGAGTCAACACAGGGTGAAAAAGAGGAGGATAGCTGTGTCTCACACATCTCCATGTTTTATCTAATGTGCTTAACTATCCGAGAAGCTACAGAGATACTGTGAATGCTTTTTCTGTTCCTTTCCTGAATCCAAGTCCTAATCCAAATTTCAAAAGTATCATTAAATGTTTGATACCATTCATTGTAATTTACAGCTACATACAGTTTGTTCAGTTCTGAGGTCTCTAGTTAAAGAATAAATGGTGGTAATTTCTCATGGTACAGAATTCTGGTGAGTATTAGATTGATAGGATAGACATTATTTTCAGATAAGGCATCACAAAAGTATTGTGTATTGCAGAATCACAGGATGGATAAGGTTGGAGGGAACGACCGGGGGCCATCTGGTCCAAACATCCCGTTCCAGCAGGGTCATCCCAGAGCGCATCGCACACAATTGTATCCAGGCATTCTCAAATATCTCCAGTGAGGGAGACTCCACAACCTCTCTGGGCAGTATGATCCAGTGCACAGTATTAATGACTTCTGAGCATGAACCCACTAAAAGCAGAGATATATGTGTCCTGTTTCTCATATGCCACGTGCTGAACTGCCAGTCTCCCTCCAGTTCCATCAAATTACTTTAGTTTTCTTCATTTCCAGAAAAACATGGAGAAAATGTTTTATGGTTAGCTAGAAAAAGTAAAACTACAGATATAATCATCACTAGGTTCATCTTTCCTAGGTGTTTGTCTTCCGCAGTCTGCCTACCTCAGTCTCTTGGCTAAGAAATACTTCGAGTTTTACTCAAAGTAGCCATATCGCTGATCCTTACATCTTTCTTCACTGTATCTTATTTAATTTTCCTGACATCTCAGATTTTATGCCACATGCATTTTTTACTCAGTTTGAGTGCATTCCTAACAGTACAAACTATTGGATTTTGTTAAATTGTATAACCTTGACATGTTTTTATGGCTTTCCCTAAACCCAGTCTATGATTAAGTGTATTCTCAGTCTTCTTGTTGACTTAACTATTGAAAGTTCCCGGGCAAAGCGGGCAAAACAAACTTCTCTGGGAGCTGTATATCCATCATAAACTGGCTCTAACGTGTTATCTATCCGGACTGGTTGTATTTTTTATGCTTTATCACAAATCAGTGCCACAGATAGATTACGGTTTGCAACCTGCAGTTGTTCATCGGAGTTAACTTGGCTGTCAGGACAGCCTTTCTGCAGTGTTTTAAACTTTCATAACTTTTGTGCGTGAGACTGAACTATTTTTCTAGCTGGCTCAGGGATCAATGCTGTGTCATTAGAACATATGGAACAAGGTTGTGTTACCCTTTTGAGTTTCAATTAGGATGTGTGGCATCCCAGCCTTCATACTTCTTAGAAAGTGTCTGCACATAAATGAACACAGTATGGAACGACTCAAATCATGAACCTTAGAAGTATTTTATTTATGTTTTAGATCATCCTCCAAATATTCAAAATCATTCAAGACTTCGAACTCCGCCACCTCCAATATCACATGCTCACACCCCAAATCAGCATCATGCGGCTTCCATCAATTCCCTGAACAGAGGGAACTTCACTCCACGCAGCAACCCCAGCCCAGCTCCTACAGACCACTCTCTCTCTGGAGAACAACCAGCCACTACTCAAGAGCCAGCCCATGCTCAGGACAACTGGTTACTCAACAGCAACATCCCACTGGAGACAAGGTAGGTCACTTTCTTTAGCACTTAAATGTTCTGACTGTGTGTGCTCAGGATATTATGGAAAACGCACACATCTGCATAGCCAGCCACCTAGTTTGTGAACTGGTGTTTGACTTATGCATTTTGCGTTGTATTTATTATTCCTTGTGTCTTTTTATTTGGACTAGGAGAAGAGGAAATTGCTCTTCTTTCATAAACTAAAGATGCTGTCTTTAACAGCTGCTCATAAGGTTATTTTCCTCATTTAAAATTGGAATCAAGATCATAGATTAAAATGTTCTTGGTTTTCTTTCTTTTATTTTCCTTTAATGTCTTTTCTTCCTATGTGGTAGGATAAATCAATATCCTATTTAAAAAAACTGAAATCAGTCAGTATATTGAAAAAATTTAGCCTTGTAGCTGTGCCTCATCAAGCAGTACTTTCATAGTCCATAATTCAGGAAAGGTTGATGTTGTTTCACCTAATGAGGAGAGGTCAGCTGCTGCCTTTTTCAACATTGCTCCAGCAAGCACAAAACATTGGGTATCCCAGCATCAGTCAGTTAATGGTGTTTCCATTTAGCTCTCAAATTCTTCTGTGCAACAGCTGAAGGGTGTGACAAGAGTGTACCAAGTTGTTCTAGTTCATAGCTTTGTTCAGGTTCTGTGTAGGTTCTGGAAAAGTGAGCTCTCACACTCCCTCAGCCTCAGCCCTCCTGTCTGATTGTGAGTGCATCTACTTGCAGTCCCAGTTGCTTTCTCCAGAGATTTTGCTTCACCATTTCCTTTGCTACAGAGCAGCTACTGGGAATGCTGGAGTCATTAGCTCCCATACATGGCGTCTTTTTCAGTCTGCAGACAAGTCTTCCAAGCCTAAAACATCGTGCACTTGCTCAGCTGTCTTTGTTACTTCGTTATCTAACCTTCTCAAGCCAACAAGATTTTAGACAGCAAAAATCACCTAACTTAAATAGCTGAAAACTGAGACAGGATCCAAATTTTTCACATCTGCCTCTAGGAATCTAATTGAGATCAGCAATAGCTGTAGCTGTGTCATGGGACAAATTGTACCCAGTTTTGCCAACTTCTGCTAAGAGAATGTTTCTTTTAAAAATAAGCACATCTGTCAATCTTTTTGAGAATGAGCTATATCTGCTGGCCCTCTGAAACTTCCAGAACAACCTCAATATCACATTTTGTGGCATTTAAAGATAATTAATTTCTCTGTGACTGCTTGATTAAAAAGACTCAACTAAGAAGCTGGATCCAAAAGATTAAGACAAAATTATAAGCAAGTAATGCAAGTGTGATTTGGCAACAGTTTCAGTAATTATATTTTGTGTTAGTAATTCTCAAGCACAAATACCAAAGCACTGAGTTTTATGTGATAATTCATATTGAAATTACATTAAAAAATACTTAGGCCCCACTCCTGCAGCTCTTTTGTGATAATCCTCTATAATTCTGAAGGAAGCCATGTGCCTTTTCCTAGCCAGGTGGTGAATTCTTTATAGAAGAGATAATACACTGGAAAACCTTAAAGGCTGTCCTCATTTCTTCTCAGTGAAATCATTGTGGATGAAAATTTTTCAAGATCTGAAGCAGACTGTTCTTGTTGCAGGTTGGATTGGTCATATTATTGCTGTTAATCAGACTGGCAGTTGGAGGTCTACCTGCATGAAGAGCTCTTTCTGCTTCATTTGATGATTTCATTCTAGCATCACAGATCAGTCACATTTGTGCTTGGTCCTCAATCTAACCATTTTATTAATTTGATAGAAAACAGCTCATTTCAAGACTGATGATGAGGCTTTTCAGACACTGGTTGAAATGGTGTAATTTTGCCCAGTGTTCCTTTTGACGACAAGCATGTTGGAAAAGATGTAATTTTGTGCCAACAGCAAATGAACACTGCTGACTGTTCCTTCACTTATACAGCATTAGGAAAGTAAAATGTGTTATAATGGTGTCATAAAGAGGAGATGCTGAGCTGCATAGATAATCATTATATCTGCGGCTAACCTCCTCTCTGACAGTCAGCTCTTCTGGCACACAGAGATCTTCCATTCCCTTCAGTGGAAATTGTGTAGACATAAAAGACCAGGCTTCAGAGTGTTCAGCAAACTTGCATGCCCAATTCATCTTCTTCCATGAGACTGATCTCCACTGCAAAGATTTTTAGAACAAAAAAAAAAAAAGACCATCACCTAAGAGAATAAAATGTCCAATATGTAGATATATAAATCCTGGCCTAGAGATATTAATCCAAGAATAAAGGCCTTTGAAGTTAGGAGATTATAGTAATCTTGTGTTGAAAATGGAATTACAGTTCCATTGTTTGGGGTTTTTTTAATCCCATATTAGTCAACAGAGAGAGAATACAAGAAGAAAAAAGCTGCATCTTTTAAATGAGGATTGTCATGGGCTGTGGAATGTGCCTGCAGTTACAGAATTTAACCAGAGTTTGAAGTGGCTTGATTTTGACTGCTGTGGACTCCAGGCAGTTTTCAGAACTGGGAATTCAGACTTGTTTGTCACTGCCTGGAAGTTTCCAAACTGTAATGCATGAGCAAGCAGAGATGTGCAGCACAATACGCAACTGACAGGATAAGCATATTTGAGAATTTTGTATGTTGCAAGAGGAAGAGCCCCTCCTCTTCTCTCCCTCCTTTTCATTAGTTTCCCTTTACTCCCTTTCTCTGTTTCTCCTTTCTCCTCTTTCTTTTCCTGTCTGCTCCCTTTTTTGTTGCTTTAAAAGCCATGTATTATCAAGGTTGTGATGAGAAGATCTTTGCTCAGCAGTCACTCCTGACAGGTGAGTTCCCCCCATATTTATTCCTCAGTCTTCTTTCTTCTGTGGCCTCCTTTCTGTTCCTTTACATTTGACCTTGTGGGAGCAAATAAATGCCAACTAGATGGACATTTAGTTAACAAACCAACCGTTTTCAGGAGACTTCCATTCCCAGGAAATTTAATGTGGTAATCATGAAAGGTCAGATTTCTGCCACCACTACTGCTAATGAGAAAGGAGAATGTTTTGTAACTAGCCAGAGATTTACAGGTAATCTCCAAGGGAGCAGACTCCGTGAGCCTTCCGTGAGGAGGACAGTCACGCATCAGTCCCTCAGGTGACCCAGCGACCTCTCTGTTACGAATGCATACATTATGAGATAATGTAACCCTCCCCCCTTCTGTTTTATTGACATCCACAACTGAAGTTCATGGAACCAACCTGACATGGATTTTAACTAACGATGAACTTTTATTGATTGGTGTGTTGCTAGGTGCCTTGCCTCTTACCCATTAAATGCTCAGTGCATGCATATATGCTGCTTCTTTTGCATTGAACTCAACATCCAATCTTTCCTGCATTCCCAGGGAATGTGAGGAAGCCGCAAACACTTGGGGATGGATTGATGTCTCAAGTGCTATGGCACACAGCTCATGCATGTTGATCCACTTTACTCCAAAGCTATGAATGGGAGTCACTTCACTTTCATTCAGATCAAGGAGTAGATCTGTTCTCTTAAAGCAGCCCTAAGGCCTCCAAAAGCAGGGAGTTGAGCTAAACAAGTGCTGGCATTAGCAGCAGGAAGAGGAGGAAGTACAGATGAAAATTAGGTTTGAGGACATTTTAGAAGAAACAGTATCAAGGTTTGTATAATGTCACAGGGCTGGATTTTCTTGGTTTAGTATGTTACCTGAATCCAGTTTCTTTGACAGGAATTCTTATTTGAGTTCATGTCACTTACAACCTCTAGGCTCTTAATCCTGCATAAGTGATAAAGTGTCACAATGCTGTTATGTTTATTTTACTAGTTTTTGCCAGGGGATTTATTCACATTCAGGCTTAGATTCCATTTTGAAGCTGAAAACAGACATGGGCAAAATCAGGACTGTATTTTCTTTTAAAAAACATGGGAAGAAGGTTCTTTTTCAAGGTCTTGAGAAACAAGTCCAAAGGTGAGAAAGAACACAGTTTGTTCCCAGATGTGCCTCTGAGTTAGTTCTTTATGTTCCTGCTATCCTCTTCAAAAAGTACAAAACAGTTTAGCATTTATAGGTCAAAATGTGACTCATAAAAGAAATGCCAGAAGGACAAATTCTGCAAAATGCTGTTGCTGTGTGCAGGGTCAGTCCCAAGCATTTGCATGTGCAGGCCCTAAGCTAAGTATCTTGCTTATTGCCTCTATTATCCAGATTATAGTCAATACTCTGGTGTTGGAATTTGGGTTACAGCTTAACCTATTTCTAGCTTCTGTCTGCTTATCACCAAGAGACATTCATTTGGAATATTCATATTGAACAAAATTTACGTTTTGAAAATTTACGTTTTACTCTATTTAGTGAGTTATTATTCCACAAAGGGAAATAAAATAATCAAATTTGAAACTAAAAAGTTCTCAAATCCAAAACTGAAACTAAAGTAAAGGAGTGGCAGATTTTTGCTGAAAATCCATAAGAAAGATGCATGAGTGCTACCAAAGAACTGGCCACAGTGGGATATAGATAGATACTGTGCTGTGCCTTTTCAGAGTTACAGTAACACAGATACAGGTGTATAACCAGATTACAGCTAGGCTGGGTTGAAATCTGTTCCTTTGGATCCAGGAGTTTGGAAGGTTTCATGTGTCAGTGGCAGTAAATAATGTGCAATGAACAAAGACACCAACTTTTTCGATACATGCACATGTGTGTGTGTGCTTATATGTGTGTATATGCATATATATATAGTGTATATATAAAGAAATGAACGTTTTTAAAAGCTATATATGTATATGTGTAGCATTTTATACATATAAATATATGGTCCATCATTCTAATTCCATGCACAACTACACTATAACCATTGTGGTTTATAAGATCACACTTCATATATGCATGACTCACTGGCTTCATTCATGTTTCCATATGTATGTAGAAACATAGCAAAGCAGACATTCCTAGAGACATTGCAGGACAACCTCATTGAGATGGACATTCTCACCTCCTCCCGACATGACGGTGCTTACAATGATGGGTATGTGACACTTATGTGGTCTTCCTGTTTACTGTACAGTCATTATGATCCTTGCATGAAAGCATTTGATCATATCAGTGATGTTTAAGGGCAACACCATTGCTGACCTCTTCCAATATGGCTTTAAAAAAATTAATTTCTGGGGCTTGGAGCATTGTGTCCTGTACATATTAATGTCAAACTCATTAATATGCTAGTGAGCCACTGCATGCCATTTGTTTTTTATCCCCTTATTGTTTTGAAAGTCATTTCATTTGTAAGAAATACCTACAGCAATTTCAACTCCCATATTAACTAAAATTAATTTAATTTTCATAAAAATCTGAAGCCTTTTTTGGGCTGACAGCCTGATGCTTCATTTTTAAATTGATGTCTTCCACATACTTTGTCTGACAAGTGTCTGCTAGTGGTGTATGTAAGCCAAGCCTTGGAATTTGACTTAACCACCCATTCTGGCATCTTTACACAAATTTTGATCGCTTAACTTTTAAGTTATAATGGACTTTTGACTTGATACTTGGTGCCAAAACTGTTGAATCTTGTGTTGGCAGCTCATAATTTGATAGCAGTCATTCACACAAGAGCTTATTGGTGTACTTGAACACTGCAGGTGTCTCTTTGCTGAGAACAGATACATCTCTATCTAAATAAATACTTTTCAAAAATGGGATAGTATCTGACTTACTGTAAAAATTATTTTCTTTATGTTGACCATTAGTAGAAATAAAGGATCTTTGTCTAATGCTCAGCAGTCATGCTTAGAGTACCAGTAGAACCATGGCTGTAGTATTACAGACAACTGTTTTGGATAATTATGTATTACATTTTACTGTGTGAATTGGTGGCTTTTCTGCACTGTGATGTTTCCACATGTAGTGTTTCCCCCTGTGACTGCACAAGTAACTTCATGGAGAAGATAGAGTCACCTCTTCATCTGGCACCAGCCATGAACCCATGCTGATTGCACGCACTCTGGCTGCAAATCCAGCCCCATAAGCCATGGCAGAATGTGCAAAGGGCATTGGGGCTGTTTCTAAGTCCTCACAAGCTTCATTTTTGTTTTACAGAAGCATGGTGGTAGATTAGTCCACTCCATTTCCCAGAATTTGAATGTCTTTTAGAGCATGATGTCCCATCAAAATAAGGTTTTTCATTTAGTCTTCCCATGGACAGAAGTTCCATTGGGACATTTCATTTCAGGAACTCACGGGCTTCAGTGTGTTCTTTTCATGCTGACTTCCATGGGTCTTGCCCGAGGTGCTCATGGGCTGACTCTCGGGCTGTGTTTGTCATAATGGGCAAAATACAGTGCCTCCAAATGTGTCACTGGACAGGAAATGCTGTTGCCTTTGACAGTAATTCACACTTTTCTAAAGGAGGGCTTCAATCCAAGGCACTCCAGACTGCTTTGTGCAAGCAGGTGCCTCTCCCCACTGGCAATACACAGGACTTTGATGCTTTTAGCCATTGTCTGACACTTAAATTTGCTGAATGGGGACAGTGTGAATATTCCCCTCTGTGACAATTTGGGTGCTATGGAATGGCTTAAGCTCTTTTTCCCCATCTCCATTCACCAATGCCACACAAAAAACGCTCTCATGCAGTGATCAATAAATTAATGAACACCCTCCTTTCTTTAATCCGACCTCCACTCCTCTTCAGCCTCCGCAGGGCATTTCTTTGGGAGTGTGAGCAGGCTCCCAGTTCTGCCCATGCCACCAGTCTGTCGTAGCTCTGCTTGGGGTTTTCATCTCACTCTAACGCCAACTGTTCCACAAAAGGGACCCCTGCCCTTGAAGAGTTCTCTGTGGCTTTGTTGGCACTGTGATTTTTTTGTTTGGTTTTGTTTTCTTTTACTGTTTGACTTGCCTTTGATTTTTACTCTTCTCTTCTGTGCATGCTGTCCATGTCCGTAGCCAGCATTGTGTGGAGCTGCTTTCCTCGTCCTGGCAGCAGTTGCCATTCTTCCACCCCACGCTTCCCTCAGCATCGATTTGTGTGAGGAGTCACTTGCTGTTGGTCTTTCTTCCCTCAGGCACTTCCTGTTCAAACCTGGAGGCACTTCTCCCCTTTTTTGTACAACTTCGCCGGGATATCCCTTGACGTCCAGCACTGTGTACTCACCTCCCCCTAGGCCCCTTCCCAGAAGCACCTTTTCTAGGCCCGCCTTTAACCTGAAGAAACCCTATAAGTACTGTAACTGGAAATGTGCTGCTCTGAGTGCCATTGTCATCTCAGTCACGCTGGTGATCCTGCTGGCCTATTTCATAGGTAAGCTTGTTGCTGTTTGTTTTTCTTCTTTTTATTTCATCTCTCTACAAACCCTCCCGTACTGCTAATGTTTGGGAAACAGAGGGTCAAGACTGCAGTATGAAGTGGTGGGGAAATAAGGCATCTGTTGACTTGTTTGTGCTGCAGTGTTGTGGTAGGGAACTTAACACCTGTCATAAAGCTAGAAGGGCTTAGTAAAACATGAGCCATATGAGGGAGTTGTACTCCCTTCAATATCATAGACTGTTTACATTCTGCAGAGGAAAGTGTACCTGGAGTGAGGCAAACCCACCAGGTTTTCACTAAGCATTCCATTAAAACAGGTGGTGAGGTCCACGTCCCAATCCCAGTCACATCCAGATCTGTCAGTGTTGACTTTGATGGGACAGGGTCAAAACCAAGATCCTGATACACAAAAATGAGGTTTAATTCTATCATTTGGTGACATACCTATTTCAGTGACATTTAACTAATTTTATCAGAGTTCACAGGGTGACCAGGAGGATGGACAAGGACTAGGTTGAGATTGTGGCTCAGTAGAGCCTTTTTAGAGTAGATGGTGCTGGTGAAATTTGCATCTTGGGTGGAAAAGAAGTGGATTTTTCTTGAACTGTGCATGATCTGAATTTCTTTGGTTTATGAGGCTTGTCAGTGTTCATTGCAAAAAAGCATTCTTAGTGTGTGTTGCAAAAGTAATTGAACTGCTAGAAGTGAAAATTGTATTCTTAAGCCTGTAAAGTTGGAATGTTACCATTACTTTTTCTTCAGTTCTGTTTGATGTGTTATAAATGTCTTTAAAAAGTCCGTTCCTAGACATCTATGTTAAAGCATCCGGGTGCAAACTTCAGTTGTCAGACACTTTTAGATGTGATCATGGGTAAAAAAGCCCATTTCTCATGGCACAAATGAGTACTTTTGATTTTGCTGTGACTTCTTGTACGCTAATGATCTGTAAAAGGTTGTGGTTAGAATTACAAATCTTAGTCTGCATCAAAAGATTTTGCTTTCATTTTACATTAATATAATTAGCACCACCATAAAGGATTGCTTTTACTGTGTTCCTTTTATATAAACTTTATTAATGACTGATACTTTTCCACTTCTGCCTTGCATCATACTCTGGTCACTTTTACGTCTCCTGTAAGAGGAACAGGAATGATAAATTAACCAACATTAAATCAGCAGCAGTTTGATGAAATATGCAGTCAGTTTTCATCATTTGCTATGTACATTTGGAATCGCCTTTCTCATTTGTCTGGTATTCTCCTTATGTCCTGAGCCTGGTTCCTTTGGACATTATCTCAGTGTGTCAGAGGAGAATCATTACAGCTCAGCATAGCAGAGCCAGTTCATTCTGGAGGAGGAGGTGTGTGCTGCTTGATAGATGGAGAGGAGTTTGGTTTGCCACTCTCCAACTCGGAACCCTGTCTCAGAGTTCACGAAAGATCATACTCCTGCTTAAAACCACAGTTAATGTTGTTAAAAGGAAGGTCCATTGAGTGTCCTCCCATCCTTTTTATCCTCTCCATTCGGGTGAATTCGCTGGCATTTGCCAGACACCACGCATGGCTGGCAAGGTGCCAGAAATGCTGAGCAGGTTGAACCACTGTAATTATGGGTCATAATTACTAATTTCTAAAGGAAATACCAATTATTAAAAATCAAATCCAATGGTTCAGTTCAGCATAAACATATTTAGCAAAGATTGTCTCTACCAGACCCAGTGTTCTAAGCAATGAGAAAAAAAGGCAGATATTTAATTAGATTTTGATGAAAAATTGTGTTTAATTTCAAGTATAATCAATTATTAATTACTGTAATGGTGGGGTTTACTAATTAACTCATTTAAAAATTATGAATAACCTTTTCATATGTAATTATTTTTTACATCCTGTCAAGTTGCAGATGAGAATTGTATCACCCAACCCAAGAGAAAAGAAATGAATGAGGGAGTCAAAATGTTTGGACTTTCACTAAGTTAAACTGGAATACTTTGCATTTTGATATGAACTATATAATTGTTAACAGGAACTTGTTTATTATTCTAAGTAACCTGGTTTGTTTGCAAACAAATTACTGTTTTTTCCTCCAGTTTTGGGGGTTCCCCCCCATATTTGCATAGTTGCACTTTCTTACAGATACCTTTTCTCATGTAAGCAGTGCCTTGCTCTTTTCAGTGCCATGGGGACAATCTGAGTGGTAAGGTATAACTTAGTCATGAGTATAAGGTCTAATCTGTATAACAGTCTGTATTAGGAACTTGACTGCTTTCCATCCGCCCCTGTTAGTTAAAACAACCACGGAAGTTACCTTTTAATGACCATTTTAATCCTCCAGAGCAAACTGAGGTCTTTGAAAGCTTCCCATTTAAGTGAATGGACTTTAGGTTGGATCCCCTGGCAGCAGTTTGGCATTTAATCTGGTTTTTGTACACTTGTTGGATGATTAAAATACTTCAGAGTGGTGTCTAGACCTTCAGATGTTCCTCACAGTGTCAGGCATGTCCTAGTCCTCTGTTTAGATACTAAAGCTGCCCACTGCAGGCCCTACCTGTCTGTAGAAGTGTGGAGCTAAAGACGTACAGAGGAGACTCCGCTACAAGCAGTACACTCTGTGTGACAGATGCTCAGACACAACTGTGGTGGGTGCCCCTCTGAGGAAGGCAGAGCTGCATGGAGACAACAAGGCACTGGTCATTTCTGAAGTTTGTTGCTGAAGGCAGTTCTTTTTTGAAATTTACCTGGGGAACTTGCTAAATCATTTATTTGAGGCTAAAAGGCAGAGTTTCTGTTATTTCATGTAAGTCTTTATGGCATTTAGCAGTCTGAGGTTCATTTATCTTGCTGGGCTGTTTCAAAATGAGGAGAGGAGACATAAATAGATGTCCATGGCAGCTGAATGGCTGCTGTCATGTGTCAACACTATGATGAAGGTGAAGGTTTTACAGGGCTGAGTCACTGGTCTGGAGAGATAATGACAAACAAAATGCAACAGAGTGTATTAAACACCAGAAACTGGTTTTCATTTGAATTAACCAGCTTTTTATTGACTTGTTGCTCCCTTTTCAAACAGTCAGACACCACTACTAAGGCAGTGGCAACAGTGCCCATCAGTGTTTTGCACACACAGAGCTTATGCAAATCCCATGAGCTCCACAGAGGCTTGTCTCGAGGGGTGAGAACACCAAGGAGAAAAGCAGGGGCACATCAGAGCTGCAGCATTAAAGTGATGGAACCATTGAAACCAAAGGCCTCTTTGAGCAGCTCAGAACTGCCGTGGAATTTTTCTATTCCAGGAATTCCTGGAGAGACGTGACTTCAAAACTGAATTCCCCATTTTAAGAATGTCCATTCAATAGACAGCTAGACAAGAAAAAATTTTTATGGCTTTTGCTGGGATTTTATGGGGTCTGTATAGCATTGAGTTCTGCCTTGGAGGGCTAATTTCTAACAAGATTCTGATGGCAGAGAGAATCCCATGAGGTGTGTTGCTATACTAATACTTTGCCAGCAGTTGCTGTACCTTGTAGATGCCAGACCTGCTAGAAGAGCATTGTAAAGAGTCTCTGACATTGCTGTACTGCTTGGGAGGAAGTTTAGAAACAGAAAATACCTGTTTGATTGTCCAGATCTCCATGCCCAGCAGCTGTTTGGCTAGGTCTGTGGAACAATTTCTGAATTAATTAGTGATGGAGAATAGTTTCTGCCTGTTTAAACAGAAGTTATTATCCTCTGCCTGATATAGATTCCAGACTAGATGGATGTACAATTTGAGGTTGTTAGGCACTTGCAATTTTCCTATACTTAAGCATGTGCTGCGGTTGCATTGCAGGAACAGCAAGAAAAATGGACATTTGATTTAGATTAAAGCTAGGGCTGGAAAATATATTATGAAGCCAAAACAGTCATTCCTTTTTATTGGAGTCAGAGCTCTCTACTTTTCAGCTCTGTGTTCATTTGAACTCTGTACAGATGCAGCTTCACTTGAAGAACAGTTTTGCTTGCTTCAGGCAAAATGCTTTGACAGTAAAAGTGTGCTAGGACTATGATGTGTTTTATAAAGTGTCTTTCTTTTTATTGTCTAAGAATCACCCCAAAAGCTAACTTTAGCTCAGTTTGTCCATGATTCTTTGATGCTGTGGAGCAGACCCAATTGAAAGCAGCTCTTCAAAGCTCCTAGAAATGTAATTAGTTACCAATGGATGTATAGTGTACCAATTACCATAGTATTTACATGGTAGAAGATCAATAGAAAAGGTTGCTAATGCTTAATTATTAAACTTGATCCATATCTATTAATCCTACATTTATACCTTGATATTAAGGTTTTTATTCACGTTAAAATATAAAACCATTTATTACCCTGCCAACAGTCTACTATCACTTTCTGCTTTAATATTTATTTCCTGATCCCAGATTAAGTTTTATTTTGCCACTGTTGACATTTGTTCTTTTGATTTACAAGGACTGTAAATCAAAATCTTTGAATGTTTTCTATTTCCATCTTGTCTTTGATAAAAGGCAGAAATGGGAGCTAAACTACCTGTTCTAGCAAAGTCTTTATGTTATGGAGTCAATCTGTTACCTCAAACAGAACTTTGAGGACCTTTCCTGGTTCTTTCCCATCTTCACAAAATCATTGCGGTCTGTTCACTCAGTAACTGCAAACTCATTTACTTAATTTTACCCTTAATCAGTAAAAATGTCAGATCCAGTCTAAAAGGTACTTTAGTATTTCCAGTGATATATTTTGTGTATTGTAAATGCTTGTGAAACAACATTCCAGGACACTGGTTGAGAGAGGACCATCATCACGAGCCAGCACTACCATTTTTTTTCCTGTATGGTAGAACTTGAATGTACAGGGTTTTTTTGTATGAAAGCTGGCTCTCACTGTACCAAATGCAGACATTGGTGGGGTAAGAGTTTTAGTGCCACTCCCTCACTAAGCAGGACAGTTTAAATGGCATCTGGCTCTTCCTTTCATACCCCTGACATTTAGGAAACACGGGCACATGCTCCTCTTAAACTGTAGCAACTCCCTTTCCTTCAGTGCTGGTTCAAATGCACTCAGAGTCAGTGGCATTGGGCCCGGTGTCTGCAACAGGAGCTGGAAAAATCTGCATATATTTTTATAAATTCCTGGTTCTGGAAATTAACCTGACTGAAGATAAAATGTAAATCATCACAGATGTTAACCCTTCAACCAGTTTTCAATTATCTTTTTTGTTGTTGAGCCCCAGATTTTGCCCCTGTAAATTTTCTCAGAAAGGCTAAGACATGAAAATAGGCCATCAACTTGATCTACTGTCTGACTACTCAAAAATGCATGGAGTTGCAGAAATCTTTTTGCGTTTTTTGTTCTGTAGCAGAGAGATAGGAAGGTCACAGGACTCCGTGTTCACCTCAGTCACATTTTACTACTGTTAGAGAACCAGCAAGGGCAGCTGCTGTGTGTAAAGTTTACAAGAGGCTGGTGAGTGGCAGTGAGATCGGGAGAGCTGCCTCAGGGAATCTGGCAAAATAAGCTTTCCCTGGCCAGATCCACAATGAAATAGTGACTCAAATGCTTCAGCCCCACCTCTTTACTGTCATTGCCTCACCTCCCTCATGACATGCATGCACACATGGAGCGTAATTAATAGAGAAATGAGAAAGACACAAAATTAAGTCAATTGCCTTGAACTGAAAGAGAGTAGGTTTAGATAGATACTGGAAAGAAATTTTTCACTGTGAGAGTGGTGAGGCACTGGTGTGGGTTGCCAGAGATGTTGCTGCCCTATCCCTAGAAGAGCTCAAGCCCAGGTTGGATGGGGCTTTGAGCAACCTGTTCTAGTGGAAGGTGTCTCTGCCCATGGCAGGGTGTTTGGAACTCGATGGCCTTCTTTTTTTTTAGGGGCCCTTCCAACCCAAGGCATTCTAGGATTCTGTGTAAATTAAGACCCCAATGAGTTACATTCAGTCTTACATTTCTGCCTGTTTTGTTATCTTTTATTGCAGCTTTAAGTATGTGGTGGTATGAATTATAATGTAGGTCTTTTCTATCACCTACAAAGTCAGAAAGAGCTTTTTGTATTATTAGGTGACTGTGTGCCTCTTTTTTTCTTTGAATTTTCTGGTGTATGTTTGGATTGCAGCTACTCCTAGCTTTATAATTTACAGCGAAGGAAGTACAAGTGATTTATCCACTATTGTGCTCTAAAATAAAGGTGATAAATGTATAAGATGCCATTTTAAAGTTATTCTTGTGAAGATGAATTCATTCAGATGGGTGTTAAAAACCTTGCCATAGAAACTCCATTAAAAAACATCCACTGTTTCAATCTAAAGAAGATCTGTAACCTGACTCTAAAAGTGTTGTGATTAGAGAAATACACCATGATAGATATGCTTTTGAAAGAATCACAGAATCACTTAGGCTGGAATAGACCTCTAAGATCATTGTGTCCAACCTTTGATGGAACATGACAATGCCAAATAAACTACAGCATAAAGTGCCATGTCAAGCTGTTTTTTGAGCACCTCCAGGCATGGTGATTCCACCAACCCCCTGGGCAGTCCATTGCAGTGCTTAACAACCCTTTCCATGAAGAAATTTTTGTGTTTTCTAACCTGAACCTCCTCTGGCACAGACTGAGACTGCATCCTCTTGTCCTGTCACTTGTTGCCTGGGTGAAGAAGCTGACCCCCACTTGGCTACAAGCTCCTTTCAGGTAGCTGTAAAGAGCAGTAAGGTCCCCATCTGCGTCTCCTCCAGGATAAACACCCCTCAGCCAGTCTTCATAAGACTTACTCATTAGATTCTTCACCAGCTTCATTTCCCTTTCTGCACTCAAAGGAGGGATACTGCTGAAAGAAAATATTACTGGAAAAGTAGAGCAGAAGATATTGCAGACCTGCTGATTTTGCCAGACTTGCCCAGTCTGTGGAAAGTGGGAAGTACTAAAATGTAGGTATTCCTTGTGATGACAATGAGTTCTGAACTTGGCAAAATTTCTGCTTTGTGAAGTAGTTAGTACATCTTCAGAGTCTACGGTGATAAATATACTGGTCAAGTTTACATCTTTTCTCACCTAATTCAGTGTTTATTGGAGGCAGAAAGAAGCCTAAGGATTCCCATAATTTTCATTTGAAACTCCTTTCTCAGTTTTCAATATGTTAATATCCATAAACTATCACATCGTGCAGGCTGATCTCTTTGCACATTGAAGCCCAGCAAACTCCAGCTACTTACCCTGCCCGTTTTACGTAGGTACGTCACATACCTGCTTCAGCTGGCTTTTCCCCAACTTAGATGTGTAAGCATCTCATTAGGTCTTCTGGGCTAGAAGAGTTACATTAGGATATTGTTGTACAGCATCTTCTTGTGCTTACTCCTTAAGTCATTTGCCCTCTCTGCTTTCCACTTGCCAGTGTCGCATCTCCTGGACACAGTTTGTGATCCATTATCAAAAACGTGTAGGCTGGCAACTGACATATTTCGTTTGAATCATTCAAACTGAGTTACTGCCCTGCTCTTCTGTTTTTCTGTTCTTCCCTCATAATTTTATTTCTCACTTGAAGTATTTGAGTATTCTACATGTGTAGTGATCCATGATTTTAGATTTACTTACATAACACTGATGCAAATGTTGAATAATTTCAGATCAGCTACCAGTTGTTGAACTTAACAAAAAATTGTAACGTGCTGGTTATTCACCAGCAATGATAATTTTAATGTCTTCCAGTTAGTTTTTAAATATATGTATACATGTCTTTATATCCTTGAAAAATGCTTGTTTATTTAATCATATCAAATCATATGTCTTACTAAACTGTAATCTTGTCTAAGAATGAGTAACTGTTTCTTAAGATCTGTTTTTCAGAAAAGCAATCTGATTGGCCGGAGATACCATACATTCACTTTCTTTATTTCATATCAGTTCTATTCTATGTTTTCCATTATTTTGTCTCTCATAAATATCAGATTACCCAAACCAAATTACTTGCATCCTGTCCTTTTACCTTCTTAAATATTTGTAGAGCATTAATCCTGTTCTAATTTCTTGGTAGCTGGTTCAGTATTAATCAGTGAGTCAGATTCTTCCTTCTTTACTGCATACAAGTTAAATGAGCCTGCAGATTTTAAAATGTTTGTCCTTAAATAGATGTAATTCAGTATAATTCCTGGTTACTAATGGACTGGAAAAAACTTATTTCCTGTGAAATTATTGCATTATTGTAGTTATTTTCAAAAACTAGAACAAAAAATTCTTACTGAACACTTCAGTCTTTACTACAACATTATTAGAAATTTCCCTATCTCCATCAATACTGCTGCTCATTTTGCTAGGTTTCAGTACACTTAAAAAAAGTTCTATTGTTCTGCAGGGTTTTTTTCCAAGACATATATTTTCTTCTTGATGTCCTCAGCTTCTTTTCACCTCTCTCCATGGCTTTAGATGTATATAGATTACTCTCTGTTTCCCTATTGTTCTGGCTCTTATACATTACTTTTTTTATTTCTGCTTATTGTTTTATTTTGACACTGATTGAAGAGGTCCTTTTGTCAAAGTCTGATCCTCTTTCATCATTGTGGGATCACTGGAAGAATGACTTCCATTCAGAAGTAGACCACCAATATAACTAATTACTTAACCAGTCAAGAGCAAGTTGTGGCTGTGTGTCCAGAGGGCTCCATCTGATCTGGGGGTCTGCATCAGTGTGCCATGAAACCACACATTAGTTGGCCCATTAGGTGTCTGATCCTTCTGTAAAATTAAGAATCTTTAATACAAGGAGAGATTAATGTAATTCCATCTGGTTTTATTAAATGGTAAGATATGGGCTCTCAACCCATAAACTTTTATCAGTTGCTTTTAGTGAGGTTTTATAGTTGCTGTAAGCCCCAGGAAAAGAAAATAACAGCAGGCTGACTCCAGAAGTGCTGGCCTTGTCTTTAAGACAGTGGCGCAGATGTGCTGCTATAATCTTTATTTCACTACTCAGATTGACCTTTGCACACAGATGCAGAAAAAGAATCAGTTTTACGGATCTTGATATGTCTTATGGAAGGAGTTCTCCTTGAGTCCATGTTTTTATCTCATACTAATTAGTGTGAAATAATGTAATTTAATTGCAGTTGAGTAGAGACAGAAAGAATTGTTTCCTGTAATGGGCCTTTTTTCAATGTTTTTAAATACCAAACATTTTTGTGGGTAACTAGTCATAGAGTAATTTCAATTAGAGATGTCACTGCCAGTGAAAAATGCTCCTTGGTTATAGTTTAGTGTTTCTCTCCCATCCTTTTCTAGCATAAATTAAAAGATGGCTTCAAAGCCTGCTTTGCAGCCAGGTCATACATTTCTATTGAACATGTGCAGCGATGCATTCTCTGAGGTTTTTACCCATAGTTGAGCCATGTAGTAGATGGACATCTTTATAGGGTGAGGTGTTGTTGTGAAGTATACTGCCCAGGTAACATCCTAGATGACCTTTAAAATAATGAACGGAAAGTCCAATCCACTCTTTTCTTCTTTGCCAACATTTCAAATCTCTGTTTATGCTGAAACTTAAAAGCTCCTAAAGGACCACTTACATACTTTCCTTTGAGATGGTAGGATCTGATGCACTGTAGATAGAGGCTGTCGAATCTTTGTGTTTCAGTGCTCACCTATAAACTCTCCCATCATCTCCAGCTTTTCCTATCTTACTCTCTATCTGATTTTATCATACCTTAACTTCCAAGCCTGGCTCTATTGCACTCAGAAGCTTTTGCCTAGACAGATGATAACAAGGTATGTTGGCTGTTTTCAAATATGGTAGCACGTGACACAGCAGCAGCATCTCACCTTGCTTGCCCAATTACAACTGCAGCATCACTTCTTTATGTAGAGAGACTTCAAAAAGCAAAGCAGAACCAGGCAATTGGCAGAGATGATGGCTATGCTTACCCCAAGTATTTAAAAAGAAATTCTAATTGGAGTATCAATGGAGCAGAATCTCTTTTAATTATGGCAGAAATTATAGTGAAATCAAGCATCAAAAGACTTTCCTGAGGCTTTTGGTTAAAAGAAAAAACAACAAAAAGCAACTCCTTCAATCTAAGCATAATGATATTCCAAACAGCATTAATCTTGGTGGTTAGTAACAATTTATTTATTTAGTATACTTTCCCCAGTCAGACTGTATCATGGGCTACTCCAGGTTGTGGAACACGTTTGTGGGACTGTTCTAGGTACCCAGCTGGTCTGTATGGAATACATTTCTCTACTGTTAGACTCTCATGGGCATTCAGACACAAACTATCTATTAAGAATGATTTCTGGTCCTTGCTAGCTGAACAGTGCACAGGAATTTAGAAAGTATTGACTAACCAGAACCAGTACCAAGGTAGAGTTCTTTCTAACAAATAGATGTTACATACTATCAAGTTACACTGCTTAGTACTGTTTAATTCACTACTATCAACTCTGTCTTTGGGGATGCAGGGGCAAAGCAGTGTGTTGTTTCCCCAAGCAAGCATTTTGATACATTTGTATTTAATGATGAAACAAAATTATCACGACCTAAGTTATCACAAAGGAACGTTTGGGCCTCTTGCTACAGGAAAGAGATTGAGGTGCTGGCTGGAGCATGTCCAGAGAAGGGCAATAGAGGTGGGGAAAGGCTGGAGCACAGGTCTGGTGAGAAGCAGCTGAGAGAGCTGGGAGTGTTTAGCCTGGAGAAAAGAGGCTCAGGGGGACCTTATAACTCCCTGCAGCTCCCTGAAAGGAGATTGTAGCCAGGTGGAGGTTGGCCTCTTCACCCAGGCAGCCAATGACAGGACCAGAGGAAATATCCGTAAGTTACACCACGGGAGGTTTCGATTGCACGTTAGGAGAGGTTTCTTCATTGAAAAGGTTGTCAAGCAGTGGAACAGGCTGCCCATGCTTGGAAGTGTTCAAAAAGCACATGGATGTGGCAGATGGAGACAAGGTTTAGTGGTGAACATGTCTGTGCTGGTTAGTGGTTGGACTTGATGATCTTAGAGAACTTTTACAACTTTAATGATTCTGTGATTCTATACTCTAAATAGACGTGAGAGTAGGGGTCTGGATCCACCAGCTGATGTGGTCAGTCATTTAGCCAAAATTCTACTGTTGGACTACTGTTGTTTTCTATTTATATTGCAGAAGTGCTGAGGTAATGGAGAATTGTGACACTAATTTTTTTTTTTTTTAATTAGGGTGGACAAGCAATGGTGTGTACTTCATCACACCTCTAATCCACTCCAAGCTGGCTACCACACAACTAGAAAATCTGAATTCATACATGCTCAGTAGGGACCTAGTTAGAGTGCAGTAGCAAAATTGTCTGTGCTGAGTGTATTCTTTCCCTTTCCAACCCCCTCCTACTGCTCCCAAGCAGACTGCACATATGGCATCCCTAGAAAGCAATTGAACGTGCTACAGTGCTGGAGTTGCCAGGGTTGAGTGGTAATTTCTGTGCAATTGTTCTGCTCAGCATTGGGCCAGTGGAAAAAAAATAGCCTGTGATGAGGGAATTAAAGGCTATTACACAGTACATGTGCATACGGGGGCTGATGTAAAATCACAAAAACAATCTTAATTCTGTTCTTTGCTCATTTTTGAGTGCTTGACTTGGCAAACTTTAAGTTTTTTTATAAATTTTTTTTTTTTAGGTAAAATTAAATATAAAGATGGTTGCGGGTCTTTCTAGAACACTGTGGGTTGCACTTGCTAGCACTTGCCTTATTCTGTCTGCTGGATTTAGTTCTAACTCCAAGGGAACAAATAATCAGATTGTGTTAAATTTTATTATTGAGAGAGCTTCTCACACTGATCTGAGCCATTGATTTAGATTTATAGCACCTTGAAGTATTATGCTGGATTTTACTCATGGTCTCTGGACAGAAACAAAAATTATTGTGTTGTTAATTGTGCTGTGTCACACACTTTTTCGGCTTTCTCAGACTGCATTTGTATCCATTTGCCAAGCTTTTGTATAGGAAAAAAAGGGGTCTTTTTTTTACCTCTCCAAATTGGAACAGTGTTTGTTTTTCTAGTATATGTAAAGAAAAACTAGAAAATAAATTAAAGCGTTCTTAGCGTAATTTAAGCATACCTGTGTTTCTGTCATCCAAAACAGCTAAAACAACAAAATGCTCCTGAACACATGTACAATTAAAATTTCTTTGTATCTTTCCAGCAGGCTCAAGGCTGAAAGGATTCTGTTTTAGAGCTCAGTTTTGACAATGCTGATGAGCACTCTGGCTCAGATTTACAGAATGTGTAAATTTGTTCTGAACTAGAAACACCTCCATCATCCTCTTGAAGTCACTAGATTTACTTAGGCTAAGTAAAGCTCAAGTTAAACCTGTGCTTTGGATCTCAAGGGATTCTGAGACTGTTATTTTGTTAATTTTTCTTATATCAACTAGCACAACCCAACTGGGGCTCTGGTGCTTTTAGAATGTGCATAGTGACTAATAACACTAATGCAGTTTTCAGCTGATTTTAGGATTAAAACACAAACAGTGGTCTCAAAGACATTTACTTGTCTTACTATAATAAGATCATGTTCGTGTTCAGAAGGACAGATGAGCAGGCAGCCATCTGAGAGATCAGCTCACACATCAGATTCTACAGCAATATTTAGATCTTCATGCTTAAGCTGGGATATTTGATTTAAACTCTGATCCCACCTCTGTTGTGCTGGGGTTTTAGAAGATGAGAGCAATATTTTGTGACTTCTGCACAGCAAACAGTGTTTTTTAGACTATAAGCAACTTACTGCATTATTTTTGGAAGGCAGGTTTTCTGAAAGTTCTGTAGTTGAGATAACAAGGAAGGAAGCATATGAGAGCTTGTGGATTTACCTATGTAAATTACACCATTTTTAATTAGTGCCTCACAGTTAATATGTGTGTAATGAAAGGGCATTTGTAAAATCATACTGTCCACAACAGGCTAGCCCAGATTTTTAGTAAACGCACAGAAGGATAAGAGGCCCTCTGGTAGAGCTGCCTGTCCTCATTTCTCTAATTGAAGTGAGTACCCCAATAGGAAAACCATTATTTCTAATATTATATACACAAATTAAAACTCCATTTAGAGGTACAGTGGGACCATCTTATAATTGACTTTGATCTTGAAGAAATATCTCAGTAATATTTAATATGGTCTCTGCCAGAAAGGATATCTAGAAGGCAAAATATTATTTTACTGAGAAAGGCATGAGCATGTGTAACACCAAATTTACCAGAGCTTTGATAACTGAAATAAGGGGGTTTTTTTGTTGCAGTAGGCTGCCTAATAACAGCCAAATACTGCTGAGGTCCATCTTTCCACTTCCTGTTCTATTTGAAATTGGTATAAATGGTAACAGAAATTACCAAAGGTATTTAAGCAGTCAACTCCTCAGATAAGCCATTCCACTTTTATGGTTTGTTTTTTTTTTCCTATAGGTTAGCACTTAAAAAAAATCCTCCTTTAAATATGCATTAAAATATTTAAATATATTCATTTAAAATTGCATTTTCCTTTTCCTGCAAGAAATTAGAAGCTACTGTAGCACTGGAGGGGCCAATGATCATCTATTAATGATTTGAATGGACAGGCAATCATTCAAAAGACTTTGATCCTTAGGGGCAATTAGGAAGACATTGAATAGGAAGCGCTGACTCTTTGCATTGAACAAACATTGAGTTTAACTGCTTCATTTTATAACATGCCTTTCTAGTTACTTCCTTGAAGGTTTCAAAGAAATGTGGTGCTTCAGCTGGAAGCCTTTCTTCTTCCTTATTAAGAACAATTGGGGACTAAATTAAAATATAAAGCGTTTTCCTAAGAAGAAGTTAATAGTATTTGGTAGACCATCTGCTTCTGTCGTGGAAATCATGGATACAGCTCTTCATCAATCAGGAGGGGTCAAAGAATAACTGGTTAGTGTCAAATCAAAGCAAGTAAATGCATTTGTGGCAGGATTTCAGGTGATTAGCACAATGTTTTGTTTTCTCAAGAGGCAGTTCCCACCTTAGTGGCAAATTTTAGGAAGCTCTCTGTCATTTGTATTCTTCCTTAGCAGTGGTGATTCGGATTGAGGGAAGGAGAAGACCTGAATTATCTCCAGAATAACCACTTGCATAGTTTAAATGTGAAACAACAGTCAGGGAGCAAAGCAGGGTCCCAGGAATTGCTAGATGTATCCCATAGCATGTGTCAGTACTGAGCTGGCTGTGAAAGCACCTAGATCGGATTTCAGGACATTTGAGGTCCTCAAAAAGTCCCACAAGCAAACACAAGGCAGCTATCTCTCTGTTTTATCAGCAAAATCCTTCCTCCCTTAACCCTAAGATGGGTGGATATGGATTGTCCAGTTCTTAGATGAAGCAATTGCATTCCAGCCCAACAAAGTGTCTTCAACCCCAGAACTGTAAAGGAGGCTTGAAAACCCTTTTTTCTCATTGAAGGCAGATCATTGAGCAGTTAGGAGGGGAGGCAAATGGGGAATTTACAATAGTGAGCATTATCCTAAATGTCCCTCGTGGTGCCTTTTTTATTATCCTTAACTATTGTCTTGTGTCAAATAAATCAACAGACAGGAAGCAGAGCCATGGGACCTCCCAGCCACAGGCTTAGAGTCTTCGCTTAAACAATATGTAATCAAGCTGTCTTTTGGGCTCCATTCTTTTCTGACCTGTTAATTTTGCATTTCGAACTGCACAGCAGCTCTAATCTGTTTGGGTTGTGGAGAGCCTGGTATGCAGGATTCTGTGTTCCCACACGACTGCAGTCCTGTCCTGGTGTGCAATTCGGGCAAGAGATGATTTATGAAGTCAGGTTTTCCATTTCCTGAGTGAGAGTTTTAAGCCACAGATGGAAAGCATTTATGTATAGGAAATAATTTCAGACAGTAGGAATGACACAGAGCACTGTATGGAGTTTTTGGTCACAAGATAACTGCCAAATTCCACACAAGAAGTGGCCTTGCAGGGATCCCTCTCTCCTTGCCGCATGGTGCCTGGCTGAGTGACCTGGGTATGTGTGTGTAAAATGATGTGAATTCATGGTATTCCAAAGCACTGGGATCTTCAGTCAGGATGCTAGATCTCAGTTCTAGATCTGTGAACCTGTTCTTTGGGTATTAAATCACTACAACACTCAAAAGTGCCCCCATGCTCTTTGATGAATCACAGCTTGGATCTGTCTAGTCCAGGACTTGACCATACAAACAAGTAGAGCAGATAGTATGTGCTGCATCCAGGTTTTTGCCCTCTTCCCACACCAGTAGAGCCATAGAGCCACTTCAGCCTTTGACTCTCATTTGTTCTGCCATGCTGGGACACAGAAGCCTTGGCCGGCACTGAAATGGAGCAGCAGTGTAAGAGAACAACAGTTGATTTATTTTTTTTTAATGTTTGCTTTACTATTCCCATTCTTCTTAATCTTCCTTGATTTATTGAAGATTGACAAACCAGTGATTATTTCATGCTGAAAGGCTCCTTTCCATAACACTGCATGTCACAAAAATATGGTTAATTCTGCAACAGTCAATTCTACCACTTGTACAAAAATCATATGATTTCAGTGTAGAGACAGTTATCCAGATAATTACAGTCAAGTTTCTACCAGAGACAGGACTGAAAGCAATACATTTACTTGAGTTAAAATTAACCCTGAGTGATTCAGTGGTGGGATTCAGCTTTTTCTCAGACTGGAGAAAAAAGCTTGAGTATCATTTTGGAGAGCATGTTATTGTAAGTCTGACTAAACATGAAGGTTAAAGAGGAATATATACCCATCACATATCTTTTGCTTGTTGCCACATAAAGAGGGGAGAGCAAAGAAACAAGCTGTAAAAGTGTCTTCTCATCCACTGACTGAGCTTCAGCAGTTTTATCTGTTCCAAATCCCTTATACTTTTTTGTTTAACTTTGCTCTATTCTAACCTTCTTTTTCTCAATTTCTCTCATTCCATATTTTTCTCACCTTCCTCCTCTTTCTCATTTGTATTCTTGTCCATTGTGGCATGAGTCCTTCTCATTTGTTCTTTCTCACACAGTGTTTTTCCATTTTCTCCTTTTCCCCATGCTGCACTGGGAGGCTTTGGAAAACCTTTCTGCCTCCCAGGAGCAGCCTTTT
Organism: Bombycilla garrulus; assembly: GCA_013400315.1. Lineage (NCBI taxonomy): Eukaryota > Metazoa > Chordata > Aves > Passeriformes > Bombycillidae > Bombycilla > Bombycilla garrulus. The sequence goes on from VXBU01005725.1 coordinate 944,406, forward strand.
GGCTTGTGTTGGCTTAGACTTAGCTGTCAGCAGTGCAGTGAGGTGCTTGTAGAAACCAGTGGAGTAGCAAATCCAAACTTCTCCAGATGGAGCCCAGTGCCAGGACAGCTGAGCTGGGGAGGAGGGAGTGCTTGTGCAGAGAAGCTTCCCTTTTCCAAAGCTTGTGCCCTCCCCTGTGTTATTTAAGCTCATATACTGACATATACAGGCATATATTTTTATATAAATATAGATTCAAAGCCTGGAGTATTCTTAGTGCAAAGCAGCTGGCTGGGGTTTTCAGGTCAGAATCCCAAAAGACTTTCTTGTCTTTATGCCCTTTACCCCTGTGCTTGCTGTAAGTCAAGGCTCAGTTAGAATCACTAATGTGTTTTGTTAAGCTTAGATTCTGAGAAACTCTTTATTCATTGTTCAGGGCAAGATCAGTTGCTGGCTGGAAAACAGTTGTTATTTTATTAATTCCTTTTTTTCTCTAGCAGCTTTGCCTGGGTTAGGAATCATCAGGCCAGCTGTGGTGCCTGCAGGACAGCCCTGAGAGGGCAGGGGAGAAGGAAGCAGCAGAGCCTGTGAGCTGCTGTGAGAATGCTTTTAATAAACACTATGGAAGCAGCTGGTGGCTTCAGCTGTAGCCTTAATTCCAAACATCATAATTGATTGGTTTGGTTATTTATTACACTTAGCTTGCTGCTTGGGGCAAAGCAACAAGCTAATAAAGGGCCAGCAGTTTGGTTTTCAATTTTTTTGCTGACTGGTGTGTTTTCTGGGGGTCTCATGTGCTTCAGTAAGCATGTCTTGTCTTTTCTTCTCCATGTGATCTATCACAATCATCTGCCTCTCCCTGCTAACTCCTGCGCTCCATCAACCTGTCGTAAGAGATGTCCATTTCGTTGACCATGTGAATTATTATCTTTGTTTGTCCTTTTTCATTCTAAATGCTGTACCACTTCCTTTGTTCTCTGCTCCGCTGAGTAAGTTGTTTTGACTTTAGTGTTTTCCTGTCTCATAAGCAAGTGGCAATAATACAAAGATACTCAAAAGCCTGAGTGTCTTCAAAAGAAACTTGGAAAGAATGTTCCTCTTTATTTGTCTTAAAAGCATCTGCTGATGCTGATAATGGCATCCACAAGTAGCTATGGTGTAGGAATAGTGCAATGTAGGAAGAGATAATATGTTAAAATCAGAAGAATCATGATCCTGAATACTTGGTTCCACCAATATGAATTCTGATTCATTTGCATGATGAAATTACTCAGCTGATGCCTAAACTGTTTGCAAATTTTCTTTGCTGAAGTGAATCTGAGTCCAGTAAAAGAACAGCCATATCACACTGGCATGGTTGAAATGCTGAACTCTGCAAAGTAATCAAACTCTAGAGGGACTGGAGTTTGATGTCCACTTTTTTTTCACCAAGAAGGCAGGCATAGGTGACTTAGGACTGAGGATAAGGTGATTTACTCTGCCACAGAAAATTCTGTTACCCATGCAGCAAGTTTCAGGGCACCTTTTGCTAGCACTTAGGGGAAAGATTGTGCAAGTTAAAGCTTTAAAGTCAAAACATGGGCATAATGGGCCAGATGCCCCAGATGCCTTTATATCATCTAAGCTGGTGATGGTGAAACAGCTCAGAGAGCATGCAGCGTTTCCCCTAAGTATTGTTTTCATTCCAGGAGAAGGCAGACAAAAGAGTTTTCTTCTCCATGGGGAACATAACCAAAGCTTCTGCAAAGAGCCTGGCATGGAGCTTCCTAGGCAGTGAAAGCTACATGGTATTTTACGAAAGTGTACACTTTAATGATTGTTAATTGCAGAGTGCTTTTTAATACATGGGGAGCCTTCAATATCTGAAAATCTATTGAGCATCATGTTGGCGAGGGAGAGGGAGAAGGACATGGGGGCTTTTAGGAGGGCATTTACTCTCTGTCAGTGACATCTTGTATCTAGCTGAACAGGGGGCAAAAAAAAAGCCAGAGAAAATGTCCACAGTGGGTTCCATTGACCCAGAGACTAAGAACATCAGGAATCTCAATCTGTTTGCAGCTTTACTTCACTTCACTTTTAGGAACACTAATACTTCAAAATATGTGTCTATGCCTCTCATCCATGGTTACAGGGCATTTCCACAATTATGGTCCTTAGTTGTTTTGTTTTGGTTTTTGTTTTTTTTTTTAAAGAAAGAATTTTGCATCATTTTAACAGAGAACAAGGTTGATTCCTAAATCCTTTAAACACAACTATGTACAATAACATCCCATTTAGATGTAAAGACCCAAAATAGCCACTGCTGTTACTGCTTGACTTCTTAGCACCAGTGTGGCAGTTAGAGCAAGAGGAGTAGTGAATCTTCCACCAGGCTGCCAATCAGACACTGCTGGTATTTGGAATATAGTGATGAAATCACTTAATCAGATTACATCCTCATAATACACCTGCTATGAGAGTTTGTTTCCAAAGTAAATTAGACTCTTTGTTCTTGTTTCAGGTTGGCTTTTGTGGTTATTCCCTACCTGTAGCAGAAATTGCATGATGCCTGTTTGCCACATGAGTGGGGATATTTATAGGTTTTTATTTTGTGCTTAGAAACATCAAATCAGAAATCCTGAGTAGAGAAGTAGCTCTGAGCTTTTACACTGTTTTCTGAATTTTTTTAAGCCACTTGATAATCAAAATGCTATTCAGATAATTCTGGTTTTCAGCGTTCTGCACTTTTGCAAGCATGGTGTGCACAGTTCTCATTCTCATGGCTTATCATTGGAGACCTTCTAACAGTCTTTCAATACTTTAAAAGGAGGCTTATAAGAAAGACATACAGATATGTTTTACTAAGGTCTGTAGTGACAGGACGAGGCCATAATGGTGTTAAATGAAAATAGAGTAGACTTAGATTAGACATAATTAATTTTTTATTATCATGCTGATAAGGCACTGGCACAGGTTGCCCAGAGAAGCTGTGGATGCCCCATCCCTGTAAGTGTTCAAGGCCAGGTTGAATGGAGCTTTGAGCACCGTGGTCTAGTGGAAGGTGTCTCTGCCCATGACAGTGGGGTTGAAAGTTGATGGTCTTTAAGGTCCCTTCCAACCCAAAGCATTCTGTGATACTGTGACCTGTGTGATGATGAGATCAATGTACACGAGAAGCTTTTTGCTTTAGACAAAATCGACTAGCAAAGAAGAAAAGTTAACATTAATACAAGTCTTTCAATTTTGTGTGAGAACATAATATCTACGTTACAGATAATTCTGTCATGTTTTCTATTTCGGGACATTGCAAGGCGCTTTTCAAACACTGAGAATTAAATGATGACATGGAATGGTTGATCCACTTGCTCAAGTGGATGGATAATGTTCAGAAAAGCTCTAGCACTTCCAGAGTGCCAGTTTTATCATTACACTGAAGCAAGATGATCACTTGTTAAGACATTTCCTCTCAGGTATTTTAAATTAATTTTAATGCCTGGATGAAATGTTCATAGTTTTCACGCTGCACCAAAGCAATATTGAGTTTTTCACCTTTGTTTGCTTGCAGTAAATAATGATCTACAAAAAAAAAAAATTCCTCCTAAGGAGAGGAAAAGCAACAATGGCCTTTTGGGGAAACAGTGGCCTTGCAATGTGTTCCTAAAAATCTGTGTGGCACTTGGGCTGCGTTGGCCAAAGGACAGAGCAAGTCAAATGGTGTTACAAAGAAAGCAAACCACTGGCTCAGTTCCTGCCTAAACCAGGGGTGCCCAGTATAAGCTCATTCTAACATGAAGACATCTGAGAGATGGAGCTGGTGTTAAGCTCTTAGAGACAGTAGAACTTAGGCCTGACTGCTGTCTAGGATTGCCTGAGTTTGGAGGAGTGAAGAGTACAGTTTCCATTCTGCTTGGAGCTACAGACATCCATGTAACTACAAATATCCCATGTTAAACATAAGAACTTGCGTGCTCAGAGCATCTGAGCCCTTGAGTTCTGTAACAACTCTGCAGCACCTGGGTAACACTCTGGTCCTTGGACACGTCCAGCCTAGATGGAATTATAAGATAGCATCCTGTATTGAGCTTAGAACAAAACTGCTGGCAGAGAGCTGCATGAAATACCTCAAGAGCTTGTGACCTTGTAAGCATAGAGTAAGTTAAGTGAATTAACACACAATTACATTTTAATGCACAAACAAGTGAATTGAGTTAGTCCTTTAATCTGCTGTAGTTTTCCTTTCATTTTCTGTGTAGTAGAAAAAAACAGATTCCTACCTGATGAGGTTTTATGAGGTTAATAGCTATGAAGTGCCCAGGCACTCTGATGATGAGGGTTGTATAAACATGAAGATATTATGCAAGCATAGCAATGCCAAATGCTTGATGCAGATTCCTTGTTCATGGTCTGATTTCCTCTCTTCAATTGCACAGCTTCTCTGCCGAGTAAATATATCTCTTTTAGATGAAAATACTTGTCCCTCTGCCTAAAGAACCCCTGCTGAGCTACCAGCAGTGTTGGTAACATTCCTTCTTGGTATGCGTATACCTGTATAAAAACGAGTGTTGAACAGGTCCTCAGGAGACCTTCCTTGCTGTGCTTCCTTGCTGTGTAGGAGTTTAAGGAGCATATTTTCTTTCCTAATGGATAAGATTGCTTACAAACACAATCCCCATTTACATGGTAAAAAAAGAATTTTGCACTCATGTTTTGTGATGTTGTAGTTGTGGAAAGAAAACTTTGTCTATGTTAGTAAATGATAGGTGACCTAATTGAGAGTGAAGTGGAAAACATCACATATTTTGCTAAATTGCCTAAACATGCTGTCTTCAGAGAGCTACTCAGATTACTTTTCAATCCTCTTGTAAAGATTGTTTCTGATGCACAGGTTTAAATAAACTAACCACTTGTCCCTAACAGTGGTTGCCGATCTCAGGTATATGTGAATAAGAAGAGAATTACAGGCCATGGAAATGCTGTTTCCTTACTGGTTTTGTTTATATTAAACGGCTGTGATGTTAGTGCCATTGTATAGTTTCTTGGAGAAATTAAAGTGTAAAATATCAAGGCTTTCCCTTAAAAAAGAAATGTCATTCCAAATGTAGCGAATATGAGATCATTTAGCTGTGTAGAGCCTGAAGCTAAGCTGGATACTGATTGAGTATGAAATGTTTATGTTGGGGATGGAAGAACTGATATGGTAAGCCACAAGCCACATTCTTTTACTTTATATTTGCAAGGGGCAAGTATTAGTTGTATAAGCAGATGATTTCCATGCTCTTCATACATGTGTTTGCTTTTAAAGTAGTCTGTCTTGTTCCTTAACTTTACTTGTCTTTATGTAATGCCTTGAAATAGATTCACGTGTACACTGGATGACTTTGCATGGCCCAGAAACCTACAGAGAGCTTTGCCCCACTATCACACAAATCTAAATGATACTGCTCGTTTTCAGTTCTCAAGGATATGTCTTTGATATGAATAGAAGAGGCTGAGTTGTGCAAAGGAATGATCAGACATAGTCGCTCACATTTGTGATGCAGAACAGAAAGGCACGTGTGCAAGATGGGTCTTGAATTGCCTCAGTTTTTACTTGGTCTTAACCAGGAAAAGCTGTCAGACATGTCTGTAAGGGCTTCTGTGTATAATTGGTGGGTAATAAAAAAGAGAACCTATATAATACATTGTGAATACGGCAAAACAAACTGGAGTGCAGTTCTCTAGGATTTATTGGTATGTTAAGAAATAATAATCCTTGTATTACTTTGTTCACTGCATTGTCACCCCAGCCTTGGGAGCTTTGTGAAACTGTGCCTGGTTAACCTGTTAACACAGACCATGAGTCAGGAGTGGTCCTGCTGGAAGAAGCAGAGTGGATTGGTACAGGTGATCTAAATCGAGTTTAAGTGGGTGGAAAGACCTAGGGAGCTGGTATGTTAGAAGCAGCAGGGGCTGTCTAATTGCATTAATCCCATTCTCGTCCTAAAACAATGACCACTAATAAGGCACTGGAGCGAGGGTTTAGAAAAAGAAAGTGTCCCTGTAGTTCTGAAACTCTCCCAAACAGAAAAAAGATGACTTTTCTCATTGCTCACCACAGCCATGCACCTGTTTGGCCTAAACTGGCACCTGCAGCCGATGGAAGGGCAGATGTATGAGATCACGGAAGACACAGCCAGCAGTTGGCCAGTGCCAACGGACGTCTCCTTATATCCTTCGGGGGGCACAGGGTTAGAGTTACCTGACAGGAAAGGCAAAGGAGCCAGTGAAGGTATGGTTGGTGTGTGTCCATGTTGTGAGTCCTCTGTCTGCCTCTGAACTCCAGCCGTCCAATCTCATGTTCCATTACCCTCAGCACTGCCATCAGCAGGTGCTTTTCCAGTCTTTCATGTCTAGAGCTAGTGGTTGTCAGTCCTATTTTCCACATGTTTCTAAGTTTCATACCCCTCCGATGTCCACTAATGCAATAAAACTGTGTGAAACCTTCTCCACACATTCAAGGCATTCTCACAGACTACATAAGGCCAGCATGAAAATCCTGCCTCAAGTGGCTGTTTTCATGGCAAAGCATTGTCTCTTGAAAATTAAAATGATTCCTGGAGCACGGGATCAAGCTTCCTCTACAGCATTACAAAAATGTTTGAGTTTGACTATTTGTTGCCATTTAACAAATGTTTTGAGGATGAGAATACTGAGAGCTATTACACTGTAAGTTTTGGCACTTCAGAGTTGGACATAGTTTTGCAAAAGTAGCCAGATAAAAGGCCTAGCCTCCGCAAAGTATTGCAGTGTTGACAGAAATTAGAAGCAGCTTATGGGTCCTCAATTCAGGAACAACTTGTTCAGTAGCTTTACATCATTGTATTCTTTTTTTAGGGGCACCACTGCTAAAAGTACTTGTAAGCTCTGCAGAGTTATATCCCTCCCCAGATATAGCTGGAGAAATGAGAAATGCAAATTTTCAGCATGCTTTTTTTGTTTGTGTGTCAAGCTTCGGTATATAAAATTAAGAGAAGTTGTATAATTTTATTTTTAAAATTAAGGAAATTTTCCAGTGAAAATGAAGTAATAGACTATTTTTGATAGTTATTTTGGTGGACGTTTTTTTGACAGATAAGATGTATGCTACTGTTCTTGCAGCTCACTGAACTCAAAAGTTTCTACAGAGTTCCCTAGGCTTTGGCTGACAGCCTGTGTTTACATATTTAATTTAAATTAATTGTAGCAGATTTTTTGCTATAAGAGTTTTTCTGTCTTTATTAGTCCAAATAAAGGCCATAATTATGTGTGTTCCTTCAAACAGCATATTTACTGGTAACTGATGGCTGCCATCATGTTGCTACAAGGAAAAATCAGCCAGTTATTCTCAGCAAACCTTACTAGACAGTACAGCAAGCTGCAGACAGCCTTGCTGTTGTACTCAAAAATATTTCACCACAGATCCTTTCCCCCCCCCCCTCTAACTTACCATATGTTTCATTTTTGAGTCATCTAGCTTTATTCTGTCCATTTCCTTTTAAAAGTCAAAATGAAATTTAATGTATGTATTCAAAACTGCCATCCAAGTGAAAGACCTCCATTTTATTTTATTTTAGCCACATTTACAGTGATACAAGTAGAAGTTTAGATTGCTGCTCTGTTAAAAGAGAAATCTGGGAAATAGCCTAGTTATGTCATGAGAGGACCCCTCAAGTTAGTGCTTTGTCGATCTTAGGGAATCTATAGGCTTTAGAAGAAAATACCCTGTCCTGACTAGAAAACTCACTGGCGCATCTTTGGTGCAGGAGTAACACTGTCCAGCCTTCAAATGCAGCTCTCTCCCCATCAGGTAACTGTGTAACTAATTCTGGACTAGCCGTGCTGCAGGGCTTCTGTTCTAAACCAGAATGTATGTGATTGAAATTTCTTTTTAAAATAATTGAAATATGTTTGAATGTCTTCTGGATCAGGATGAAATAGGCTGGAATGTGTTAGGAACATCCTTAGAGTTGATCTGAATGAATCATTACCAGGGTCTTGCCAGCTCTCAGTAACAGTCATTCCTTCTCATCTGTGGCTGTGCTCCAGAACAGCATTTACCTCTGTTCAAGCCCAGCCCTATTTACCAAAGCACTTAACCACATGCTTACATTTAAGCATGTAATTGACTGTCGTTGAAGTCAGAGCAATGCATGTTCTTAAGTGTTTTGATGGGTCAGGGAACCATCCTAGGGGAAATACAGAGAGATTCAGCAAGGTCTGAAATGAAATAGTTCATTTTGATATCCAAAGAAATTAGGAACAGTTGCTACGGCAACTAAAAAGTTCAGGGTGACGTACGGAAAGAGCAAAGTAATTGACAGCCCAATTAAGAATTCAGACCTGAAGTTAATTTTAAGGAGTCAGGTATTCTGATTAAAGGCCTATTTCTGATTAGAAGCTGAAATGGCTTTTTTATTGTACTTTCTTTGTGAAGTATCCAGTCCATAGGGCCTAATCTTATTGTAGGCTACAACTGGTGAAACAGAGAGGGATTTCAGGACTGAATTGAGGCTGATGAAGAGAGCTTCTCCTTTGACTTCTGTATCAGGACAAGCTTCAACCTCTGGCAACGTGACATAGCAGCTCTTAGGATATCTGCTTCTCAGACACACAACTACCCATCAAGAGGAGACATAAACTTTGAAACTGTGCATACAAATAATTATTTCTGTGAGACTGTCTTTTGCAATCACAGAAGCATTTTCGTTTGCATGAGCAAGTGCTGCTCTCTCTACAGAATACACCCTGTGCTCATTTCTCCAGGCTCTGTCTTGCATAGCAACATCTGTCATATTAAATTCTCACCTTCCTTGATTCACTCTGATGTACAGTCTTTATTAATGAACAATCATTGGGCTTGTCAAATACTTAAGGTTTTCATCTGAATATCTAAGAATCTATAAAACATGTCAGTAGAATCAGAAAAAACCACGTCTTTCGTTTGAACCAAAACATGTGATGTCTTTAGTTCTTCTTTATTAGAATCCTCAATCTTTTCATCTTACAGTAGTGCAATAAGAAACTTTGCATGAAGACATTGGAACTGTTTCCTATAATCCTGACAGTGTGAAAAGAGAAATTTAATATGCCAAATAAATACTATCAATCTAGTTGATAAAGTAATTCCCATCAGAATCTAGCTGGTTGATTTTCCTTATCTGTTAGCACAGAAGGATTCAGAAAGAATGCTCATTTACCCAAGCTGCTTCCAATTATCTCCTTTCATGTGTACATGGACTGAAAAAGGACAAAAAGTCAGCAGATTTCCTTCCTGTATTTATTTGCAAGTGATGAGCAAAAATAAATGGAGATCTTACAAAATTAAGAGTAGCATTTTTTGTGTGAACATACAACCTTTGCATATACACCTTTTGTGCTGGTATGCATAAAACTTCTGCCTCAAGATGGCTCATGCCATCAAGGCCTGCTCCAGCAGTGTCCTTAAGCAGTTGCTGACTTTAAAGCAGGGTTTAGTATTGCTGGAGCCAAAAGTTCTGCAACGAAAAATTCTCCATCCTTAATAGCATATCATTTCTATATTGATTTTCAGAGACAGCTAACAATTTATATCTGTTTCTCCTGGAGAGTTTGTGTTGGGATGTTATGTGGAGAAATTTAAGCCAATGCTGTATTTAACATTATATAATCTTAAAGGAAATGTCATTTGAAACAATAAAATGAAATGTTCTACCAGTCACCTTTTCAAAATGGCAAGTAAATTCTGAGACTGACATAATTTCATGATAGATGGGAAAGGATATTTTTTCCCCCATTCCTCAAATGTAAGTACTGGAAGAAAAAATTCATAATGTGATTTTCCTACAAAAGAATGTATGTAGGCAGAAGTTTCCTTCCCATTTTTTTAGAATTGTTTGCTCTGTGGAACACAGAGCAGTGTGTGCTGTAATGGCACGGAGATAAGAAACAAATCTATTTGAATTTTCAAAATTAATAATTAGTCCTTGTTGGTGACATGTTGCTCTCCTTACTAAAGCCAGAATCTTTCAAGTGGCACTACTGCCTGCTTTTCCACTACCAGTGTCCTTAATAAAGGCTGTTTGCTAAGCAATTGCCTTTTTCATCATCCCTATGCCCTGCAGCCAAAGCTGTGGCCACTGGTTAGAGCACAGGCTGAAAAGGGAACATTCTGGCATTTGATTTTTCGTTCTGCCCCTCATTCCCAAGTCTTCCTTTGAGTCCAGATTTTTTGAAGCAGCCACCTGCTTTAGGAGTTGTGGCTGCATAAATTTCTAACCTGGAATTCCTCAGGTGTGTTTTTAGGGGTGCCAAGCTCCCTACTGACTCCCTTGGACATTACAGCATGTCCTGATCCCATCTGAATACCCAGGCTCTCCAGCCTGGTAGTATTAGAAACAGATGCCTCCATTTGTCTTCTGAAAGAAAATGGATAATAATAGTGTGCTTTACAGATTATATTGAAACCTAATTAAAACCTCTCATGTTTCTTAATAAATACTACTCAGGTGCAGGGTATGGTCTCCTTTGTTTATCTCATTAGCTTGTTTTTTACTATTTCAAATACTGTTACCACTGTCAAGAATTCATTTAATAAAGAAATTTTTTTTTTCCCCATTTAGGCATTGTTCATGCTGCTGTTCTCCACACCCCCATTCCACTCTGTGGCACTTCTATCTCATTCTCACTACACTTCCCTTTACTAATTTAGTGATGACTTCTCCATTCCTAAACTTACATTAATTTAGGATATAATGTCAGATAATTTATTCTTATCATTGGAATGTAATTACACAATCTCTGATGTTACAGTTTAAACAAAGGGCCATTTTTCTCCAGGTTGCTCTTCCCATGCTCATCTTTTCAAACAAAACAGTTACTGAAACCAGAAATAATCCTGCCAGTTTTCCTTCCGTAATCATATGGGTTGGCTAGACAAAGTACTCTGAAGACTTCAGGAGACTAATAGACTGTTTCTCAAGATCAGTGTCAGAGATACCAGTATGATTAGATTACTTTCAGGATCTAAAGACTAATTCAAGAATTTTGTTCCTGTGTTTTGGCAGGAAAGCCCAATATTTTCTTTCCAGACGACAGTTTTATAGACTCCGGAGAAATTGATGTAGGCAGACGAGCCACACAGAAGATCCCTCCTGGAATCTTTTGGAGATCTCAGGTGTTCATTGACCACCCAGTGCATCTGAAATTCAATGTGTCTTTAGGAAAGGCTGCTCTGGTTGGCATCTATGGCAGAAAAGGACTCCCACCATCACACACACAGGTAATGGGACTTTATTTCAATTAAATCATTTAGTCTCAAATGGTGTTGTATGATGTGTTGTTTTATTTCATCTGTTTATTTCAAGAATGTGTTGCATGCCCAAGATCATTCATCCAGAGAACGAGAATCGAGAGACAATTGAAATATTTGCACAAATTAATCTGGTGGGCTGTAGGCAGAGGCAGACCAGGCATTTGCCTAAGGCAGCGGGCTGCCAGAGAAGGGTTTTGTGAGGCTGGTGGTCATCAAGAGTACCAGCTGGTTGCTCCAAGCAGCAGAAGATACCACCTTCTGCATCCAGTGCTTTGCACAAAGGCAGCCACACTCAAACTGCATCCAAAGGAATGTTCTCCTGAGCAGATTCATATACCTCAGGCCTGTCTCTCTTTCAGCCACTGCCTTTTCTATCTCATGGGAAGGTCAGCAAGACCTCAGTTGGTCACCCTTACCAGGAGCAAGATCCACTTCTATCTTCAATGCTGGAATGCCTGGAGCCAGCCCTTCACATCATGTATGCTGACTGTCACTTAGACTGAGGTTTGTCAGGGCCAAGTAATTAGTGTTTGAGGAAACCAATTTTTTACAGAAAGCTGCCAACTTAGGCAGAAAGCAAGATCCAGCTTTTATTCTATAGGACTAAAATGAAAGCAGATGCTTTTTTAAACACACCTTGACCAAAAAAAAAAAAAAATCACTCTGTGGGTAAAGCTCTGAAGAATCATCCCCTTAAGTAAGGATTTTATACATTATTTTCTCTCCTTTCTGTTTAAGTTTCTAAGCTGCTCTTACCCAGATTGATTAACACATTAGGGCATAATACACTGGCAGCGCAAAGTATCTTACTCCCACTTGCATCGACAGGTTATAGAAGAATTCGCACGTTTATGTTAGTGTATCTTGCCTTTGCCCTCTACTATTGGCTTGAAATACTAGAGATTTATAGAAATACCCTGCCTTTTTTTTGAACAAGCAAATGTTTATTATGATCTCTGTGGATAATACGGTGTTTTGTACATATTAACACACCTCCAACTTACTTCTGTCAAAGATGTGTCATAAATCTATGCTTCTCTGCCTACTTTTCTGCAAAATTAAAATATTTTAGTAGGATCAGCACATCATAATTTCAGTGCCACAGTAATGCTGTTACTGTCCTTTTATAATCAGTCGCTTTTCACAGGGAGATTCAAACATTTATAAGTTAAAAATCCAGTGTTAAATAAAAACTCAAGTCATGATTGCAAAATACTAACTTTACATCAGAACTCTGTATTCAATTTATTTGTTTAGTGTCATTCTTAAATTCTGTTACGGAACAGAAATTATTACATGGATCGGTTCAATTGTTTAAGTAAAAAACCTAAAATTTAACACATAAACGTCACTTTTTCCACAAACTGCAGTCATTGGTTTCCCACAAGGTCACAAGTCCTGCAAGCAGATTTGCTCTAGTGTGGGCTCCATTGTCCATGGGGCCAGAGGTGCTGCCAGGAGCCTGCTCCAGCACAGGCTTTGGACAGGGCCACAGCTTTCTTTCAGGCATCCACTTGCTCCTGCATGGATCCTCTCCCCAGGCTGCTTGCATGGGGATCTCTGCCCCCCTTTGGAGCTCCACAGGCTGCAGGGGCACAGCTGCTTCACCATGGGCTGCTGGGGAATCTCAGCTCCAGTGCCTGGAGCACCTCCTGCTTCTCCTGCTGCACTGACCATGGTGTCTGCATAATTGGCCCACTCACATATTCTCACTCCCCTCTTCTCTTGCTGCAATTACTTCTGTGCAATAATTTTTTTGCCTTCTTAAATATGTTATCAGGAGGTGACAATTGCTGCCATCACTGATGGGCTCAGCCTTGGCCCGTGGCAGGTCTGCCTTGGAGCCAGCTGGCATTGGCAGACACAGGGAAAGCTTCCAGCAGCTTCTCAAAGCGGCCACCCCTGCAGCCCCCCCTGCTACCAAAACCTGGTCATGCAAACTTAGTACAATGCTCAAAGTCATATCTGTCTGTGCTAAAATAACAAACTATTCCAAATATTCTTTGGGAAACTTTCTATGGCTGTGGTGATTATTTTCACTTCTAGGTTGCCAACAACTGTGGTCACTAATAAGTAGGAAGAAAATGTGAGTTCCAAATTTCTGTGGACTTAGAAATAGATCATGCAGAAGCCCAAAATAGTTTAATATTAATAAAAGGCATTTCTTCTTATTCTTCTCAACAAATCATAATAAGTTACACAATTTTATTATGGTCTATTAGATCTAATCTTCCTAGATAAAATCCTTTTTTAAACCCATTTTAACCTAGGAAAAATTCTAATAAATTATAAACTTTAGGGATAAGTTGTCACTCCTTGCAGAGGGCATTTTTCCATTTGTACAGTTTGAATTGATTAACATAATATTTTATCAATGATTTGTTTGCTGGCAATAACTAATTGCCTATTAGAAATCTTTGAGTTTACTAAAATGCAATAAAGCCCAATCCATTTGTGGCTCAATTAATATTTAGAACTACTAACTAGTAGCTTAGCGAAGTCACCAACATCTGCAGCAGCATCTTGCAAATATTTATTTTAAAATCCATTTTGTTTTTTGGCAGAAAGGCCCAAGTAAGTATAACCCAGGTTGGAGTGGAACAACAGCAGCTCACTGTACCTGACTGCCTTGAAATTATTTTCATCTCACTAAGCTCTAAGTAACTACATCTAATATATAGCAGGAAGTGGATGCTTGTAAGCACAATCCACANACCTATAATTTCTTAAGTTCTTTTTTAAAAATCGATTTGAGCTGTTCCATCATGCTCCAAAATTAATATGGAAATACTTAGGATTTTCTCTTACTGGTTTTATCTTCTTCAGTTCACTTGTTCTTTACTCAAGCTCAAGCTCTATTGAGACATTCCCAGCACCCAGACACCACAATGATGTCCTCTGTCACTGTCCTGCTCAGTTGTGTCAGGCGTGGTCACACTGAGACCTGATGAGGCATCAGCACAGGCAGTAGCTCATGCTCAGAGTGCCTACAGACACCTAGGCCCTAAAGTATCTTTCAAACCTACCACTAAGCAGTATGCTCTTAAATCCTTTTGTTGTTTTCATGGAGTCATAGTATATACTGAGTTAGAAGTGATCTATGAGAATCATCGAGTCCAACTCCTGGCCTTGAACAGGAGACCCCAGGAATCACACCATGTGCCTGAGAGCATTGTCCAAACACTTCCATGGCCACTTCCCTGAGGAGCCCATTCCAGTGTTTCACTCTGAGTGAAAAACCTTTTCCTGATATCCAACCTAAACCTCTCCTGACTCAACTCCGTGCTGTTTCCTGAAGTCCTGTCACTGGTCACCACAGAGAAGTGCGAAAAGTGTCTGCCCCTGCACTTCCCCTCAATGAGGAAGCTGCAGACACAGTGAGGTCTCTCCTCAGTCTCCTCTTCTCCAGCCTGAACAGAGCAGTGACCTCAGACACTCCCCATAATACAGCTTCCCCTCCAGAGCCTTCACCATTCCCATGGCCCTCCTTCGGACGCTCTCTGAGAGAGCAATGTTTTTCTNACTTCTACAACACGGCAGGTTGCATCCTAGAAGTGTCTCTTCATTTGCTGTCTGGTGATTCTAGAACACTAATTCAAGCTGCCATGGAGATGTCAGGTTGAATTAGGAAATTATAGGTATATAATATATATAATATATTATAATATATATATTATATATAATATATACCTATAATAAATAATATATTATATATTATATATACCTATATATATAATATGTAATATATTATATAATATATTATATATAATAATATAATATATTATATATTATATAATATATATATACCTATTATATATAATATANTGAGTTAGAAGTGATCTATGAGAATCATCGAGTCCAACTCCTGGCCTTGAACAGGAGACCCCAGGAATCACACCATGTGCCTGAGAGCATTGTCCAAACACTTCCATGGCCACTTCCCTGAGGAGCCCATTCCAGTGTTTCACTCTGAGTGAAAAACCTTTTCCTGATATCCAACCTAAACCTCTCCTGACTCAACTCCGTGCTGTTTCCTGAAGTCCTGTCACTGGTCACCACAGAGAAGTGCGAAAAGTGTCTGCCCCTGCACTTCCCCCTCAATGAGGAAGCTGCAGACACAATGAGGTCTCTCCTCAGTCTCCTCTTCTCCAGCCTGAACAGAGCAGTGACCTCAGACACTCCCCATAATACAGCTTCCCCTCCAGAGCCTTCACCATTCCCATGGCCCTCCTTCGGACGCTCTCTGAGAGAGCAATGTTTTTCTTATATTGTGGCACCAAAAACTGCCCCCAGGTGAGGCTACCCCAGTGCAGAGCAGAGTGGGACAATCCCCTTGCTCACCTGGCTGGCAGTGCTGTGCCTGATGCACCCATCCCAGGGCACGCTTGAAACAAAATTGTACATTTTTAATTACATGTGTTTAGAATTTATACTTGCCTTGTATTTTTAGATTTTAGATTGTATATTTTTATAATTTATGTCATATTTTTCCAAAAGAGAAACTCTGTCTCTAGCAAAGTTATCTTGGATAGATACTCAAAAGGAATGACCTTTGCAGTGTGGCAGCTTTTGCATTCTCAAGAAGACACTTCAGCACCCAATTTGAGATCTGAAATATAACAAAAAAAAATTAAAGCAAGGTTCAAAAATAATTTCCTGTAAATAAAAATTAAAAATACATAATTAAAATAATCTAGGGATGAATTCTGTCATTTCATATGTGAGTGGTGTCATATATAGCTTATTGCTCAAACTGCTCTTGGAAATAAACACTTCTTTTTTTAACTTAGTAGCTTAACTTTTTTTTAACTTTTCCTGCATAGGAAAGAACATGTCATCAAGTCCTTATCTTGGTTGACTTTGAAAACCATACCAGACAACTTAAAAACAAGCACCCAGATTTTGCTACAGTGAAGTGAAAAGGGATAAGCAGCCTAGATATTGGTGCCACAGTCAGCTAGCATTCAGCAGCCATTCAGTGCACCAACATTTACAAGTTCAGAAATAAGCAGTGTTGTTTCTTCTTGCCTGTTTTTCTACTTCCTGCAAAAAAAAAAAAAAAAAAAATAATCCCTGTTACCTGATCAGCTGGATGAAAGATGCAAAACCAGGTGAAATCAGGGAACAGAGAAGCTGAATAGTCCCTCAACTGCTGGATTTGGCTTGCAAGGTGTCCTGATCATCTAAACACATGATTAAAGATCAGATAAGGTTCATTTAATATTTGTGATGTCTGCTAGGCTCATATCTGCCTCATCCCATTAATATAATACCAGACAAAATACAATTATTGTGGTAAATCATTGGAAGGTTATTTAAATAGGAACTAAAGGGAGTTTACAGTTTTAAAGAAAGGCAGTTGTTCAGTTGAGTTACCCTTGCAAAAAGTAAATGTATCATTTTGAGGAAAATACCTAGAGCTACTACTTAATGGGACTTTTCTGTATTATTTATCTCTTTTCCATCTTCATTTTCTATGATCTTTTAATCACTTTTCCTACTGTTTTAAGATAAAACACTTGCTGGCTAAGCAAAGTACTTCCGCAAAACCTCTACCAGAGTTCATTTTAAAATATTTCTTATTTTTCCCTTGGTGACCCCTAGCAACCCTGGCAAACAATCCAGCTGGGCTAGATATATTTTTCTATCTTATTTTCTTTATTAGCCAAGACATAAAAAAAGATGAATAAGCTGCTTAGTGTCATATTTACAGTGCAGTTGAGGCATTGTCTTATGTTCTCCTGCTTATATTTCTTCAGAATGAGAACACCTCAGTAAGGCCAATATGCTGCAAGTCACCTTCTAAACAAAGATGATTTCAAGATTCATATAATTACAGGAAAATACATTCATATACTAGCTATTTCCAGAATGGTTACTTGCAGGTAGTCCAGGAAAGTACTTCACTTACCAGAGTTTATGATGCATCTCCAGACCCAGAATAAGAGACTATGCTTGAGGAAATCTGATAAACATACAAACATCACTCTCTCTTATGTTTCAGTTTGACTTTGTCGAGCTCCTTGATGGAAGACGTCTACTGACACAGGAGGCGAGAAGCTTGGAAGGACCTCAGCGGCAGCACAGAGCTTTTGTGCCCCTGGCCAGCCATGAGACAGGATTTATCCAGTATTTGGATTCAGGAATATGGCATTTAGCCTTCTACAATGATGGCAAGGAATCGGAAGTGGTTTCTTTTCTTACTACGGCTATTGGTAAGGATTTCCTCTATTATTCCTAAACTCCTAAATATGCCTTGGGGCCAGGTATTAACACACGTACTCGAATTGCATGATGGATTTGTGTGGTTTAGGAGAAAATGCTTGGAGGGGATTGTATTTAGCGACATGCTGAATACTGTTAGACCCTAAATGTTGAGTAAGTATTTTGTAGACCTTTTAAGTAACTATAACCATAATGAGATTTTGCCCAGTGCCAAATATGGATTACAAGCTGGAAAATCCTTGCTTTATTTACTTACTTTGATTTTCCTTTTATTTAGTTGGCTTTTGTTGGTTTTATTTGATTTTTTGTTTGTTTGATTGGCTTTTTTCTCTTTCTGGAGCAGAGGTGTAGGAATGATTGAGGAACAGACACCAGCAACATTCCACAGTTCAGTGTGACAGACAGTCCTGCCATTGAACACCATCAAAATCACTCAAACTGGAGTTCAGGCGGAGTACTGGGGTTAAAACTCCAGTAAGGTGTGCTGTAAACCTTGGTAGTAGCAACCACAGTAACAGGAATCCCTGTTACTCCTTGCTAACAGAAAAAAGCTGAGATTGCTTAAGAAGAAAAAAATTGACTAAATAGGTCTTTTGACTTCTCTGGCAGTAAAATGCCCTGTCAGTTCAGCTCACAGGCATGAATTTGTGGCTGTCCAAGGAGGAAAAGATGCTGCCAATGGGTGCCTGACAGCACGCTGAGTAGTCTTCATCCACCCTATAAATATCTAAATCTGTTTCAGATTCAGTAATATTTAATTTTAAATTTGATTGACCTGCTGAAAGTGTTCTTATAGCTAAATTCATTTGGTTGTAATTTAAAGATTAGTCCATAAAACTAGCACTCAGTTTTTTTCTAACCACAGTGTTTAATGGACTTTTTTTCTTTGCAGAAAAAAGCAGACTCATTCCAAAGCTGCCATTAATTCCTCTCCCAACAGAGGCATTGGTGTTGAGTCTCAGCTGTCTGCAATAGTTACCTAAGAGCTATGGGCTGTAATTTGTCTTGGCAGGTTAATTAAAAAGTTTAGGTCTTATTAAAGCAAAGTCATTAATATCTCAATATTCCATTTTAG
Organism: Bombycilla garrulus; assembly: GCA_013400315.1. Taxonomy (NCBI): domain Eukaryota; kingdom Metazoa; phylum Chordata; class Aves; order Passeriformes; family Bombycillidae; genus Bombycilla; species Bombycilla garrulus. The sequence goes on from VXBU01005725.1 coordinate 962,972, forward strand.
CACTAAAGTTTATCTAATGCAGAAATGGAAACTGCTGTAATAGTATGTTTTAAATTTAAAACCTGAAAATGTGATGTTCTGTCTTGTTTGCAGCTGAGCAACACCAGAAGTAGTTGTATATCAGCTTATGAAATTGAAGTCTTACTCTATAGAATGCAGATTTAATTCCATTTAGTTTATTTTAGTAACTTTAATTTTTTACTTACAACAACCACAGAAGCTTAAGATATTCTTCTGAAGGCAGCTTTTTTTTCCTTGTCTAAGAATATCTTCAGTTTTAAATTTCCCATTTCAGGAAAGAAATCAGTAAGGATCTAACAGCAGAAAACATGTTTAAAGCACTGTCACTAGTTGTTCTGGTTTTCAAAGTGATGCTTAAGTGTTCTAGCCAGACTTTTCTCTTGACCTCATTGCATTAATATAGGGAAAAACAAGAAGAAAAAGAAAAGAAAAAAAGCATTCTTAATTTGCCTTTGAGCATCAAGGGAATGGTGTGGGTGAGAAGCATGTCAGATTGTCTTCAAGGCAATCTTATTTTTTTTGGTTTTGCTCTGCTGTACCTTCATTATTGCATGATAAGCAGAACAGTCCACGATATGGAACCCATGATATATTTGATATATCCCCTGCTGACCTTGAATCATTCAGAAACAAGGAAGTTTTCTTTTGCTACACAGGTGGGAATCAGTTTATCCACTGCCAGTTGTATATCAGCACAAAGCTGTTTAAGTACAAGCTGTGCATTTTGAAACAGACTTAAGTAAAATGTTCAGGTAGGAAAATGTGGATTCTTGGCTAGAATTTGTCCAGAAGTGCAGCATTTGTATAAGTACCACAAAAACACTGTAATAGCCTTAAGAAGTTGGTACCTTTCTCTTGAATCTAGATTTGAACAGCTTGTTTCAAAAAAAAAAAGAAATAGTTGGGTGTTTTGTGTAACTAATGCTTTGGAACCTTTCTAGAGTATTCATGAAGTCTGAGAAGACATGGTTGCTAGATTGTAAGTACATAAATACTGTGGTACTGTAGTGTTACTATTTTTTTTCACTGTCCAAATAAAGATAAAGCAACCTGACATTGCTTATGAACCAGTGTGTAAAGTTGCAACACCAAACAAATAAATCAAGTCACACGTGGTGGGAGCCTTAGATCTGTCTGTGCAGGGTGAGGAACCTTCGATGGAGTTGTGTTGACTGTCAGAGGCAAGCTGCCATGCAAGACTACCTAAAAAAATCTCCCTTTATTATTCTACTAACATAGAGCTTAAAGTTAGAGGAAGTTTGAAAAGTATAGCTGTGATACAGGAAGAGGTAGCATCCAATGATCTGAGAAGAGGACCGACAGCCTGGAACTCTTGAATTCTGATTGATGTGTTAATTCTGCTCCAGCCTAAGCTCATGCTTCAGCTGCTCACTGTGCAAAACTGAGGAGAGTGACATTTCCCCAGAGATGCTGTATGGGTGATAGAACTGCTGGGAAAATGAATGAAGCATTAATTAATAATCACGGATAGTAGTAGAAAGCACAAAATTGATGATGGTGATCATAACGATAAGTTCATAAAGCCAAATTGTGCAGTCATTGCTTCAGGCAAACATCCCCTGCAAGTGAGGACTCACCAGAATAAATGGCAATAGGTTTTACTATAGCAATAAACATGCTGGATGGAAAGAGTTCTGATTTTCCAAGTCTTATCTGCTGTGTTTCAACAGACTGAGCTGTTCGAGCCAGCAAATCATTGCAGGCTCTGTATGACAGTATCAGCTGCAATTACTGTGCAGTGCTTGCCTGGAATGATTTGGCTTCCATTATTCTCGTGAAAACTGGAGGAAAATGGAAAAAAGCATCTGTATTCCCAGTTTGATAACACACAGTTAATTTCATAAATTGTGAGGCTGTCCATTATGCAGCTTTGGAATGTGATAAAGCTACAACTAAATCCACTCAGGAACATTAGCACAGATTTTGAGGGCAGGAGATGGCAACTTGGCCTGTTTTCTGAATAGGTGTGGAATCATCATCACTGAGGGGTTAGATGGTGTCAAAATGTGTGCCTGTTACATGCACTGAATGTAAACCTGGGGAGAATACTGCCTTGTAATACCTGTCAGGGCTTATATTTCTGAATAATACAGGAAATTCAGATGGACAGAAAATGATTATTCTGGAAAAGTTTTCAGCTTTTAATAGAGTTTTTATATCCCATTACTCCAAATTACGATTCATTGCATTATAAGGGAATGGACAGTCAAGATCTTCTCAATAATAAATGAACCTTTTCGTAAATTACATTGGTAATTTGCAAAAAAATTTTTCTGTTTGTTTCATCCTTCCTTCCGTCTCAGTTCCAACAGCATGTTTTGGGGGTTTATTAGTAATTGCATCCAGTTTATTAGAGGAGGAGCAGGAGATGAGGTTTTTCAGCTTTTCCTTTCCTTCTTCTCCTTTGAATCTGTTACATTACTTTTTGAGAACGTTCAGCTTTTAATAGAGTTTTTATATCCCATTACTCCAAATTACGATTCATTGCATTATAAAGGAATGGACAGTCGAGATCTCTCAATAATAAATTAACCTTTTTTGTAAATTACATTGGTGGCACTTTCTGAAATTCCTAATAGAAACACTTCTTTGAGAAGCACTTTTTGGATTCACAATCATCTGCCACTATTTGCCTGATAGTGGTAATTTATTTAGAGCAATCTTGTCTAGTGAAGCAAAATAGTAGGCTGAGGAATCAGCTGGAATTGGCACATCTGAGACAGAGATTTTGGCCAAACGTCTGCTCAGTAGAAGCAAGAAACATCTGAGAACCTGAAAAGAGCATCTGTGGAGTCAAAGTGTCTTCCAGCAGCTGTTGCTGCTGAGTTCAGGCAGTCTCGACTGTACAGGGCCATTGAGAAATCAAAAGGAAAAGCAAAATCAATTGTCTGTGAGAGGAGAGCATTGCTGTTTACCAGCTTGTCACCCAGCAAGTGACAGGAAACACAGGTACAACACCCAGGATAGGGTGCAAGGTTTTATCTCATTCCTATCTTCTGTATGAGACAATGCTTAAGTTAAGAAAAGGACTATTCCTTCTGCCCTCTCTACCATCCATAAAAAAACCCTGCTGTAAGTAGTTTCCTCCACTGTAGTGTACAATGAGCTCCAGTGTGATTTATAAGGGTCTACCAGCACATCCAGCACTTGGCAATGCACACCAAAAGGCACGGGCCCTTCCTGCAGTAGCCCAGAGTGTAACGAACCCCATGCAGTCCCTAGGACAGTGCTTCGACTCAGCAATGGTACCAGCAGAAGAAGACCTCACAATAGGACTGAGCTCACAGAGGAGAAATTGCAGGGCACAGAGACAAGCAGGGACTGGGAAGCCTCCTTGTGTGAGAGGTGAAGCCTCTTTGTGTGAGAGGTGACATGAAAGCACCTTTGTGTTTAGCTTGTTCTTAGCAAAGGGAAAAGGAGGCATCTGAGTAGCTCAGATTTGCTTCCCTTGCTTTTGCTGCTTATGTGTAAGCTAACTGAAACTCTAGCAATTTCCACTTCAGAGAGGATACAGAAGTGTGATCCACTTAGAGTCTCAAAGCCATTTGTGTTATTTACACTTGCTTTGCTAATGTCTGGAAAAATCTAAATTGGTTTCATGTAAATATTGAGGAGTCGGGATACATTCAGTCAGTGCAGAGTAACATGGGATGTGTTCTGTTCTGGCTTGCACTTTGCTTTTAGCTCCTTAATGCCTCAGTTATTCGACTTTAAAAAAAGTCCCCCATGTACTATTAGATCTTCAGGACTCTGAAGGAGGAAAAGTGGTTTTAATGTCCCAGCTACCCTTTTCTGGACTTCTCCTTAGGCTAAAGAGGCTGAAAGTTCAGCAAGTACTTTGCTGAATCAGAACTCCCTAACTGCTAATGAGGCTCCAGCTGCTCAGTGGAAGAGCTCAGTTCTCCCCTATTGCATGAGCCCTTCTGTTTCAGAGAGGGACATGGAGCACTTCCACCTTGTGGTAACCCTCTGCAAATAATTAGTTAGTAACCCATTCCTGTCCACATTCACAACTCTTTTTTTCACTCTGCGCAGAAAAAGAAATACAGCAACATATGAGAACTGTGCCAGGAAGGAAAATCACCTAATTTTTGATGTTATTGATCTCTCTGCTACAAAATAACAGCAGACCTTTGCAGACTCTGCAAATATTTTTTTCGACTTTGGCTCCGTGGGCCCCTCTACAAGCAGACATCTGATGCTCTGTGAGATGGGCAGTGCTTTTTTTGGTTCCTCCTTTGTTGATGCCAACCCCTTTTTTGATGCTTTGTTTCCTGCTTTCTGCTCTTACCTAGCTTCTCAGAGTGTGGCCTAGCTCATAGGTCTCAGGCAATATTTAGAGAGGATAGAGTCACTCAATTCATGTAGAAAGCAAAAAATGCATTTATGAGTCCCTGCCAGGCTGTGTTAGGGTTTTCTTTCCTTGTGTGTTTGATCTCATGAATGACATTCTGTTGACAGGTCTACTTGACTGAAAATGGTTATCCTCAGAGCAGGTTCAGGTTATGCTGCAGCACTGCAAATTGTCTTCCTCTAAATATCTAGCTGGAGTGTGAGGTCCTCTGTGAGAATTGAACTAGTCCATACAGAAGGTTGGCAAGAAGACAAGAGATTGCCCTCTCCATGCGAGCCAAATCCAGCCCAGTTTGATAGGTTCAGTATCACAAGGCAAGACAGAAATGTGGGGTGAACTCCCTCTGTCTCAGCTTTGTGAGCTGCAAGAATTCCCCACTCCAAGCAGGTGTCATAGTGTGATTGGTGAAACTTCACTTACATCCAGCCCATGTGTAAATCTAGTCTGTTCTCTTTACAGGGCTTAATAAAAAGCAAATATGGGCTGAACCTGGATTTGGAAATGAAAGGAGGGCTGTGGAGAGATGAAACTTTTCACATTAGTTTGCACTCCTCATATCCAGAGTTTGTTTGCTATTCTCAGTAAAACAGTGATGATAATTTTGGATAGATAGTGACACAGCCCTTAAAACTTTAGCTTCTGGAAGCCCACAGCAGCTTTATCAGTGCTCCCTTAATATTTCCACATTTTTCATCAAAACTTATGAAGAGCTTCATTTCCCAGTGAAGTGAGCCAAGAGGGTGAGCATGTTCCTGTGTTGGGGTTTATCTCTGTGTCTGCCTTTTCAGACAACTCCTAACTAACCAGACGTTCTTCCTGATTCTTAAATCCCTTTCAGCTTCAGTCAGTAATGTTTGTACATGATCCTATGGTACACTGCTCCCTAAATGTTAACTGCAGCTTTCTGCCTGCTGCTGCTTAGATCTACAGCACTTCCAAGGAATAGGAAGTCAGACCAATTGTTTCAAATCTAGATGTTATTTGTAATGACCTTTTTTTCTCTCTGCAAGTGTCTGAAACAATTCTTGCACAATAAGCCCACTTCCCAAGCCATAATGGCAGGCAAAATTATTATTTCAGGATTTTTCTATTGAAGACGTAAGGCATCTCTAATAAAGAGGAAGTTAGGACACGTCTCAAAGATAATTAAATAATAAGAAGCCTGCAAAGGTCAGATGCTTGGCTGTGAAAACTTCCACGGCTGCTTTTTCTTTGTAGAGTGTATCTCTTCACTGATGATCGGTGAATAAAGGCTAGCAGTAGAAAATTAAAATGTGTAGAACTAGCTTAGTTTTAAAGATGAGATGCAATAATTTATTTAATATTAGGTTTTAACTTTATTTTTTTTATTTTTTATAAGTACACAATATTACAATTACAAGTGATAACTTGAGTGGGGAAAATAGAAAAACAGACAGGTACTTTCATTTATATTGTTGTATAAAAGAAATTAGGCCATGCTTCTAAAGACTGCTTGCATGGCAGTAACTATTCATCTCAGTAGAAGTTAAATGTCTGAATGTCTTTAATGTTACAGATTTTGTCTGGTTTTAATCATGCTTTAAAGTGGTAGAAAAGCGAAGGTAGATTTGTCTTTTTGAAAAGCTTCTCCTACATCTGTACTCACATGGACTCACATGGTAGCATTGAACTTGCAGGTCCATGTGCTGTGTTCAGGCAGGCTAGTTCTCTTGATCTGACAGCTTGTACAAAAGGTTAATTGATTGGGGGAGTTACTTTAGTTTTAGGGTCAAGAAAAGGTTTATTTATTGCCAAAGTTAAAGCCTTTCCTTTTCTTTCTTTCTTTCTTTCTTTCTTTCTTTCTTTCTTTCTTTCTTTCTTTCTTTCTTTCTTTCTTTCTTTCTTTCTTTCTTTCTTTCTTTCTTTCTTTCTTTCTTTCTTTCTTTCTTTCTTTCTTTCTTTCTGTTATTTTTTGCTGCTATTTTTTCTTTGTGTTATTTCTGTCCCTGTGTTTTTCTGTTAACTTTTTTTCAGAACAGCAGAATTCTGCCTTAATAACATGGCATGTAAGTGCTGTCTGAGGGGTTCTGGAGAAATGTGTAAAACAGTGCATATGGTTTCTGTTTTTACACTTTTGTATATAGCTCTTTCCACGCAGCCCAGACTGCAGACTAATGTAAGCACAGCTTGTTTTATTCCTGTGTCGTATTACCGAGCTGCTAGAGCAGCTCTGTGCATGCTTTTCTTTCCATGAATGCTCCCCTGCTAAAGTACAGAAAGAAAGTTGTGGGAGTTACTCGTCCACTTTGGCAAACAAAAGGAGAAATCTTTCTATACTAGAACAACAGACACTTAAAAGCCTCACTTTTCTAAAGGCTGTATTCACGTGTATATACTTGCATGCAAGACCACTAAAGCACAGAAGACAACAACATCAGCACCTCAGGAGTCACTGGACCAATCTCCATTTTGCACAGTGGCTGAGCAGATGAGAAGGACATGGTCTGTGCAGCCACTCCTGGCATATGTTGACTTTTTAAATTATAACAGGTGGTCTGTGTTCTAGATGTGTGATTGCTTTATTTTGCTGAGTGCTACAACAGTCTCAGAAAAAGTTTCATAGATTATCTTAAACTGATTTCTAGACAGCTTGCCAGAGGCTCTGAGAAGGAGCAAGATTTGACCACATTTATGCAGAGAGTTTGCAAGGGGCAGGAACAGAGCCATAAGTACTGCTTTTTGTCTGACCCTGACAGAAGACCACCAAGAGTTCAGTGCAGCTTCCTGAGCACAGGACTTTGGTGGCACCTGAGATGCCTCAGGGAACTGGGGGCATCTCTGCAGGGGGGCAAGGCTGACATAGAACCTGGAGGGAAGGCTCTTGTATAGCACTGGCTGCAGACCAGGCATCCTACTTGAGAGCAGGTCCCTAGCACCAGGCACTTACCTAACTGAAGCTCACATATCAGTCATTCCAGCCAGTACATCCTTAGCTATCAGGCTGGCTATTTTAACTAAAGACGTGGTGTAAAATGAAATTAATTTTTTATGCACCCAAAATCATAATATTGCCAAGGTTTCACGGTATTTTTTTGACCAAAAGAGATTACATTTGTAGTTCTTTGTGTGTGTATGCAGGAATGTTTTGCTTTTTTCCTCCTATAATACACCAACTTAAAACATCATTTAAATTGAAACTTAAGGCCAGAATTAGCCTTGCCCTGAGCTATGACAGCAGAAAATGTAATGTACTGAACATGAAGTAACTTCCCTCTTGGTAGTGCACCTCCAGAAGTTGAACCCTGAAGGCTGAATAATTTTTGTTTCATGTATTAGTTTGTAACAATTTATGAGAGTGGGAAGGAACAAAAAAAATAAAATTCTTTGCAATCCCCTGGATTGCAAATAGGGGATATGAGCGTTTCATCTCCTGGAGTGAAATTCAGGTTTAAAAATATTTCAACTGCAAAAAAAGGGAATTTAGGAAGAAAATAACTGTTCACAGTGTGTCTTTCTAGGTCTCCACAGCCATGTCATAGTTATCTTACAAGTATGTATTAAAGTCTTATTGTGCTTGGAAGCTGCATTGGAGAAGGAAAAAGAAGAAGGCTGCAGTCCAACAGCTACTCTTTGTTTAAAATCATTCACCAAATTTTTTTTCCCAGCTAACTTCCAACCTGTGATCCCATTTCAAGTGCTTTGGAACAGAGGGTATTTTCAGATGGTCAGTGTATGATTCCTAAAGAACCGGATTTCAAGACCCTTTTGTGCTTTTAGCATTGCTTACATTGTAAGGAAAGAAAACAGTGTTCCCTGTTTGGCCCTATGGACAGCAGAAATACATTAGAAGAACTTCCTAAAAGTTGGTGAAGTCAAGGGAGATTTTACCATCAAGTTAAATGGTCATGATGTAGTGCCCAAGTGCTTTTGAAATCCCATTACACTTTATGCTTTCAACCATCTGAGAGCTTCAGATTATAAGGCATTCTGCACTGGAAAAATTTCTTCTTAATAAGGAAGCAGTAAGAGAAAGGAATGAATCAGGGAGATAAAGCTCTCTCTCAAAGGACAACCCAAGTTCAGACCAAATGTGGCAAAGGTTTCTGAAACGATCAGGCTTGCTCTCTTCTTTATTTACTCCCCAAACTATACTCACTTGGTCCCTTTGTCTGTAGAACAGAAGTTAAAAATAGGACAGAAAAAAGCTGACTTTTTAGTATTTCCAGATGGGCCTGGAGTCAAATGTGCTTGAAATAATGTGAGAAAGACTGATATGATTGTGGTGAGAGCCGTTTGAGTACCTGGATTGCCATCTCAAACCAGGCCTAAAAGGCAAAGTACAGACAGCTCAAGGGAAAATGTGCTCACATGATGTACTGTGAAATTTGGCAAAATCAGTGGCTCTTAGTTTCAATAAGCAGCCCACCTGCCCCTGAGCACCAAACCTTCTGTGCTTCACCATCACCTTGTAAAATGGCCCAGCCCGTAGAGTGTAGAGTCACTTCTGGCAGGGGTAGGTGTCTGTTGTCAGTACCCTTATGGAGATGGGGGTGTAGCTGCACTTGCAAATTGCTTTTTTTGAAACGTTCTTACAGAAAAAGAGGAGGGAGAATAACATGTAATTCAATATTGTGGTTACTGTCTTTCTCTCTCACTTTCCAGATCAAGAGTGATTTAAAGAGTTGTTTAAAGGACTGCCTGCTTGTAGCCCTTTTCCTAATTTATACCTCTATGTGAAGATTAGAGTTCCATTGGGATGTGAGAGCAAAACAGCGTTATATGCATGGGTTCTTAATTAAAACAGACCTCCCAACCTTAGGAAAAAGAAAAAAAAAATCAAAATTGGCACAGTATCAACTGGCATTAGCAGTATCAGCATCACACTAGGTGCCCTACAGAAGAGGAAACTGTGAAAGAGCACTCAAAAATAATGACTGAGTTTCCATGATGCTGTCAAGACTTTCACATCCCAGGCTGCCAGGTGTGGATTACTTGAACTAGAAGTATAAAAGCTGTATAAAACACAAATGAAGCAGAAAAATTGAAATCTCAGCAGGTGATGATGTACTATAAGAAGGAATCAGTCCTTTAAAGCTTCATCTGGGGAAGGAAAAGGAGGAGCAAGAGAATACCAGACCCAGCATTTCCACATTTCCTTTGTTTCCAGGGCATTTTCTTTCCCCTTAGCTTTTTTTTCCTTTTCTTTTTTTTTTAGCTTATAGTGTCAAATCTGATGCTTGAAGACATCTGAACATGTTTTATCCCCTTTCACCTCCACGTCTGCTTTGGCATTGTTAGCACAATTACAAGGGCAGGTGACAGTTCTCTAGGCTTAGAATTCAACCTCTCCTGTAGTGAAATTCAATCGAGTAGCATCATTTCATTGAAAAATAAACAAGACTGCAAGCTCTGCAACTGGGAAGTAAATTAAATGTGTTCACAGAGCTTCAGAATCCTCTTTGCCTTTCATGTTATACTGCTTGACTTCCTATTAAAATTATTGCTAGCATAGTTGGGGTAGTGACAAGGAGCATTTTTGTGAAAGAGAGATGTTATTGCAATGAGGTTGTAGGTGTCAGTTTTATCCTGGACAGGCAGATCTAGGAAAAAATATAATGTGGCTTTATAAGGTTGCTCTAGTGCAGCAGCAAAGAGAAAGGTGAAATAACATCGTGTCCCATCACTTTCCCAAGCAATGTAATTAATGTACAGGGAGAGGAATACTGGGCACTCCTCATGGCCCTTTTGCACTGATGTGGCTGACAGAGGATTTCAAGGTCAAATATGAACCGTGGAATCTACGTGTTTGCTGCCTTGTTCCCTGTGCCCTCCTTCCCTCCCAGAAAAACATTTTTGTTAGCCAGGGGAACACAATTAGGCAGAAAATAGATCAGTGGACAGTTAGGAACAATATATTTCTGTGTGACAATAAATATATGTATTTGTTTGATACAATAAACAATTCAAATTATTTGGTTTACCTCCTTTTTTAGTTTACTTGGTATTTTTGAATTAATGCATCTTTGTATAGAGATAGTCAACATCTGTTAGAAAAGGGTACAACCTTTTATTGTACCAATTAATATGTATGCAATATGTTCTTGGGCTGGTAGATGAGTAGCTGTGGCAATTTATTTTAGGCTGAACAGCTACATATATCTTCCCACCAGCACTGAACTAAAGATTTTGAGGCCATTTCTTATGTAGTGGTGGAGTAGACTACTAGTTGAAGGGAACGGTCAGGATACTTAAAAAAACCCTGCTCTTTTCTTTGCATCTCATTTCTAACATAGAATATTCTCACTGGTACAGTTCTTTTCTATTCCTTGGACCTTCATTCCAGAACTGTGATTAGCATGGATTCATTAAGGTCTAATCATCTTACTGCAGTGCTATTCCTGCATGTTTCTGACACCAAACACTGGCATCTCCCGAGCAACTTTTTGAGGTTATCAAATGAAGCAGTTACATTTGAATTCATACAGCTACACTGCACTCAGTGGCATTTAATCAGTTCTTAGAAAGCAGTCCTGGTGCTTATTAACTCCCAAAAAGCTACTGCCTTCAGTTGCCAGCTAGATAACTACTTTTTCTTTGCCAATAGACAGTTGCCTCTAAATGCCTAGGGAATGATGATGCTTGGTGGCAAGTGCAGGCTATAAAATATTTATCTTTAACACACAATTGTGTTACTGCAGCCTCTAATAAGATTTGGTGTCAGGCAAACATCTGCCTTGGCCTCTGGCCCAAAGATAGGGAAGCAAGCTATTAAGTTGAATGTTGCATAGTAAATAAATAAGATGGAAATACTGTTAAAGTAGCTGTACTGCTAACCAGCAAACATGGTGAGTATATACAAAGGAAGTCCATCAAGAGTGTAGCAATTTGTCGACCTTCTTAATATGTTTATTGTGTTGCATCTGTATAAAGGTAATTCATGTCGGTATGTGTGAGCCAGGCCGACAGATCTTTATAGGGTTCACCGCAGTAGAATTGGCTTTCATGGGGCTTTTTGTCAGCAGCAAAGTGGTCCCCTGAGCAGACCATTAGCCTGGGAGCTTTGTCACTGTCACATGAGTCAATTTCTGATATGAAGCAAATGCTGTGTTGTATTTGTCCATGCCTCAGATTAACAACCTAAAAAAAAAAAAGGGAATGGTAACAATTAGCAATTTCATATTGAACTCGATAATACCCTTAAATAAAAGATAGTGTAGTGTGAAGTCTTATTGTGGGTATGGGCTGGATCATGCCAGTTTATGGCTTCTCTCAGAGGAAAGGGTGATTACAGTGGGAAAACTAGCAATGGGATAAAGGTTTCAGCCAAGTTTCCCTCAAAATCTGCCAGCTGTGAGTTTACTCCTACTGAAAAACATCCCCTGAAATAAATGGCAAAAATAGCAGATCAATGTTATTTTATGCAATATGTTGAATTATAGGTGCTGAGGATACTTAGGGAATTTTTTGTTTCTTTCTTTGCTTTGATAATTAAAACTCATGAGCAGAAAGGACTTTAAAGAATACTTCAGAAGAAGAGTTTTGCTCTTGGAGAAGTCTAGACTTTCACACTTAATGAATGTTTTCCATTTCTTATTTTTAGGAATCCAGAAAGTGTTTGGTACATCCTCCTTTTCCTAGCTGAGGTAGGCTGCCCTAGGGTAGGGAGTACCTGTTTTGTCTGGGCATTTCCATACCATTCTGCAAAATGAGACAGGGTGGATCTGAAGACCAAGTGTCTCATTATGTCATTTAGACTTTCTCTCAGAGGAGTATGAGGATATTTATAGTGGAGAACTGCAAAGATGCTCAGAGGGCTTGAGCACCTCTCCTGTGGAGACAGACTGAGGGAGCCAGGGTTGCTCAGCCTGGAGAAGAGAAGGAGGTAAGAAGACCTTGGAGCTCTTCCAGTACCTAAAGGGGCTGCAAGAGAGCTGGAGCAGGAGTTTTTACAAGGGCATAGAGTGATAGGACAAGGAGGAATGGCTTTAGACTGACAAGTGGGCAGCTTTTGATTGGATATTAGGAAGAAATTCCTCACTATGTGATGAGGCACTGGCACAGGCTGCCCAGAGAAACTGTGGCCCATGCATCCCTGGAAGTGTTCAAGGCCAGTTTGGATTGGTTGTGGAGCAACTTGGTCTGGTGGAAGGTGTCTCTGCTCATGGCAGGGGGATTGGAACTGGGTGGTCTTTAAGGTCCCTTCCAATCAAGACCATTGTGATTCCATAAAATGACTTGTTTTTTTTCAGTTGCTAGTTAGATTGTGAAGCTGGCAGAACACTTAATTCCATAGGCAAGCTTTCCCCTTCCCTATTAGAAACCCCACCACCTCAAGTTTTGCCAGTGTGCCCCTGGCATGAGTTGTTTGCTTTCGGAAGTTTCACTCCTGCTAGCACTGGTGATTGAAAGGTGGCATGGAAACTGTATTTTCAGTGCTCTCTTTGCACACAATAGCAAAACCTGTTGAAGGCATCGTGCATCATCTATTGGCTGGCCCTCCAGTTATTAATGTCTGTCCTTACCAGCTGGTGTCAGTCAGATCTCTTTGGGGATTTGAAAGCCAAGAGAAAACTGTGGGAATCAGACTGGAAACATCGAACATATGTATCTCTATAAGAGAATTGTTAATGGTCTCACAGTGAACTTTAACAATTAAATAAAACAAAACAAAAACATTGTCATGGTTCTCTAAAGGAGTTCCCATGGTACTCTTCATAAAACACCATATGGAATTTTGTATATATTGGAAAATACTCCTCTAATTATGTAAACATCTTACAGAATAAGCTGTATAATGGAGACTAGAAGCCAGCCATAACTGCAGTGACTTTTGGTTATTGACTGGTAGTGTGTCACCTCAGTAGCAATGTTGACTGTGAACATACTCAAAAGACAGACAGCTGCTTTGTGCCACTGACTTAGGGATTCCCTTAATGTTAAAGTTGTGGCCTTTCTATCCCATATGGTAATAATTTGGCTAAGCCCTGGCTTCTGAAAATGTCTGTTTGATTCTTTATTTTTTCCAGGGTCCTCCCATCACAAATCCCTAATTTCTGATGCCAAGTCACCCACCTCCTCCTGTGTAGCTTGAAATGTAGGTGTTAGAGCAGTGTGCGGGAATGTCTGTGCACTTACACATGCCAGAAGGGCCAGAAAATTGTCTGAGGTGCCCAACTGGCAGTCTGTAACCACTGAAACAAAATTCAGCCCTAGGATGAAAACAGAGGTTTTTATGAGAAGCTTTGAGTGAGTATAACTTGCTAATGCCTGCAATCTGCAAAGTAAAAAGAAATTCCATGTTATGATTCTGCCTAAGAATATAAATAGGAGCATGCTCAGTGTTGCACACACAGCTTGCAGAATTGCTGTGGTCATTAGCTCTATAGTTTCTGAGGGGGGAAAAAAGTGTTTTCATTTAATACTTCCTTTATGGAAATACTTTGGAATTGTTTGGGAGTAGCTTTGAGACAAAGATGCACTGCATGAACCTTCATAGCTTTTCAGAAGAGATTCTCAGTAGTGAAGAACTTTTGGGAGTATGTGAAGACCTTACTTGCCCTGAATCACCAGAAAAGTTGGCATCCTTAACCGCAAAAAAACAGCAAGTGGCACAAGTCACAGGGGGTGTAGAGTTTCTTTTCAGTTCATCTCATCCCTATCAGGCAGGTTATTGCAGGGCACATAGTGTAAAATGAGACTACATTAAAAATGTTACATTTGGCTATATTAGAAAAACAAAGGACATCAGAGAAAGCAGTGAAACGGGATGAAAGGATTTTTAAGGGCCTACTCTATTATTAATAGTATGGGGTATTCAGGCCACAAGTAAGAGCTACTGAGGTGCTTCAGTGAGGAAGGTAAAATGGTTTTCATCCACCTCTTTTTTAATTCCTTTGGAGTTAGCCGCTGTATGGCATGAAGCAGTTTTGCCACACTTGCAAAGAAGTGTCTGGGAAACCAAAGATTGAGGAGATAGTGATAGAGGAAGTGATATGTCTGCATATCACTGCAGCTTTACAATGAGAAATGCCAAATCTGCATATGAACCAGAAAGTAGATGTAAATATTTTTTAATGCGTTAGTGTCAGCGGGGAACTGACCAGTTATAAGTGTCTATGCTGAGCTAGTCAGAGGAGGAAAGGATGCACCACCAGAATAAAGGTTCTTACATGATTCACTTAGAGATTCTGGAAAGGTTGGTTACCTGAGCACAGGTCTGTCCATTTCTGTGGTCACTCTGACCTTCTAGATCCCTTTATACATAGTCATTGTAGTGCACAAAGTAATTCAGCTTCATCTGCAGTGGACATCAAATCGGTGTGTAGAGTCTTGCCTGTATTGTTGTAGGCATCACAGACGCACCATCTGAAGCCACTGTAACTGCAAAATATTGTTTCCAGTAACAAAGTTTACCATTTAGCTGATGTGGTGCATTGTCACACTTTGGAACAGCTGCCATGCTTGACATTATGCTACTTTTTAGGTACTTTCTAGATGTTTCTGTGGGTCTTTTTACTATTTTGCTTAAATATTATACTACAAAAATATACTAAGAAAGCTATATGGATATTTACTCCTTTTGAAGATCTCAGTTTAGTCCATTAATGCAGAAACTTGGGAAAAAGCTTTTAAAAATAGTTTTTAATATTCTAAAGGTGTTGTTAATGCTGAGAGTCTGTCCTGCATCAAGCCCTGAGGCATTCCCCTTGACCTCAGAGGTCACACGTGTTACATCTATGCAGTGTTGCTCCACATTGCAGCCCCCGACCCAGTGTGGCAGTGGAGTGGTGAGGTCTCATGGGAAAAATGCACTAATACTGAATAGCACAGGCCTTCTCTTCCCAGAAAAAAGAAATACTCTAGGGATTTTTTTTCTGCTGCTTTTTTTTTTTTTTTTGCCACCTTTTGAGCTTAACCACCTCATTGGAGGGTCTGACAAGTGCCAGAACCAGCTCAAGAAGAGGGAGCTTAGAGTTGTTCTTAGGATGAGAAGATTAGAGGAAAAGGACTGACCCTTTCTGCAACAGGAGTGGTTAAATCTCCTTGCCTGTCTCATTATCTTGTTTCACAGAACTCACACTCTAGACATTCTTCATGTGTGTAAGTATATACGAAAATAATTTTTTTCCCTAAATCTCTCCATATATTTCTTGAAGAAAAGAAAAATGCAAGTGTTGTTAAAAAGGCATAGAGAAAAAAAAAAAGGCATAAAGTGAATTCATTTTTATTTTCAGCAGTGACACTAACCCGTGTCAAAGTTTTGAAGATTTTATACACATGGGCTAATATTAACTTTTCATTTACAGGATAGATTTGTGTTTATACTGCTATGAATTGAGAGATGATATTGCTAAATATCAGTATAAATGCACAAGGCCTGAGTCACTATTTCTTTATTCTAGGAAGCATGGCTGCTCTTTGTTTGGAATAAAGATGGCAGCTCAAGCCTAAAGGGTTGACTGCATGTTGTGACTGTATTTCCATACACCATCAAGTGAATACCTGCTTAACTACTGAGTGTTAGAAAACTGACAGCACTTCCTCGTACCTTTCTTGCTGCATGGAGCTGTCTGCGTATGAGATGTCTGAAGCTAGGACTTAAAACATGAATGCTTTAAACTGGTTTTGTTATTTAAAATTTCTGTTGTCCTTTATGAATCACTAAATTACACTGCAACCTTTAAAATGTCCTTCAGAAACCTCTGCCCTCTGGTGAACACCCATCCAGAAACCAGCTTCCTTTCATTTGTGATTAGAAACTAACCTGCGCATCTCTGCTGCCGCTGGTTCTCTTCACTTGCACTGATTGGGAGTTTAGAAATAACTTTGCTCCCACAAGGTCTTGTGAAGTACAACTGTGCAAATGCAGTAATTATTCACAGGGATGAGATTTTCACCCCACTCCATGTGTACCACTGGTGCCCCTGCTGTATAACCAAATCCAGTTTTCATCTGATAAGCATCTCCCTCAGAGAAAATGTGAAATAGCACTGTAGAATGAACCACAGTATTTATTGCAATGTCTTTCAAAGCCCCACTCACATTTACTCAGTCTTCACTCACAGTTTCATGTAAGAAAATAAGATTATTTTCATTCTCTTTTTGATGTGTTTACCAGCTTGTTTTGTTCTTTTATGAAAGATATGTTTTAGTCCCAGTATTCTGAACTCTCCTCAAAAGAGAAGTGCTAGATAACATTTTGCTTGCCTGTTAACTTCCCCTGAAAAATGAATAGCTGGTGCTTTTGCCAATGTTAGGGAATTTAAGATGATAACTAGAAACAGAAGAAAAAGTGGAATAGACCCATTCCTGTTCCACCAAACAGAATATCAGCCCCAGCACTTTCAGCCGTTACAGGTATAAATTATATATCATGTATAATGTATTATATTCAATGTAATATTGCGGAGCAAATAAGAAGAAATTTGATTAGAAGTATTTCTTGAACAGGTAGACAAGGATGAACCAAGGTCCTGTGTTCAGTAAGTTCATAGGAGAGCATACCTATCATCACTCAGCTCTTTTGGGCACAAATAAATGCCTCAAGGTCACTTAAGCAAGTCAATGAAAGTGGACCAAATGTGCATGTTCTGCCATGAGAATGGTATATATTGCATCCCTGCAGTAAATTCAAAGAGGAAAAATGGTCATAAAAATATATATAGGGAGAAAATACGTTTGGAAGTTTTCAGGTACTTGAGAGAATGTCAAACCTGGTGGTATTTAATTACTGGATTTGCACTTGAACCATGTATTGGTGTAAATGGATGAGCAGGGTTTAGTACAGCTCACACTAATGCTTTTGCTCGGAGTGCAGCAACTGCTTTGAAGTTTCAACTGTCCTGCCCATCCAGAGCCCTCCTAAACTCAGAGGTGTTTTCTTGCTTAAAGAAGTATCTGAATTCCTTTTGTTTTCCAGAATCAGTGGATAACTGTCCCAGTAATTGCTATGGGAATGGGGACTGCGTGTCTGGGACTTGCCATTGCTTCCTCGGCTTTCTGGGCCCTGACTGTGGTAGAGGTAGGAATTTATGTTTGATTAATTGTTAACCCTCTTCCCATCCAGTTAACATTTTTCTTCTGGAAATTATATTCATGATGGTGCCTTTTGCAAAGTACTCTTCACCCAGTGTAGGTATCTTGCTGTAGAGTGAAAACAAGTTGATCTACGAATTTTGTTTGCCACAAATTTGCAAAATTTTGCTCAGCAGCTGAGGGATCCATGGGTGTTTACCCTGGAGAAAAGAAGGATCAAGGGGCATTTTATCTTACTGGTCTCTACAACTACCTGAAAGGAGGGTGTAGCCAGGTGGGGATCAGTCCCTTCTCCCAGGTAAGCAATAGGACAAGAGGAGACATCCTCCAGCTGTGCCAGGGGAAATTTAGATTGGCTACTGGGAGAATTTTCTTCAGCAAAAGGCTCAGGCTGCTCAGGGAAGTGGTGGAATCACCATCTCTGGGAGTGTAGGTGTGGCATTTAGGGACATGGTTTAGTGGTGGGCTGGCAGTGCTGGGCTAAGAGCTGGACTTGATCTTGGAGGGCATTTCCAACCTTAATGACACTGATTCTATACTAATTGTAGCTGCTGTGCCCTTAGCAATAACACAACCCCCTTGGACTGCTTGTGGACAGGCAAAATGTCATGTTGGAAATTTTGTCTCTGGAAGTGACTTTAGAAAAGATGACTTATAAATGTCATTATGGTTTGTTTAGCAGAGCACAGCACGTCATGCTGTAATGATACTTTCTTTTAAGGTACCGATTTACAAAAATTACCTTGCAAGTCTGCCTGAGCCTGGCCGTGGGGAACGGGACAGCGTTAGATAGAGTAAGGCTAGGAGTGGAATAATGGCAGGAACAACTGGTTACTCTGGCCAAAAGTAAAAACACTGGTAGGTCTGGGAAGGAGACTTACCCCAGTAAACAGTATAATATATTTTTCTGCTCAAGTGATAAGTCTTTTTAATAAATGGCTTTGGAAGGGTTTTCTTTGGCCTGAATATTTTAGGTTATTTAAACATTTAAAAAACAAACTGAAATACTTTTAGTAAGAACACATTTCAAACCAAGATATCAAAACCTTGCATGTGGGAAATGACAGGATACTGTGTATCAACCTTTTCGAGGCCTTTTTTGGCTCTAACAGTCCAACAAACTAAGTACAGATTTATAAATCTGGGGAGGGAGGTAGCATAAAACGTTAGTGCCCACCCAAGGAGCTGCGGTAAGGCTGCAGGTCAGGCCTTCGCCCCAGCTCATCGCTCCTTTGGAAAGCAGGCTGGCGCCTTCCCAAGAGAGAGCTAAACTCTGTCCAACCCCGGCCCTCTCCCCCTCCAGCTGAGCTGGGTCACATCCCAGCAGCGAGCCAGGAGACAGAGATAAGGAGCCGCGCACCCCCAGGGCAGGCCGGAGCTCCCTGCCAAGGCAGTGAGGCCGGGCTGAATCCAGCGGGGTTTCAGAGTTCACAGCCCAGTAAGATGGATGTGGCAAGCTTGTCCCTGAGAGCTGTTATGTCAAAGTTCTTGCTGACTCAGGTTACACTTGGTTTGCATTTCCTTACACTTGGTTTGCATTTCCAAGCTCGTTTTCAAATCCCTAGAGCTGGAGACAAAAGGAGTTTTTTCCATGTCCCATAGCATATTCCAACTCACACCTCCTAACTTTCAGTAGGGGCAGAAGTTCAGAGCTTGTTTTCCCCAAGGCTCCCTGTAGAGTCTGTGGAGAAGAAGAACTTTCTTCACTGTGAGTCAGAGTACTTAAACTCTTGTTCTGAATCCACTTTCAGAGGAGCTTACCTCCCCTCCTGGGCTATATCCTGAACTTTCTCAGGCTTTTCAGGGGATCCATGTGAGCCTCCCGTTTCACCAGAGCACATGCTCTAGCTGCTATGAGCACCTTTTTTTCAACTCTGTCTTTTCTGCAGAATCATCTGGGTTCAGATCACAGGTTGCATTCTGCCTTTAGGAAGACAGAAAAATACCTGGAATGTCAAATCTAGATTTGTGTATGCATGTCCACTCACTGGGCATGTTAAATAGATCATGTTGCCATGAGCATGTGATCCAAGGATTCCAGCATTTACTTCTGTTGGTTTTCAGCGGCATCCAAGGCTCTTCTTTTGACCTACAAATCCTTCAAAAGTCAGCATGTGTAAGGCTGTTACGGTATCCATCTGCAGTCCTTCACAATCCCTGTACAGAACAGTAATCCCTAAATAAGCAAGTTCTTTCTCATATGAAGAATTCTGTGGATTCCTTGGGTGTTCTTTTATTTCAATTCAACCTTGTAATTCACCATCCAAATGAATGGGGAGCTCTGGAGCAAAAAGTCTTTCTCTTTTTAGTAATGGTTAATTATTAATGTATTATTAGCCAATTATTTTACTCAAAATAAATGAGAGCAAGTCACCAGAGGTGTATTCCAGAGGTTTTTTTTGGACACAGGAGGTGGTATTTTCAAGTTCTGTATAAAGTAAACAAACAAACAAATAATCTTACTCTCTGATGCTCAACTTTGCAAGAAACAGAATATGCATTTGGGTTGCTGCTGTCATTACCACACTAGAGAATTACTATAATTTTGCCATCATAGACATTGTTGGAATCTGAATGATCAAATGATAATTATATATCTTTATATATGGAAAAGAGTTGCACAAGTAGCAGGAGAAAAAAATCAGAAACCTCTTTTGTCTTTATTCATTATTGCATGCTACAGAGGAGTTCTTGTTCTCGCCATTGCTTTGACATTTGTAGCAGTGCTTTCCAGGTGCCTCTGAAGGTGTTCTCCACAGAAGGCTCTGTGGAGTGTCAGTCTCACTGCAGATGACCAGTAATTTATCTGATCTTTTACTGAATGATCAGCTGTCTTGTCAGGAAACATGTGAGTCTTCCTCAGCAACCTCTCCCTCGTTAAAGGCAGTTATTCTTTCTTCTTGTTGAAAAGAACTGCAGACTATCCCCTCCCAGTGCCTTGAAAGAACCACATCCATTACTGAGCATTGAAATTTGAGATGGGAGGGGCAGAAAATTCCATTACTTAACTGAAAAGTGAAATTGCAGATTGAGTGTGCTGTGAACCATGCACGCAAGCCCGTGTATCTTAAACAATTTAAATCTCATTTTGTGTAGGTAGATACCATCTTGCAAATGATGCACTTGCAGTGCACCACTGCAATGTGTTTCCTTTAAAGTGAACAGAGTGCTCATTAGAAATAGCAGTTTCCAAATTCCTTTCTTTTGTAAACCTCTTTTATCTTGGTCAGGCAAATATAGTTCACTGCATATCAAACTGGTTTAACAGTCAGAGTTGGCAATGCTTTGTATTTTATTGAGGCTGCTGTAGTTCTGGAACACTCAAACTGACTTGACTAAAAGGATGCATGGAAACTGCTCATGATGCGCTTTGTGAGATTATTGTCTGCATAGATGGGAAGAGAAGGAGATGAAAGCTTTCCTTAACCATGTAATACTCCTTCCCACACATAATCAAAGTCAGGAACAAAGCAAAAGAGGATTCATCGCATGCCTAATGCAGTTGAATTAAGCAGAAGGATGGAATATTCATAAATATTGTTCCTAAATTGCCTTTCTGAGGGCCAGATGAGAAGGCCAGCTGCTCTCACCTAAGGCTGATGTGCAACAGTGCAACTGATGTGCAACAGTGAACAAGAGCAGCCTGTGTTGAATATATGTCCTTGCAGCTGAGTTTCAGCAAAATGAAGTGAAAGAGAGCAGGAGTTAAGCAAGAACTTTCAAGGTAGACTGAACAGGAAAAGGCTATTGTTTCTGAGGGACTGAAATTGACATCTCCCTATGGGAAAATCAGAGCAAAGTACAAAAGGAACATAATGTGGCTGGTGTGGAGAACGGAATAAGGAAAAGGCATTATCTGAAAAGAGCTGGAAAAGGCTTGGAAAGCAGTGGTTACAAAAAGCTGTGGTCATGGAGGCTGAGGTTTGGTCCTTGATGCCCTCTCCTTCCTTGGGGAACCTGTTCTGTATCCATCAGTTCATCCCATCCAACTCTGCCTGGCAGTTTCCAAATTAAGCTCTGAAAATGCTTAATCCTGGGATCCATCATGCCACAGCTTGAGCTTGTAATTTTCCCCTTCTTCCCTTTGTCACAGGGAAGAAATCCTATATCTGGGTGGCCTTGAGAGTCAGCTGACATTGCTGACAAGGACAATTAAAAATCCTTTATAATCCTTTATAAGTGATACAAATTTCAGAGGACAGATACACTCAGCTTTTACTACAGGGAGCTTGGTAACAGCAGAGGCTGATTTTGTGTTGTGGCTGGTGATGAATCAAGTCCAGCAGAGGTGATAACCAAAAATGGAGGCTGGACATCTGGTAAGAAGTACAGAATTGTTAAGGTTGGAAAAGATCTCTAAAATGCTTTTCATCAAGTTCAGCTATTAACCCAGCACTGCCAAGTCCACCCCTAAGCCGTAGCCCTAAATGCCACATCTGCACATCTTTAATTTTACCAGGGACAGTGACTCAGTCACTTCCCTGGGCAGCCTGTTCCAGTGCTTGACAAACCTTTCAGGGAAGAAAGTTGGTAGGTGATGACATGAACCAAATCAGAGAAACAGTCTCAATGTGGCATTCTGGGCTCTGAGCAAAGCAACTGAAACCTATAAAGCTAGGAGTTAACCTAGAAAAAAGCTAGGGAGTGATCTGTGTGCCACCAGGCTCCACAGCAGAGGCAGCGTCAAGGAAAGTCTCGCAGCAGGTCAGGTATAGTGATAAGCAATCTAAGGTCAGTGATGCTGCTGAGAGAAGACATTGTACACTGTAAAATCAGAGTACAAAAAAACTATGAGTTTAGTTAGTGAAAAAAGGTATCAGAGACACAAAGCAAGAAGATAGTTAACTTAAGGGCACTGTTTGTTTGTTTTAAACACTCATAGGAGAAAACAGTTAACAAGCTGGGTATCATCCATGTAAAAGATTTGGCAGAACAAACAGCCACATACTGCAGTGAACACTGTGTATAGAGAAGGCAAATCACATGCTGGGCTCTTGTGCTCCTTTTTGAAGTGATTTTCCATTTGTTTTAATGGGATTTTTGTTGTCTGTTCATAGCATCCTGCCCAGTGCTCTGCAGTGGAAATGGGCAGTACATGAAAGGAAGGTGCTTGTGCCACAGTGGCTGGAAGGGAGCGGAGTGTGATGTCCCCACCAACCAGTGTATTGATGTCTCCTGCAACAACCATGGCACATGCATCATGGGCACCTGTATCTGCAACCCGGGATACAAAGGCGAGAGCTGTGAAGAAGGTATTTGCAAGATGCGTTCAATTAGCCTTTTGCTTTGATTGTTGTTCTGTAATTATATGGATGGAAGCAATTCAGAATTGGACTGGCACTTAAACAGAGTAGTAATAGGCACCTTAGACATACAATAGATGGATACAACATAAAAATGATATGTTGTCATAACTCCTCGTTAGCTATCATACTTGTTCAATAATTGGATGCAAAGCCATCAAATGCTTCAGATAGAAGAATCTAGTTGAAAGACCAGAACATCTAATCATATGTTCAAATGTTCTTATTAAAGCATCGTTTCCATTTACGCATCTAAACGTATAATTACTTTTACAGTGCTTTCTTCTCTGCTGCGCTATGCCAAGCAATTTTAGTTGCTTACATACACAAAATGGTGGTGTATGAGAGAAAGTCCCTGATCCTTGTCAGCTTTAAAAGCTTATAAATGTTTGAATTAAATACTGCTTCAAAGTCAGATATTATTTTAATGGCTCTTCCATGGCTTTTTTCTCACATTAGCCCCCAAACATTTCTCATTTACATTTAGATTTACTGCTGCTTTTAGTACTTATCTTTAATCTTTTTGTGTAGGAACTCACCTGCCAACATAAACCTTTATCTTCCTTAGTCTGTGACTGCTTCTAACTGCTAAATGAAAAAGTGGACAGTTTAGCAAGTGTATAAATCATTCAGAGACTATAAAAATATATCCAAAAGTGCATTATTTAAAGAATAACATTCAAAAGTTTTGAAAACTATTCTTAGATTTCTATGCTGGTGACCTGATAAATAATTATTTTTAAATTGCACTTCTACAAGTACATATGTAAGGCCTCTTCACCACTTGACAGATTAAAGACATAATTTGATACATTTAAGAATGACAACTACTTGAATTAATTTATGGTTGTCTTCATGTATGCAGGATAAAGATTTATCTGAAATGGCTTTATTTTATAGGCAATGAAAATAGGCTGAATTGGATTCAGACATTCAGATGGCATCTAATCTAGCAATTCTTTTGATGTGTTAAATGTATTGAAGTGGGACATCTCTGATGTAGCGTGGCTTCAGTGTCAGTAAATGTTAGAGATGAAGACAGTATCAGCTCTTATAACAATAAGCCATCTCTTGAGAAAGCCTTGTTTTGGCTTAAAGCACAATTCAGTGAAGCTGTGGGGCATGCAAAACCCAAAGATTGTGACTACTGAAGTATCTTTAAAGCATCTCTGTAGACTTCCTATTTACTAGATCATATCTTTACTGGATAAACAGAAATGAAAAGATCCTGATTTTGCCTCCAGCCAGAAGTGTTTAATGTCTCTAAATCAGAGTGAGATTTGCCCTTTTTCTAACGGGAACCTTTATTTCCCTGGTCACATTTAAAGCAGAAAAGTGAGGCACTGCTCAGTCATTTTATGTTATCACTGTAGCAGGGGACAGTGTCGGTCCCACTAGGTCAAAACTTGCAAAAAGGACAAAGAACAAAGAGAACATGCTTTTTTTCTTATGGGCTGTTTAGTATTTTTTTTGAAGCATGCATGTTTTTTATATTCGAGGCATAATTTGTATTATGTTGGGGGGGGAAGCAACTTAGAAATATGCCATGTGGGAAATCTTGAGAAAATATATATACATATTTAAGTTTAGTAAAAAAGTTGATTTATACTATTTTTAAATTGCTTTTATTCTTTAATTTCTCTTCTAAGCAGGGCCATCTGGTATTGATTACTTTTTATTATTTCTCAGTTCTTGTAGCTTCACTGCTTGGTCCATGTTTATAATGGGTTTTCATTCCAGGGTTTCTTCTGTCTTTTCTTTTTTCCCCCATAGAAGTTCAGCAATGTTTATAAAACATCAGCCAACAATCTTATGCAAGCTTTTCTTTTCTCCTTCCTTAGTTTATTGGCCCATATTTTACAAGGCATGGCCTAAGCCAGCGAGACATTGCAGGGAGGGGAGCAAATTTAAGCAGTGAAATATGAGAAGTTACTCTTTGGGCACTGAATAAGCCTAATAACTTGTGTGACCAATGAAGCATGAAGCATATTGGGGAAAAGTGTAGAAGAGGCACTAACCTTGCTTGCTGCATGATTTATCTCCCTGGCAAAGATTCTGCACAAGGCTAAACTATAAACAGGGCATTTTCCAAACAAGAATTGACCACTTGGGACATTTTCCAACCGACAACACAGACATACACTTTTTTTCCTTTTCCAGGTGTACTAGATCTTGTCAGCTCTGCCCTCATGCCCAACTCCCCATCTCTGCTTCTCCCAGAGCTGAGCAGCTAAATTTGTCAAGCAGAACTCCCTAAAAATATACCATTGTACTCCAAATCCACTAAGCAATTGATTAAGAAGAAAGCAGAAGCCTATAATCCTGACCCAGGGCCATTCCGATGGTGCAGAAAGCCTAAAGAGATAGAGCTAGTGAGGCTGAGCTTAAAGTAGCCATTGTGTGTGACATTTTCTGAAAGGGCTCATTTCAACATGAAAAATGGCCTTGGGATTATGATAAATGGGGGGTTCTGACATGCACATTCCCCTCCTATAATCATCTGTGTTAGAGCTGAGATAGCAGATTGTCTGTCTCCTCTGATGGAGGCCCCTGTAAAACTCACCTTTTTCCCAATTGACCTTCAGAGGGGATGATTAATTGCCTGGAGGTAGTCTCTTGTCAGTTAGCCTGTGATCTTTGTTCTCTATGTTCAGACCATCTGCTGAGAACGGACGAGGCTGCTACTCTGTCCCTTAGTCCTTTTCATACTTATTACTGCTGAGAAAGAACAGGGCCAGGGCTTCAAGGGTCTCATGCTAAAATTGGCACCCTCGCTCCCAGCTCACTAACAGTGAAGGAGATTTATGGACTCATCCTTTCCAGCCTCTTAAAATTTTTGAGGATTGTTCCAGCTATGAGCAGAGCTCCAGGAATCAAACAAAAAAGAAAATTCTCTCTCATGCCTTGGGATAGTAATAACTGAGCCATTACTTGTCAGACTGAGAAGGGTTTGAGAATCCAGGGAATTATCAGAGCAGCTGTTGTGTTTCCTTTTAAGGTTTCTGGATTTTAAACAGGTCAGTGGAATTCTTATTAGCTTTTCCAGGGGTAAAAACTGAACCTCAAACCTGCCGTGTGTGCAGTGGCCATGTTCTGCTCTGCCAGAAGCTGGACAGACTGACACTTGTCACCAGTCCCCAGGGAACTGCCACACGCCGTTTCAAAAGATGGGAAGAATTTCTCTAGGCTGTCCTATCAGCTTTTATCTATAAATAGACAATCGACTCCTCCAGTCGGTTTTTCAGGGACAGTGTCTGGTGCATTTCATACGTTTCGATTGCTGGGTGAAATTCCCCTGTGGGCAGAGCAGCTGACAGTTGCCTACAAAACACATAACTTAGGAATCAGGGAGGGAGGAGTCTATTTGGTCTTTCGGTGTACATTGCTACAACCCTAACTAAATGGTCTCCAATCTTCTTAGGAAAGTGTGTCTTTGTGGGGGGGGGAGTAAACCTCAAACATTTAAAATAGAGTATTAATTGGTCAAAAATAAAACCAGAAGAATGCCATTATAAAAAAAGGTATGAATTTGTTTTAATCCTTATTCCAGAAAAACCGTCTGTGGATATATTTGAATGTGAAATCTCTTTAAGTCTCCATGAAACTTGTATAGATTTAAATGCATTCTTCAATTTAAGCATGTATTTTGCTGAATAAGAACATCAGCTTCTGCTATATCTGTATGCAGAATTCTCTCTCAGAAAACTAGGGCTCAGCTTCAAACTCATTAGTAATAGTAATTTAGGTTATTCTAAGAAAATAAATGAAGAAAAATTATGTGTATCATAGAATATTATTCTTATTCTATTCTTAATTGATATTAACCTGTTCTTACCAGAAAGATCACTTATTAGTGCAGACCTCCATAAAAGAATGGATTTCATCACTAGAGTTTTCTCTCTTTTTCACGTACATGTTTCAGGTCTCACTGCCTTTTAGGGCCACTGTCTTCTTGCATGAAGCATCTGTTTTGTTCTCAGCAGGGCTTTTTGGTTGAAACCTTGAGATACTGTGTAAATATGTCTGTGTAGATGGCAGTGGGAAAACTTTTTTCCTGAAATTACCATTTGCTTTCCCTGTCTGCTTCCTCTTCCTTCTCACATGTAGTGGACTGCATGGATCCCACCTGCTCAGGACGAGGTGTGTGCGTCCGAGGAGAATGTCACTGTTCAGTTGGCTGGGGAGGAACAAATTGTGAGACCCCAAGAGCCACTTGTCTGGATCAGTGCTCCGGTCATGGGACCTTCCTCCCAGATACTGGACTCTGCAGCTGCGATCCCAACTGGACCGGCCACGACTGCTCAATCGGTAACGTCAGTGCTGACTTCCTGTTGGTCTTTGTTAAACTTTGTGAAATACTCAGACTCAGATCTGCAGAAAAAGTGCTACAGATGTATTTCAGTGAAGCACATGTAGGGCATGACTGGAAGGAGAAATTCTATAGCTCAGCTACATAAATAATTCTGCTACCATTGCTGAGCATGGAGTAATATCATAAATAACTCCATTAAAGCCACCTAGGCTTGCTGTTGTTCATTATATGGTTGTAAATGTAATTGATGGTCTACATATAACTTCTTGTTTTGGTGATAGTTCTTGATGAACCCCAGCAGACACTAAAGGGTCGGTTTTGATTTTTAGGAGATGACTAAATAATCTTTAGTGGCTGTAAACAAGAAGGAAGATTTGGTAATCTGTCAGATCTCCTTTCCCTTCTGAATTCAGAGCTTGTGCTTTTCTGGGCTAGAGGAGGATGAGCATCTCATGAGGTTCATATTAAAAGACTGTCCTCTACCAACTAAAAAATAAATTTACTGAATAAAAGTATTTATTAGTACAAGCAGCTACCGAGAAAACACATTTTTTATGTGCAGTTCTTTGTAGAGGTTTGGAACAGCGACCTTCATTCCTCCTCTGAATGGGCATCTTGCTCAAAATCGGCATCAGGTATGTGAATTGAAGGCTAAAGAAAAACAGTTCAGGACTCTTTTCTTCCAAATGCAATTAGCTCTTAGCAGCCACTCTGAGAAATTGTGGAATATATTAAATAGTCATAACCTGTGGAGCATCAGTCCTCTGGCTTTTGTCCTGTATTGTGTGCTCACACAAAAAGAGACCCCAGCAATAACAGTTTCTATACCGTACACAACTGGAGTGGAACTAGGCCACAAATCCAGGGCAGCTCAGTATAGGCAGTGAAATGAAAGGAATTTTCAGCAAAGCAACCCAAAAAAAAGCTATTAGGAGAATGGATATAGTAGGAAAATTATGTAAACAACGTTTTCACTGAGGAATTGCTATCATGAGTAAAGAAAATCAGGTTAACTGTTTGCAAGTATTTTAAGAGAGTAACTTCCAAAGATGAGGCAAACTGAATAAACTGATGCTAAGAACATAAGAAAACCCTTTTGACAATCATTATTTAGGCTAGATGTTAGAAGCTTGTTGTAAAGCAAAATTGACTGGACTGAGGAATAAGCAGAAGAGGAGGCCTACTCTACTTGCCTGGGGCTGAAACCAGGTGTTTTTGCAGGTGTAGGTAGGGAAGCTATCATGCATTGAAGGGAGGATAAATTTGGTGCCAAGCTTTTCCTTTCCTCCTATTAACATCTTCAATTCCATACTCTGTGGGTTTATTTTTAAAACCACCATAAGGGGAAAGGTAATCATGTATTTGTAGTTTGTAGCATAGTTCGTCATTATTCTGTGTTTGTACAGAGGTTTGAGGATTGCAGGGATGAATTTGGAAAAATGTTTATTTCTGTGTGCAAACAGAATTCACTTTCCCTTTGTTAACCTGCAGGGTCAGGTACGGATGATTTATAAGCTTTCCTTATAGTGCTTTCACAAATCCATCTAGTGCAAACTTTCTTTGGCAGCATGAAGTTATTTGAGACAAACTTGAGCATCATTCCAAGACCTTTTTTCTCACTGAGCTGCTTGTAACATTCAGGTTATTGTGCCTCACAGCTAAAATCACAGCTAAGGTGATTTGTAAACTTCTATTTCTAACCCAGACCTTTCCACTGAATTGATGACTTGATTTGAAAGACAGATTTACTCAAAGGATATGTGATACTTTTCTTGCATCATTAAAACAGAGTGAGCAGGCATACTATTGCGTGTGGTGATACACTGCCCAGCCCACTGGGGTGGAGGTTCTGTAGAAGGGTCTAAAAGGGACAGATTTTTATTGTCCTATAAAACAGGACTATACAGAACAGAAGAATTACTAAGGGAAAGAACTAAGTACTTGTAGAAATCACCCTCAGCTCAGCAAAGCAGTTAGGACTGTGTTCAGTCCTGGTGAAATCTCTAGAAGTGTACCCACGTGGATTTGTGCCAAGGACAGCCCCTTTCATAAATCATATGGAGAGGCATACCCTGGAAACAGCATAATTATCTGAAAACCCGGAACATGAGCAGGCACAGTGGATTTTCCAGCTCTCACCACCTTGAAGTTAACAATAGTACCTGTTTATAGTGCTGTATGCTGTATTCATTTGGGTTATCAGTCAGTATGGAAGCAGTAGCTGAAGTCTGTGTGTTGTCATATGTATAAACTAAAACTAGAGCCTCTTTGAACCGTAGACTTTCATCTAAATAGGTAGATTTTACTTTTCTTTAGTGATAATCTTAGAGAACACAGATTACTGGGTAAAACCCTCACTTTTCATAAAACAGAGATTTCTGTTTCCTGTTTATATTATCTTTCTTAATTCTTCTTAGCCTTCATTCACAAGCCTTGCCAGTTCAATCTCTTGTGTGAGATTCCCATTCTGAACTGCACTGTAGGAAGAAGTAGTTATATGGTTTGGGGTTTTTTTTTGCTTTCTGTGTCTGCTCACTGCCAAGATATGTTGAGACACGGCTGCTGCCATACAATCTCAGAATTGTCACTCAGGGAAAATGCTTCTCAAACGTATTCCACCCTTTCTTGCAAGGGACAGTTTTGTAGGATGACTTTTCCCTCAATATATACTGTTCTTTTGGCCTATTCCCAAATACTAGAAAGAAGATCTTAGAGAAGGGTACAGGAATAATTCCAGAGATAACTTGTACTGAGCAATAAAAGTGGTATTTTGATTTCTCCATGGGGTAATTAAATCACTTCCCTTTTGCATCTTAGTACTGTTGCACAAGCAAATTCAAGAGTCCTTTATAGCCCCGTTCAGCTAAAAAGTCCAAGGCAATGCTTGGTACAAAAAAGGTAATTAAGGAACCACTGATCCTAACCCCATTCCTCCAGTCTGCTATCACAGATCCTCTGTATCTCAGGGTTTTGGGGGGCTATCTCCCTTAATCTCTTAGGAGCCCTATCTGACAACTAATGGAGCCATTATGGGCCAGGTCTCTTAACCTCTTACTGTCTGAGTGTAGTGGGAAGAAGGAAATGTCCTGTGCTGCAGTGTGAAAGAGAACTTACTATGTGATACAGTCTCACTCCTGACCTATTTAAACTGGGCCAACTATTTCGGGCTAATCAAGAGGCAGCACACCACAATACCATTAGACATGTTTGCTGACTGCAGTGAAATGAATAGGTGAGTCATGACATCTGCAATGGGGAAATGCAACATTTACCCGAGGGATCTCACTGATGCATCAGTATAGTCCCAGGCCCATCAAAACAGTATTAGGCTTGGATGTAAAATCATTATTAAAGGAATTAAGTTATCTGGTGTTGTCCTTCACTCTCCTCAAATTTGAATCAGTGATTTTCACACTGTTCTGTCTTTGGTAGCTGACATCTTCACATGCACAGTATTCATTCAAATCATTGCAAAGTTGAATATACAAAGCAGCAAAAGAAATTACGTTCTCTGTGTCTTAGGTGAACTGAATTTTTCTGGGCAGTTGACAGTGGTTGATCTGCATGCAGATAAGGATTTCTTCTCCATCACTCATTCATATTGACCAGTTGACATCCAGGCAGTACTTCAGACCCCTTAAAAATACACTGGAGAAGGGCAGTAATAGGAATAGTACTTTGTATGTGGTAGTCCTAAATTGCCAATGGAGACATAAAATCATGGGCTGTACATTTAACAGTAAGAGTTAGAAACTGAAAGCTAGGGCTCAGTAAAGAAGTTAGGATATTTTGCATCACATTTTGAAAAGACTGAGAGAACGTGCCTGGCCAGAGACTTAGGCTGAGCTTGCATGACCGTATCTCATGTAATCCAGTACTTTGGCCCTATTATAGCTCCTCTCATCACTTCTGCTGCTAATATGCTTTTCTGAGGATATGGCATTTGACTTTATGACTGCCCTTTTGTCCCTGAAATGCTGCTTCCCAGTGACTTACTAACACACTTTGTTGTGAAGGTCTACAATCTCAAAAATATTTAGGCATTTAAAATTTGCCTTAAGCAAATGCAGATTATCAAGCTTTGCTACAAGGTTGTGGAGAACTACATATGGCAGGTATTCCTGGATAAACCTGGCCTCCAAGCACAGTGGGGAAATAGTGTGGGTAGCCACAGGGTAACAGAAGACCAGGTATTTACCTGCCTTCCATGACTTTACTTACTTTCCATAGATTGAGAAGTTGGATTTAAAATTAAACTAGCATGGTGTGTCTCTAGTTACAGGGAAGCCATATTCTTATAAATTATTGCACAGTGAATTCAAGTCAGTAGAAAAGCTCCTATTTACTCTGCAGGAGTATGGATCAATTGAAGGCTATTTATAAACAATTATTTGATTTAAGACCTTGTATCAGTTAATGATAATGACTGAATTTTTTAGTATCAGTTTAGCTGTATAAATTAACAATGGTGAAAGTCTTTCAGGTAGCATGCAACAGTTCCCCACCACAAAGTTGGTACAGTATATTGAAGCAGGCATCTTTTCTCTATTCCAAATAATAGTTAAAGAGACCATGAAGAATGAACTTTTAAGGAGTTAAGCTGAAGTAAATGCACCTTTACATTGCAATGTCTTTTTTTCACCAGAAGTTGTGCAGGAGAGTATCTCACACACACACACACACACACACACACACACACACACACATGCACGGTCACAGAAGCAGTTCTCATGCATTTTACCTGACAATGTCTTATCCCATTGTTCAAACAGCACCAGGGCTAACACAACATGTGTAATAAAATTTGATTTCCTTGAGCTTACTGGTATCATCAACTTTTGAAAACAAAATCTCATGTTATTTTCATGCCATGCCCAAGGCCACCAAGATAAAAATCCATCCTTAGAAAATGTTCATATAAGTCTTCCTTTAAACAGTCATTTTCTTCAGGGGAAAAAATATCTCTGTAAAAGATGGATATACCATCAGCTCTGACGTGATATAGGTTTGTACCGTACTACAGACCAAGACCCCTTTTAATGCCTAAGAAGTTGCTGATTTGTCTTTTTCTTAGCTTTGAAACACATGAGGAAGAACAAGAGAACTAAAACTCAGGATGCAACCCCTGAAATTGATAAACAGCTTCATGACTTAAGAGGAAGTCACCGGGCACAGCTATGTAATCAAAGGCCACCTTGAATGCTCTTTCTTCAGCTTGTAACTTGTTCATCTCACTACCCTGGCAGAGCTGTAAGAAACAGTAGTCTGGAGCAGTTGAAACTTTGGTAGCATAATGTCTTCAGAACTGGTCTTCAGAAGGTACCATCAAAATGGCTCAATACCTAAATTTGAGACTCATCCCTGGAAAGCCTTACTTTGGTCCTTTAATGGTTGTTGAAAGCCAGGAAATGTTTTGTACCAGCCGGAATTTCATCCTCTGCCTTGCAGAAGCATAACATGCTGATTTCTGAACTTGTGACCTCCTCCATTTTGTATGGAGAGAAGTAACTTTTCTCTATAAGGGAAAAGTATGTGCAGGCCAGTGCACACAAGGCTCTTACAGGCTCTGCCTGGCAGATACCTGCTTTGTGGATTGTAAGAAATTAGTGAATCTAGAGAATCAACAGTGTTAATAACAACTATCATTATGAGAAATGTGAATTTTTTTATGTAGTTGAGTTCTTGAGTACAGATTTTAGCTTACCCATTGCCAAGATGAACTTAGCCTTTAAAGTCTTCTAAGCCTTTTATTAAAAATGCAATAAAAGACTGAATTCTGCCCAAACCTTTGAAATAAAAGTATTCAGGGAGGCTTTCATTTGAATATCCTTTTACTCCCTTTCCTTTTGTTTATTAAAAATGTGTGCAGGGAGACTCTGATGTGGTGGGGAAAAAAAAAGATAATAGTTGAAATAGTTGAAATGGGCTACAGTTATTTTTGTGGCAAGTCCAGTTCTTCAAAAGTCCAAGTATCTTTGTGCTCAGCAGATGAAAGGGACATAATAAAGGAAGGAAGAGAACTCCCACTAAGATAGAAAATATGGATTCCTACTTTAAATCTGACAGCTGAGAAA
Source organism: Bombycilla garrulus (assembly GCA_013400315.1). Classification (NCBI taxonomy): domain Eukaryota; kingdom Metazoa; phylum Chordata; class Aves; order Passeriformes; family Bombycillidae; genus Bombycilla; species Bombycilla garrulus. The sequence continues at coordinate 996,053 of VXBU01005725.1, forward strand.
TTGTTTTAGGACATTTCTCTAGCCAACCAGAGATGCTTCAAACTTCTGTCAGCTCTGGGATGTGTTTAGGATCTTACTTTTAACCACTTCTCTGCAGCAGTCCATGGTGTTTTGGTCAGACACAAGGACAAAGGGAAGATTGAAGGAACTGAAAACTTGTGTTCTAGCTGTCATTTCAGACTTGGCCAACACCAGCGGACACAATGATATCATCAGGCTGTCTCTGACCATTAGATCACAAAGCATTTGCTCTGATTAGGTCATGTCTCAGGCTGAGAATAGTGCGTGTCCAGTCGTGTAACAATCAGTCCCTGCTTCTCGTTAACCTTAGGCATTCTGTGATGAGCCAAGCTTCTCTCTTGTATCATCAGTAATCAGTGAAAATTTATGGACCCCCACAAAGGGCAGTGGGAAGACTATTCCATCCCCTATTTGTTTTCTACAATGATTAGGACTAATTCTCAGCATGCCAGTTTCAGTTCAACATTCTTCCCTATCGCAAATGTGACCTCAGCAGTCACAACATGAGTTCAAAATTCTTTTAGTTTGGATCAATTTTGCTTTGTGTTGCAGATTTTTCTGACTGAAAACAGCAGTGTTGTACTGGAGTCAGTAAAAATACCATGTTTTGCTGTTGATGGAGCAGTTACCATCTTTGCTTGTATCACTGAAAACTTATTATTTGTATCACTAAGTCTCAGATGACCAAATTTTGGCTTCCTCTCTGCCTTTGAAAGGAGGAGCCTCTTAATTTTTGAATCTAGGCCTCCGTTGCTTACTACTCCTACTTTTAACCAGGATAGTGCTGCAATATCAGCAGGGCAGATACTTGTGCAGTCATGTGCACTGCTATCATGTACCTTGGTTCTGCTGGATAAAGCATGGATTGCTCAGCAAGGATGGTTGTAGGTTCCGTGTCACAGCTTCTCCACTGGCATTCAGTCAATTCCGTGCTGTTGTGGGTAGATGCCTCCTGTGACTGTGACCTGATATTCTGTCCCAGTTGGAGCTCATCACAGTCAGAGTTCCTGCAAAGTTTTATTGGATGTTTTCAGCTTCATCAAATCATATTTGAGGCAACTGACACAGGTTGCCCAGAGAAGCTGTGGGTGCCTCATCTCTGAAGATGTTCAAGGCTAGGTTGAATGGAGCTTTGAGCAACCTATTCTGTTGGAAGGTGTCCCTCCCTGTGGCAGGGGGCATGGAACAAGCTGGTCTTTAATGTCCCTTCCCACACAAACCATTCTATGATTCTAAGTTATCATTCTAAGTTAATAGTCACTAATTTAGATAATAAGGAAAATAGTCTGTGAGTCAGTAAAACAGAATAACATCAAAACTAAGCAAGAAAAAAAAAACCAATATAAGACCAATGATTGTCATATAGTGGATTGATTTCTACTAAAGGCCAAGANTCCCACACAAACCATTCTATGATTCTAAGTTAGAATGTCCAGGGTTAGATAATAAGGAAAATAGTCTGTGAGTCAGTAAAACAGAATAACATGAAAACTAAGCAAGAAAAAAAAAAACAGTATAAGACCAATGATTGTCATATAGTGGATTGATTTCTACTAAAGGCCAAGAAATTCATTATTTAATAAGCTGTCTGAAGTGGATGTACTGGAATTAGTATATTCTCTCTGCCCCCTTCAAAGTTACAAGATGTTCATACTTTAAAAACTATCATCACAATAGTCACTAATGAGCACTTTCTAGTGATCTTGACAGACAAAAGTTTGAAAGTGCTTTGGAGAGAGCCCTGCTGCTTTTCAGTAAAGGTGATCGTTTCAGATCAGTGTTGAGGCATATAAGACAGCATAGCAGACAAAAACCTTCTGGAACAGCTACTGTTGCATTCCATTTGTGTGGATAGACAGACATCTAACTTCTGGATTTGTCAGCCCTGCATGTTTCATACATGTTCTGTGTCCCCTTTTGAAGAAGATGAATAACAATACAATTTCTAAGTTCTTTGGCAAAAAGTTGTCTGAAGAAAAAGGAAACCATATTGGGACTGAGCTCTGAATAAGGAAATCCCAAGCAAATCTAGCTTGTGATCACTTCAACACATACGTTTGTAAATTATCACTTGAATTTATTTTAGAAAAAGCCAAAATGTACAGATTTGGAAAAGAAATCAGTTCTTGTTAAGCATGAGCAGAACACTTTTCTGCTGTCAAATTCTCTCTTCCTTATGGACAGAGAAGAAATTAAAGTAAGCCCAGAGAAGAATCTTTCTTAGGAACTTAATTTAATATATTACGAATTGTTTCTTTTTTGGGAAGCTTTAACCCATCCCAGAAAGCATAGAGAGATTCAATTAAGCATCAAAGAGAAAAATACAATCCCGCACCTTGGGATATTTATTTTTATTCAACAAATCTCGGCTCCAAGACTGAAGCCTGACAATACCTGGCATTTCATGTCCTGCTATTCAACAACAAGAGACAGTTTAAAGTAGAGTTCATAATAATAAATAAATGTAAGGTTGACATGAGTACAAAAGTAAATCACAGTCATAGAGGAGATGCTTTAGACACAACGTGATGGTCAGTCCTTAGTATCTAAGGCAAGAATGAAAATAGAGTAAAAATATTGTAGAAACTAGAAGCTGGTAAAAGGCACCACAGCAGTTTAATGGAATCTTATCTCACAAAATTACAACTTTCCAGACAGGAACTGGAAGACCTTTATGCAAATATGAAGCAAGCTGAAATTGCACTTAGAAGTGAGATATTTTCTTAAAAGACATCCCAGCTGTACCAGTGTACATTGTGCAATTGATGGTGTACATTGTGCTCCTGTTCTCACTGTTACTGTTTCTGGCAAGAATTCCCAAGAATCCCACTGTGCTCAATCCTGTATACTTACAGAGTTAGAGGCTCAGTCATGGAGGACAGACATACATCAATTTAAGTATATTACTATACCAATTACTTCATTACTCATTTTGGAGATGGAGGGTGGGTTCCAGGGCAGTTATGGACACATCTCCTGGATCTGCTCAGCACCCAGTGAGGAGCTACTCTGTGGACTGTCCCCAAATTAGGCATCTCAGAAGCACCCCGGTTCCTGGTTTGGCTCTCCAGAGAGAAATGAGACCTAGAAGGGGATTTGCAGAAGCCTTTCATTTAAACACAAAGCTGTTTATGCCAGCAAAAACTAAATACCTGGAGAAAACTGGGGAAAAAAAGCTGAAGTGAGGTTAATCTTTTGTGTCTAGTTTAGGGCCAGAGATGGATCCTTTCTTTTATTAGGGATTTCCACCAACCCTTCTAGATACAGCTCAGCCAATTATAGTGAAAACTCTCTCCTCTTTTTTTCTGAATGTGTTTTATGCCTCCTTTGTGTTTACGCAGTCTTTCCTGCAAGTGCAGAGTTGCAGAGTTATCCCTCCTGCATATGTATTTCAGACCTGTACTCAGTCCTCCTGCAGAGCTGGCAAGAATCAGCATTCAGGCCAACTCAGGTGTCCTGGTTAGGGTCACTCTAATGCAGGATATGCATCCCCCAGTGTAGGCATTCCTGGATGCTCCACAGGGCTTCGTTTCCAGGAGGTAAAAATTCAGGTGTCCAAGTCACATTTCAAAGTCATTGGTGAAGGTCAGTGTTCTTCCTGATGAAGGGTGAAGGGTGATAGCAAAGCTGATGCATTCATTTTCAGTCTCTAGACATCATCCTTTAATCTTTATTTCCTCATCCATGGAAAGAAAATAAATAGCTGTTACCTTTTAGTTATGTTCAGTTTACTGGGCTGTGTAAAACACATTCAGGCCCTTGAGCGGAGTAGAGAGTCATCTCAGTACCAAAAGTTTAATTGCGTTCATAAAAGGACAAGTTTTATATTTATAGGTATAAATAATTATTACTGTTTCTACATTAGTAATATTTACATATTTGATGTATACTTTAAAAATAGACAAACAGATTATTTGTTTAAAGGCATTGAATTACGCAGACGTTGCTTTCAGGACACGATCTCTGAAGGTAAAAATACGTCCCTCAATCAACGACATGGACAGAATTTAGACAGTTCACCAGGATGGTTTTCAGGGGATTTCATGCTACCGATCTGCTACTGGCAGTGATAGAAAATTCACACCTTTTCTTCCAGGTTTTTTCTTGCTCCCTAGTTTGATCCTTTCCTTATAACATTTGTAAAAAGAATGATTTTAAAATCTAATGTGCTTTATGTCGTCTTCAGTAACAGCACAGGAGTTCATGTCACTACAGAGTTATCAAATCACAGGAATGAGAGTCTCATAACTCTGCAAAACGTGTTTCGTTATGAACAATGTCTTTAGCACTTCACTGCTACCTAAATCATGCTGATCATGCCCTTTCTGTTTTTTCCATCTATATCTTTATATTACTTCCTTTTCCCAGATATTCCTCATAAATTACTTTCTAAAGCAGGTTGTGAAAACAAGGCTTAGCTCCTCCTCACCGAACAGCCTTTTAGCTCTGTGCAGTGCCTCTTTCCTGTGCTTTTCTTGAAAGAAAAAATTGTCTGAGGCTGGAAATGGCCTCAAATGAGCCAACTTGGAATGGGAAAATCCCACTTAAGGCAGATTTGTAATTATTAAATGTTCTATTATTGTATTGAAGGTCAGCGGAACTGATCCAGTTTTCAGGAAGCTCTGAGCAATTTCACCTGATCTTACATTTCCGCGCTAAATCCTTATTTATTAAAGGATTTAGCAGACAGGTCAGAAGCAGTAAAATCTCTGATTCCGCATCATATGAATGCTAACGAAAAATTTTCATCCGCATTGCTTTTCTCTGAGCTGGAAAGCTTTAAATTGTTGTCAAGCCAATTTGAGGATAAGTGGGGGGATAGGGGTAAACATGTAAAAATGGATTTGCTGGAAATGAAGCACAAATTAGCATTATCATCCCTTTCCCAACTCCAGTCTTTAATGTAATGTGAAAATAATATGAAATTCTGAATTATGCTGTTTCCTGTATTGGAGGCTCCTGTGTCTGTTCCATCAATTAAAAAGGGCCATGAACAAAGCACTGCACTGGTGGGTTAGTGTTTGATAGTTTTCTTTTCCCACTTTTCTTCTGAAGTATCAAAAGCAACATAGCATACTTTTTGTTCTTAAAGGGACAGATTTATGGCAGTTTTTAGCAGGATATGCAAAAAATAAAAAAATAAAAAAAGAAAGAAAGGAGAAATAAGCAGGTACAAATTTTTTATTTGTATGAGTAATTGCTTTACTCTGAAGTGCTGTTAATGGACTGTGACCTTATTATACCTGGCACAGTGCAAATGAAGAACAAAAAGGATAATCTTGGCCTCAGATAGCTGAGATCCTTAAACTTTAGGTGAACAACAACAGAGACATGCTAATGGAGGCAGAATAAAATTACATTACAGTTTTTGTCAACACACTGTGGAGAAGTTAAGGCACGTCAGCAGCCACTGTCAAGATTTTGGGTAGGATTCAAGATGGATTAGGATTTTTAAGAGAGCCTTGAGGAATTCTGAGGTAGTTTTAACAGACCAGAGGGAAGTCCCACCCCCAGTTGTGAGGAGAAGATAATAAGGGAAAAAAAAAACCACACACAAA